>JBAJFG010000266.1:0-11286 GCA_037903475.1 Ancylostoma caninum | reverse complement strand
GCTGGTTCGATCGATGAACGGACGCCGCGGAATAGGCCAAGTAGGCAATTTTCCTCAGTTACTTAACAGCTTCCTTAGTGAATTCTATGTATTATTAATAAGTACATGGGATAGGAGTGCATACATATGTCGCTACTAGCCAAGCAACTGCGCGAAGACTGCGCGAAGATAAGCCAAAAAAAGTAGAAATAGCCCACGTCAACATCTTGCATCCCTGCGATAAGGAGATCAATGATCGATCGGTGATCTGTGTACAATTCGATAGGCACAGATACTGTAGGTGCGGACAACCGCGTGCAATATGCGCTACTGTTTCGTCGTTTGCCTAAAAATTATCGATTGGCACAGGAATTGGTGTCTGCGTCTCCCACTCTCTCTCCAATTGTTGAAGTAGTTAAAATGTTTAAATAAAACTCACGAAGCATGACAATAAATTGATCACTTCTAGATTCTTCATATTATCGATCGAATTCGCAAACACTTGCTCAGTGAGCTGCAATCAATATTCGGGCGGGTTTCCAACTGAAGCATTGGACGAGTTTTCCGGCACTCACCCCTTCGCATCCTTTCATAATTAATGTGGTGAGATTTTTACATCCATTTAAAACCATGCTTATGCCCTTATCTTGTATGTTGTCACACCAACTGATGTTCAAGTATTGCAAGTTTGGGCAACCATCACTGTAACAGATCAATAACTATGTTTTCCATGTCCTCCTAAAAGCCGAGAAATCAATACTGCTCTTAATACTCACCTAATGTACCTAAGTGCTCGATCCGTGATCGCTGTGCAATTTTCTAGATTCAAATGAACCAACTTATGGCAATGCCTGCCAAGATTCTCGCAAGTTCTAGAAATAAAAAAAAATTTGAAAAGAAATCCATAAATCCAAAGGATTACCAGGGGATTCGAGAAAACTCACGCGTCCGTCACTCTTTTACATTTATACAAACTGAGATGTTCAATATTGGCACATTTGGCTGTGAAAGACCGTAATGCTGAATCCTGAAAAAAAGTCATACTTTTCAATTTTCAAAGATAATAAAAAAACAGAAAGAACGCAGAAAAACCATAAATATGGGAAAGTTTCATATTTCTCGCATAAGAATGTGGAGAACGCCGTTTAGCTGAGACAACTAGGAGGTGACAGATAAATCCAATGGGAAAGTAGCAAAAGTAAGAAACGCAAACCATTTCTCTATTAATTCTCTATCAGAAACCTCAGAATATTCGGTATTGCAGTTCCTGTATTGTTCATATATGGTGATTTTACTCTAAAAATTCTTTCTTCGAAATTTCTTTATGAAACGGACGAGTTTCCTACTTTCATATACCGAATGATCAATTTTTTTACAACCTCTGAATCCCTTCCCCTCCCCCCCCCCCATCCGAGAATGGGTCACTGAATTTTCGAAATTACTTTATAGAGTAAATAAAAACCCTGCATTAGTTTAGTTTAAATTGTTTATTTTTATTATTATTTCAGATTATTGTGGTTACCTATCTGATATTTGGATCACTTCCCGGCCTGTGTCCCCAAAGTGGTGGAGACCGCACTTTTTTCCCCCGCCCCCTTCCGCCCACTTTCTGCGTCAGCCACTGTTAATTCGACTTGTTTGTTGAATTTAAAAGTTTACTCGCAAACAATAATTTCCAAAATTTCTGCAATTCCTACGAACCTTGTCCATAATTTGGACTATTCCTCCGCTTCTTCACCCCCCCCCCCCACCCTCCACACTGCAGCCACTGGAACTTCAGCACACAGGCTGTGTTTATACTTCACCGCGATGCGACCATCGCGCCTAGGCTAACTATTCAAAAGCAGCTGCCAAGAAACATGTGTAAGCAGTGGTCGCTCCGCAACAGTTCGCGCTTATTCTCGCGACGCGACGTCGCGAATCTCCGTCGCGTGTTATTTATACTTTTTCCTTCGGAAATCATGCAATGGACCGAATTGGCGCCGCGTTCGATAACACGCGCTGTGCAATGATTTTGTCGCCGTTATATGTGAGGCAAATTTGGCAGATCCTAAATGACGTAACGGGGCGTGATGTTGCCGCTATCCGCATGTTCTGATCATCGCCACGACGCTGTCACCCCGCGATGGGGTATAAACACAGCCATAGGAAAATTAAGGAAAATGGAATATTGGGGACCGTGACGTTGGAAAAAATACTTTCCAGGTTTTCATGGAAAACTTCTAGATGTGTGAAGTTACTATAGGATGGAACAGAATGCTTGTTCAACCAGTAGGCACGAGCAAAGTCTCAAGTCTCAGCAGTACTCTGGATTTCTTGCCCCTGGGGGAGCGAAAAGATAGATCGAAGATTACCAGCGCATGAAATAACCCGTTGCAGAATTTCACATTCTGTGAGATAGCTTTCAATTTACCTGTACCGTATCCCCCTAAAAACGGGGTTACGGTATGGAATAAAAGTGATTTTCATGAACAATGAATAGTCTATGCCAGGTTTGCGCAAAGAAAAATGATTTTTGGGGCAGAGACAGCTCAATAACTCTAAAATTCGTCGAACCTTGACCATAGAGTCTTCTCCGAGACAAAACCAGGCCAGAAATAGACGAAAATTGGGAATAAAAAATCAATTTGAACCAATAAGATGAAAAGTATTTCGAAAGGCACAGGTAAAGGTAGGTAAAGAATTGATTCAAAGAAAAAAAATTCAAATAAATTCATCGATAACCAAAGGAATTATCAAGTAACTGAATACTTTACCTGTATATTCTCACATCCCTTCAATGAAAGCTTCTTAAGGAAACCACCACAACGTCGAGCGAGGTTCTCGACGGTTGCAGCCTGAAATGGAGGAAATTGATGGGCGTTTAATTAACCATCCATTCAGTGGCCGCTGTCGAGGAGCTAGATGTGTGCCAGCCCTATATGTAGAAGACTTTTTTGCTCGGGAACAGGTGGATTCTGTACGTCCGCTACGAGCGCAGCATAACTGGTACATTTTCCCAGCCTACGTAAGGCAACTAATGTAGATTGAGCATAAGATCGATAAAGTATTAGAATATAGGATCGAAAAATTATTAGAATTCCAATAGACTCTGGAGATTCAAATATTCAAAAACTACAGGGCTACACCCCTTTCTGACATTCCTCCAAGGTCGTACAGCTCTCTCCTGTTAGAATATTTGAATTTTTTACTCAATAAAACTTGAATGTTTGATCGAATCTCTATTCTGATAGTATGATCAAGGTTTAGGTAATATCCCATACTGTATAATAATAATACTTATCGAACAAACTACGCACCTTAACATCTTTCTGGAACGTGAACAAATCGACCCGTTGCCAATTGGAGCCGTCGAGCGCCAGCACATTCCATAATCGACATGTTTGCGCGCATCGACATAACGTTTTCATATCGAGGTAAGAGAAAATTCTGGAATGAAAAAATCAAAACTATAGCTGAAAGTCCATGAGAAGAAGGACAATCAATTGTGGGCGGTGCCTACTCACTCGTGGGCGTTACCTAGCCGTTTCAGATTATTTCGTAAGAATCGTGCACAAACGTACGTAAAGCGTTAACGACACCATGTATTAAGTATGATTAGTGTTGCCGACACAAAAAAGAACTGATTTATTCAACATCATGATTCACAATAGATTAAATATCCGATATCCCTTTCGTTTTAGAGGTTTTTGCGCGAATGGAATTGCCTAATGACCATAATAATAATGGGATGCACATATCAACCCCCCAAGAAGTCCTGCAAACCCGTGTTTAGGACCTCTATAGCTTGTAAGTGAGCGAACTAATCAGAATAATGAGAAGCCTAAGTGAATGAATGAAACGAAATTATCGCTACTAGCGCAACATCTGACCGGGTGTGCTTGCAGCGTATTGTTTCCTTTTTTGGCAGAAACATTTCAAGATCAGCACTATTAAAAGTTGGCAACAATTTTCTTACAAACTGGGCGAGCATCTATAACATCTGCGGATCTACCGCAGCACAGCACAGTAGTGCTGTTTCCTCCGTAGATAAACTGCACTTGAAACTGCAGCTACACTGCCGGTGAAGTATAGCACCTTGCGTCGCCGTCTCTCAGCAGCAACGATGCCCATATCTATCGATTTCGGGCGGTCATCGCTGCAGTCGCGCCGGACGGCCAACCCAAAATCGATAAGCATCAAATTAATGCCGCTCGTCGCGAAGAAAAACGCTATACTTCGTGTGGAGGTAATCTCCAGCGCAAGGCGGGGGTGACATTCACCATTGAGTTTACCCATAGTAAACGCGATGACCCCCGAAGTTTACCTTCTTTTTGGTATTAATCACGAAGTTTACCCCAAGCCGGGGGTAAAGCACGAGGTAATCTGTACTCGTCTATAAGAAAGAGGTAAACATTACTATGAGAGTTTACCATGGACATTAATGTGACCCACTGATGAGTTTGCGCTCCTTGGACAGCTATGGAGCACGTTATTCTCATAGTGCCGTTGTCTCCAATCGAAATATTTGGTGATGACTCGACTTCGTTAGTCTTGGGATTGCCACATCCACGTTTACCCCCAAGTTTACCACGGACTCGCATACCCCGTAGTAAACGTTTACCCCCAATCTCAATTATGAATGCCAACCCGAGTTTATATACGAACACCTATTTTTGTATCTTGCGCAGAAAAAATCAGCAACATTGATTTCTCTTCTAAATAATTATGTATATCCACTTTATTTCGCTTTTGTTTTGAAAAAAAGTAATTACAGTAACCTTGACCTACCGTAATATAAGCTCCTTCGGTAATACTTTATTGATTAGTGCTTGCTCACTTGGAGCTGGAGCAAGTGTCGTAATTAAATACATCTGAAAAGATAAATTCGTTAGGCAATAGTAATATATAAGAGTCAATACTTAAAAAGTGCTCATAAAGAAAACTATTTTAAAAAATTCATGCAAAAAATTGGATTTTCAAATTAAGATTTTTTAGGTCATTTGCGGAAGTCCGCAAAATTGCGGACTTCCGCAAATGTCCTGTAAATACGAACTGTCAAGAACCAAACTTGCGAAATTTATTCATGAACTACGGTATTAAGTGAAAAGTGAACATCCATTGCAGAATTTCACAATTTAAAGTGGAGCGAGCTAGAACCAAGTCAGCAGCACCAAATAAAGTACAAGTCTGCATTTACAGACTTCGCAGCCGTGAAAAAACCTCATCTGACCATAGAAATGAATCACAGCTATTGCCGTTCCCAGCTGAGAACACAATGAACTTTAGCGCTCAGCTGGAAAAACGCTCGTCCGCGAACAGCCTTGAGACTCAAGGCAAAGACGGCCGTTTCCCGCTGAGCAGTTCAAAAGTTGCCGGGAAGTAAAGGTTGAGGTCATCTGTAACGTCAGACACCTAGCTTCTGGTGAATTGTGCAATTACGGACAGCGGAAAACACAGTTATTTACGTGAAAACAGTGCTTGCGTCATTCTAAAAAAAAGGTAAACAGGAAATACAGATCTAATTGTAGCGCTTCCCATGCGGCGCGGATTTTTCGGATAATTTTCGCAAACTCGCAATAACCAAAGTATATTGTTGCTATTTTAGGCACACCATGCACCTCACCCTTTAAAAGTACAGGATGCTTTTGTATCAAGCGAACCGTAAATGCAAAAATATAATTATCAAAGATAAAATAGTTACATGCATTGGTGACAATAACGAGTCACACTAGATATCGCACTTTGGCAACGGCGATTGTACCGCAAATCTGACCAAAAATCGAAGTATAATCTGACCAGAGTCGAAAAAAACTCAGCACGCTTTTGTGCAAATGCGGACCAGAGTATAGTACGAAAAAGGGAGGCTTTCATATTACGAACAGCTTTTTTCAGACAATGTGAAAAAGGCTAGTCGCAGTTGCGAAATAGTGCACTAGACGATATCAGCTAGCTGTTACAATTTGAAATTTAGCCATACAAATAACGTCATTGAGCGCGTTCCGCAATTACGGACAACCGATATCCATTACAAGTGAAAATTCTTCCAGTTAATCTCAAAATTTGTTCAAACTGATAAAAAAATCAGATAATGAAAGTGCTACTCGCGGTTGTGACTGCGGATAACCACGTTCATCAGGAAGTGGTCATAATCAAAACCAACCAGATAATTCCACTTCAGACGCTAAGCAAGATAATCGCTGTTGTAGGCGCCCGTTTTTTTTTTATTTTCATGTAAAAAAAGAGTCCCCAGGAGCTGCTGATCACAACAGTACATGTTATCCAAGCTAAATTGCCGGAAATCCCTTTTTCGAGCCCTAATTCTTGGAGAGCTTGTGGGCGCGACCAAGGTGGAAGCACGAGATTTCTGAACAATTCACTGCCGAGAGCACAGCTTCTAATGAAATCCCGTACTCTTCGTGAGAGTTCCTCACTATTCTTTGTTTAACAGCCTACGAAATGAGCTCCATGTCCATGGCTCAGCTTATTTTCGTTTGATTAAGGCCACTGGGGTCATCGGATCCTTCGCCTCTTTCAAACGGAGAATGGCAAAAATCTTACTCAGGTCATAAGTTTCTTAATTTTATTTTCAGTGTCATGGCTGTTTCTTGTTATGTTAGTTTTTACACGACTGTCTTATACGTCGTATTCGAATAAATAAAAATAAATAAAATGTGTGGTCACCAAATCGCATGTATATATGGCACAGAAATCCCGTAGTTCCTCCTTAGCTCCGCCCCCAAGCTCCGGGAGTGAGGTCTCAGAAAGGTTTTTTTTTCGGCAGTTTTGCAGGAGCTCCTAGAGATTCATTTCATATGAAAATCTAAAAAAGGAGGGGGGTGGAAGACTAAAAGTTGGTCGGTACCGACTTTTAGCCCGAGCAAAACATGACAAAAGCTGAGCGCAGCCGCGGTTATGGTGTACGCGACGTTTCGAGTATTTTGGCGCAAAGTATGAACAGTCTCTGAGGTGCGTTAACAGTTCTGCAGGCTGACACTAAACCTACAAGTTCACAGGGCAACAAACTGACTGCAAATTAACACTTTAACACCTTCGCGACAATGTGCTCAACCGGTTGACACGCATGGTGCGACGCGTGGGACCGCGTGCTCGACCGGGTGAGCACGCTCTTTTCAGAGTTATATTTCTGTGAAGCAGTCATAATTAGCAAACTTCTATGTAGTGTTATACTAACAAATATTCAAGCTTTCTATATATGCACTGGGCAGAACAGATCTTCACTCAAATTTTTTTAATATGTGGTTGAAACACACACCAGAACCCCAGAGAGAACGATACATATGAAAAAGGATCTACAATCACTATCGAGTGAATCTACGACAAATATTTGGAAATGCTCTTGACGATCACAAAAGAGAAAAAGATCGGGTTCAGATTTGCGCAAATTCGGGGTATTATGCGGCGGTGAAAAAATTTCTACCACGTGGGACCACGTGCTAGAGCGGTTGAGCACGGGTCCCACTTGTTCAAAAGCGCGTGTCTCCCATGTGACACATCATGCCAAAAGTGTAAGGTCGCGAACGTGTTAAGATCGCTACCACGCACTACAGTAAGTTAAACCACTCATAGAGGTGCTAGTCGCAATCGCACAACTGCAGAATTTCTTCAAAAAAATGGATTGGAGATGAGCTGTGAAATGACACGGCCAAAGCCGCAACCTCCCAAGCGCTCATGTTTAGTGAACAACATTTCCCAAGTCGGGCTTCTGCATGATTCCTGAACGTCTGGAACTGCGACCTCCTGTGAGAAATGTAGCCTAAGCCGATTGCATTAAGGCTTTATTTATGTTTAACAATCTGCAGTTTATATGATTTTGACAACTCTTAATTGGACGCATTAGTACATGGCAATAAAACATGTATTTTTTATTTAGATACGATAAGCGTGCGATTCAAACAGATCACGAGTAATAATTTAATTTTTCTAATTTTCATGGTCTTCTGTATTTGGTTATATAATTTTCTATGATATTTTCTTCAAGTTATTTTACAAAACTGCTACAAATAATACTAATCTGGTGGATACAAATAAAATCGACGAGTAGATCAAGGCTGAAATTCTTCGCATACCTGATTCTGTTTAGCTTGTATAGTGGGATGCGTTTTCGACTGAGCAGCGAGACGTTTGCCGCGTCGCGAACTCGTTCCGCGGCGATCAACCTTAATGACCGCATATTAGCGTCACATCGACGATGGTAAGGACGAGTTCTGCTGCATGAACATGGCTCGAACTTGGCTGGATTACTACCGAAAAAAAAACTCTAAAATAAAAAAGGGTCTTTCAGGGATTGACTTTTAAGTGATAGAAAATTCAAAAAAACATTTATTCAGCTAATAAGATGCTACATACTATGCGGGGGTTTGGGAGCATAGATGGGGATCGCAAATATTATTCTCAACTACAAAAAGGAAGAATTCTGGACAGCCCACGCTGGGAAATTTCCGGGGGACATCTTGCCAATTTCACAGTGATCCAGGCAATCTACATATGACAACATGGGGGATTTCGGGAAACACAAGCATAACAACGCCATAACTTGCAGCACCCGCATTTGGCCGCTCGATACCAAAACAGCCTAGCCGCGGAAACTGCGAAAGAAGAATTTGACAATAACAGCGCTAGGATAGATTCAGAATATGGGTGGCATTATCGATCATTATAAGATATGTCTCGCAACGTTAAGGGTGACTCTCCTGCTTTCACCCACTGCAAGCATACTCCAAGTGAGGTATAGCAACCGATGTCGCAGCCGGATGAGCGGCATTAATTCTGATACAGTCTGGTAGGGCAGAGGTGGCACCTGAGGTGATTTGTCTGCAATTACGACTTTGTCCGCAGAATGCGTCTTGGAGGAGATTTTACTAAGTAGCAGTAGGGAAACATCAGAGCGGAAGGAATCACACCATATACGTATCAAAAAGTGTAAAAATTTGATTGTTTGGCCGACTTCGGGACGAGGACTTAATTGCGGACAAAGTCGACCCAGGTGCTACCTCTGTCCTACCAGTCTGTACGTATCGATTGAAGATGGGTGGAGCAGCAGCGTCGGTGGTGCTCCGCAAAAAATCGATGTGTACCTGACCCGATGTCGCCGGGGTGCCATACTTAGCGTGAAGCATAGCGGCAAACGCTGCAGCTCTACATACTATCCTCGGAGTCGCAGTAAGAAGTAACTACATAAAATTAGAACGGTAGGTCCATTGGTGATGAGAGCAAAATATGCGCGCTGTAGGTTTAATTGCTTATTTATTTACTTGTTTACGCATTTACTATTTATTTTTTTATTATACACACTCAATATCTCAAAGATATAGTTTTCAAAAATGAGACTATTTTTCTAAAGATGAAAGTTCAGAATTAATCGACTTCCTGTCAATCCAGAAAAAATGAAATGAACACAGGGAAGGATTGATGAAGAGCTAATGTTGGTAAATATATGCCGATAAATTTATTTGAAGAATCAACAGAAAGACAAGAGAAAAACAGCTAGAAGATCAAAAAAATCATAACAGGACAGCTAGTTCAAGACAAGGCGTTGTCGCGATTTCCGCAGCATAATATCCAAGAAAACGCAGGGTTGATCATGCATCGCCTTGTCACTTCTAAAAGCTCAGCCACTGCGGATTCCAAACCGATCTGTACTCCAACAAAACCGATGGTTATCGATTGACAAAGAAGCGCTGCCGAAAGAACATAAGGAAATGCAGGACGTTGTCACAATGGATCTCCGCGACAGCATCAGGCGCCGTTTCGTCGTGACTCATATGTATGAAGCAAATCGAATCGCCCGAATTTGGAAGCATGTCGGTCCGGAGAGGAATATTTGCCTCAGATCTACTTTTAATCTGTCTTTAATTGAACTTGGTTTCGAAAATATCGATTGGCTCAGAAGTGACGTCGACCCTATCGTTTCAAGCCTATTACATACTTAGACGTGAAGCAAAATAAAGGAATCATAAAATTTCGATTATTCATTAGGGCGTCGCTATACTCCTGGAGAAGTATAGAACATAGAATCACCGTCGTATAGGCTACTTCGTTTTTGATACGTATTGATTGTGGGCGGTACGACATCGGCGACTTCCCGCCCATAATCAATACGTATTGAAAATGAAGTCTCTGGGGCGACGGCGATACCGAATGCGTGTACTCTTCGAGGAGTATGAGATTTACGTACAAAAGATAAGTATCGATTTTGCCCAATAGCAATCAATACATCTCTTCACTTACTTGAACATATTCCAAGCTTCTAATATCAACGAGACGTCATTTACTGATGATAAGATAAGAGCATCTGCAAGTGAAACCCCACCCACAAAAAAAGGGAGCTACAGTAGCCGGAGAAAGGTAAAAAAAACTCGCACTAGAAATTAGAGAACATCATTGACAAGATTCATAAACGCCAACTGGAAGCTTGAGAAGCTTGTGATCAGCTCCGCCCCTCTTCTCCTCAACTCCTCAACAGTGGACGGGTTTTCCTAGCAAAAACTGTCATTTCACATATTTTAAGTGCAGATTGGTTAATATCAGGTACTATTGTACTTGGGCGGCCCCGCCCCACAAACTCAAAACCATGCATTCCTCTGAAAGCTTGCATACGGGGGTAGTCCGATGTGCTGATCACGAATATCATATTCACTTCGCATGATAGTATCGATTTTATTGATTTTATCGACTTTTCCCAAGTATGGACCTCCTCTCGTATCTCTCTGAAAATTTGCCTGCTGGGGTTTCTGAAGGTGCTGGTTACAAACATGATGAAGATATCGCAAGGAAAGGTCGACTTGAAGGGCAAAACTCCAGTAAAGTCGGCGATTACATCGCCCTACAGGTAAAAATCTGGAGAAACCAACGAAATCGAGACTATGATGCAAAACGGTTATTATATTCGTGATCAGCAACTTCAAAAACCTCTAAATGCACTTTTTCAGAGAGATTCGAGATACGAGTCGAAGTTGAAAAAAAAAACTCGATAAAATCAATAAAATCGATACCACCATGCGAAATGAGTATGATATTCGTGATCAGCATATCCAATTACCCCTGCATGCAAGTTCTCAGGGGAATCCATGGTTTTGAGTTTGGGCTCGATGGTGGGGCCGCTCAAGACAATAGTAACTAATTTCAATATAACGGACTGTTATATAGGGGATTTCTATCAAACAGGGGATGTCTTATGAATTTTTCATCGGTCGCTCGACCACGCCCCTTTCGCAAGGAGTATAAGTTCGCACCTGGAAACTCGTCCACTACAGTGCGTATCAAAATTAAGTATCCACCCCCAGTTGATCAATATTTTGGCTCATA
>JBAJFG010000431.1:0-93157 GCA_037903475.1 Ancylostoma caninum | reverse complement strand
TGTGCACCTTAGATGGGACCAGCGCTACTTTACCACTGGCCCAGCTAGCTGAACCCACAGGAAAATTCCGACCAATGGACCCGTGTGTCTCTTTACCTGAGACCGGCGCATGTTTACCACCACTTCGTTTCAAAACCATGACAGGAAACGCTACCACTTCGTTTCAAAACCATGACAGGAAACAAAACCATGTGCTAGGATTTTGGTGAAACGTTAATCGACATTATTAGGATTATTGGGCTCCAAATAGGATTTGCAGGAAGCCTCCTCCCCCCTGAGAATGGCTTGCTGAATTTAAAAAATCATATCTGTTTGATTCTTTAAATCCAGTTGTTTAGTTTCATCATTATTTTTTGAATATTTATTACTGGACGGTGTACCCGGCTTTGCTCGGGTCCTCTGTTTCTCCCGGCTATTTGAATCTGATGCCAACATTTGTTGAGCCAAAAGAAACCTATCGAGATATTCATCACTTAGTGATCAGCCTAAATGACACTTCTTCATTCCGTCCCCTTCCCTCAAAAGTAAGGTAAAGTTGTTTGGCTGGTAAATTCTTCTAAAATGCTTCCCATATTTACGCTGAAAGTTTCGAAAAATCCCAGAAGACACGGTTTCATTGACCTGTGAGCATTAATACCAAAAAATCAATAAAATCGATAAATCGATAGTGCCGTACGAAACGGTTGTCATATTCGTGTTCATTGTATTGACATACCCCAGCAGCGATGTCTTCACCGCGCCCGGGGCAAAATTAGCGAAAAATCAATAAAATCGATAAATCGATAGTGCCGTACGAAACGGTTGTCATATTCGTGTTCAGCGTATTGACATACCCCAGCAGACATGTCTTCACCGCGCCCGGGGCAAAATTAGCGAAAAATCAATAAAATCGATAAATCGATAGTGCCGTACGAAACGGTTGTCATATTCGTGTTCAGCGTATTGACATACTCCAGCAGCGATGTCTTCACCGCGCCCGGAGCAAAATTAGCGAAAATCAATAGAATCGATAGCGCCGTACGAAACGGTTATCATATTCGTGTTCAGCGTATTGACATACCCCAGTAGACATGTCTTCACCGCGCCCGGGGCAAAATTAGCGAAAAATCAATAAAATCGATAAATCGATATTGCCGTACGAAACGGTTGTCATATTCGTGTTCAGCGTATTGACATACTCCAGCAGCGATGTCTTCACCGCGCCCGGAGCAAAATTAGCGAAAAATCAATAAAATCGATAAATCGATATTGCCGTACGAAACGGTTGTCATATTCGTGTTCAGCGTGTTGACATACCCCAGTAGACATGTCTTCGCCGCGCTCGGGGCAAAATTAGCGAAAAATCAATAAAATCGATACAATCGATAAACGAATCGATAATCCCAAGTGCAAAGTAGCCTAAAACCTACGCCGGCCCTTAGGGAAGTTCCACCCTATAACAAGGAAGATGAAGATCTAGGACGAAAAAAGCGCACAATGTGGCAATTTAGGCCAGAGGCCCCTTTTTTAAAAGACTCGTCACAACACTGCGTATCGACAATGCGCTAAGAGTCGACGCGCAGTAACAGACGCGTTCTCGGGAATTAGCGACCAAATCTTTTAATATAGTAGGATTTCATACCGTATACTACCGTTTCCCACAAAAATGGGGTTATTGTACAAAACGGATACGATGTTCGTGTTCAGCATCTCAATTAACCTCTATAGGTGATATTTGGGCAAAGAAAAAACTTTTAGTTTTGGGGAGAACTAGCCGAATAGTGCCGATGTGAGTTTTACGTCCCTTGAAACAACGAGGTATGGCGAAATCTTCATCATTTACCTGAGTGCTGCCTTTGAGCCAACGAAACTCAAAGAAAATTACTGTTGTCCATACGCATGTTGTTAGTGATATGGCGTATCATATGATCGGCTGTCTAACTTTCCGCACTAGCCATTAGGTGGTCGTATAGTCAGTTATTAGTAAAAAGAAGTGTGAAAACCCGGAACGAACTGCTTTGTGTTTATTGTGGTAGTCTTTTGAAAAGTTTCTTCGTGGAGTATTTCATTACTGTTCCATTAACGAATACCACTGTATCGTTGTTAAAGAATCTTCTTTTTTCAGGTATATCACCAGTGTGTTCGTTGTTGCGAAGCATTCCTAGATTCGCTCAAGTGAATACTCATCTTCAATCTTTACCATCTCTAGCAGTAGTTTTTTGCTTGATTTTGTTGTATGTTTTTGTTAAATCTCAACCGTGCTGTATGAGGCATACGTAGAACTAATAAATTTTCATATTACCTCTTGCTGACTGGAAAAGAACGATCGATCTCGTTTTGTTTTTAGTAGTTTGGTGTTGGATTTTTCTTTTGAGCTGATGTTCTTTTTAAATTTTCTGGTGGATGAGGATCTCTCTTTCCACGATTTTCTAAATTTGGCGTTCAGCATTCTTCCAATATTTTAATAAATAAGCGTGGATGAGCAAGGATCGCGAAACCCTTGGGTTGAGCTGGTTTTCGAAATGTACGCTTGCGTAGCGAGAGCGGTACTAATTTGTTAACGTTGCCATTTCTCGAAGCAAACATTTATTGTGGGTTTTGGAATTGTAACCAGAACCAATACATGGTCACGAATTTACGTTGTATTTTACCTCTACTGTAACACATCGAAAACATTTTCAAGGAAATCAATGGAGTTTTTGCCGTCCCTCTGCAAGCCTTCATTCTTTGTTGTTTCTTCGTTAGCCATTTCGCAAGAAGAACTGTTATTTCTTATGAACTGAGGGTCGCATTGATAGGGTCATTTAGAAGATGCATTTCTGTAAGAAGAGTACAAATGATGATGTACAAGGAAGTTGGCGGAGGATAAAGAGGCTCCCGTGCGATACATATCTTGGAGGGATACGCTCCCTTGCCGTCAACGGGCACGCCCACAGCTCTTTCGTTCTACATTCTCTTCTCTCTCACCACCCTGCTACTGTCTGTGCTCTCTTCGGCATGAAGTTATAGCAATGATTGAGATAAAAATTTGGGAAGAGGGAATCATTGGAGTGAATGGTACTAGCGAAATTAAATGATATTTGATCACCTTGATCACCTTGACTCCCGTTGATCTTCGGGTATACCGAGCGGGCGCCAGCAATCCTTCCATTTGTCCATCTCGCGAGCCAGAGTTGTCCAGTGGATTCTGTCCGTTCGAGGGACACGGAGAGCATCGTATCTATCCTTGAAGGACTTCGTGAAGAAGTCTGACCATCGGGTCGGTGGTCTTCCTGTCGTGCGCTTAACGTCCCGTGGAGTCCAGTCGCTGACGGCTCTTGTCCAACGGTTGTCGTTAAAACGCATCACGTGCCCGGCCCACCTAACCTTACTCAACTTGGCGTAAGCGGCAGCGTCCCTGATCTTCGATTGTTGACGGAGGGTGGAGCTCCGTATTCCAGCCCTCACTTGCGTGAGGCGGGTTATTCCTAGCATCACCCTCTCGATGGAGCGTTCGACGACGCTAACCGCATTCTCATCCTGCTTGCGCAACGCCCAGGTTTCTGAGGCGTAGGTCAAAGCAGGGAGAACGGTTGTGTTGAAGAGGTGGGCACGGAGCCTGGTGTTCTTCGTCTTCTTCACTACGTCCTCGATGCTCTTGTAAGCTCCCCAAGCCGCTCGTTTCCTCCTGCCCAGCTCTGGAGCGAGGTCGTTCATCATATTGACTTCCCGACCTAGGTATACGTAGCTGGAGCATTCGGATATGGTCGTTCCGTTGAGCGAGAATGGGGCATCCGGGACCCATCCGTTCCTCATGAACATCGTCTTCGTCAGAATCAGCTGGAGACCAACCTTTCCACACGCGTCCTCGAAGTCGGCCAGCATCTGTTCCGCTTCGCTGATGGATGGTGTTATAAGAACGATGTCGTCAGCGAAGCGAAGATGACTAAGTCGCCGGCCATCAACTTGCACTCCCATGCTATCCCATTCCAGTTTCCGCATGACGTCTTCAAGAGTGGCGCTGAATAGTTTTGGCGACACGGTATCGCCTTGCCGAACCCCTCTCTTGACGTCGATGATGATGTCGTCGTAGAATGGAGAAATCCTGGTCGTGAAGTTGCTGTAGAGCTCACGAAATACCTTGATGTATTGAGTAGGTATGCCCTGGTTGCCCAGGGCTTCCAACACCGCTTCCGTCTCAACAGAGTCGAAGGCTTTCTTCAAATCGATGAACGTGAGACAGAGGGGCATCTTATACTCTCGCGATACTTCGATGAGTCTAGTGACGGTGTGTATGTGGTCGATCGTACTGAATCCTTTTCGAAACCCTGCTTGCTCGCACGGCTGTCCCTCGTCTAGCGTCCTTTCGATCCTATTGAGGATCACTCGCGTGAAAAGCTTGTAGACGACGGACAGTAGGCAGATGGGGCGATAATTGCCAATATCCTGCGGGTCTCCCTTCTTGTACAGCAACACGGTCCTGCTGGTCTTCCACTGGTTAGGTACCTTGCACTCCGACAGGTACCGCGTGAAAAGCCTAGCCAAGGTGGTAATGAGAATTGGCGGTAGGTTCTTCAGATGTTCCGGTCGAATCCTGTCGGGGCCCGGTGCTGTACGATTCTTCACCGACTTGATGGCATGTCGGATTTCGGAAGGGAGAACCGATGGGACAACATACCCGTCCTCCCTAAGGTGACATTGAGGGAGGTGGACGTGGCTATCGAAGAGATCCGAGTAGAAGTCGTAGATGACCTTCTCCATTACCCGTCTTGATGAAGAAATTGTTCCGTCCGGGCGCCGGAGGGCGGACATCTTGGTCTTGCGATTGGCGAAGTCTCGGCGGGCGCAGCGAATGCTTTTCCCTGCCTCTGCGGCTTCAGCCAACACTGCTGCTCGTCTCTCCTTGAGGTCTTCTTTTATCGCTTCTCTGCACCGTTTTGCGAGCTCGGACGTTAGCTGGTAGTTGCCTGCGGCTCTCGCGGCTCCACGCTGGCGTATGAGCTCGAGGGTCTCGTAAGACAATCGTCTCTTGGTGACTCTCAAACCCTCAGCACTCTTTGCGCTGTCGCGGAGATGCTGTACAAGCCGATCGTACTCTTCGTCGATGTTGTCGACAACCGCATCTTCCCAAAAGCCGGCTAGCGTAGTGAAAAGATCCCAATTGATGACGGGTTTGGGACTCCTTCTCTTAAACTTCACGGCTTTCTCTCCTTTGCGTGAAAAGAAGAATCTTGCACGAAGGAGGCGATGGTCGGATCCGGTGTAGAACTTTGGTACAACACCGACGTCGGTCAGGCAGAACCTTCGATTGACGATGATGTGGTCAATTTCATTATGGTACTCTCCACCGGGTGACTCCCACGTCCAGCGTAGGGAGGTTGGCTTCTGAAATTGAGAGTTACCATGGATGGTCTTTGTCGTCATGATGAACTCAGACAGCCTCTCTCCCTGTTCGTTCCACTGCAGGCCGTGGGTACCGATGTGAAGTTCCTCAGGCGTTCTCCTAGGACCAATCTTGGCGTTGAAATCGCCAACGATGATCTTGTAGAATGTGTGGTCTTCCCTGTAGAACTTCTCCAAGTCCATATAGAAGGCCTCAATATCCTCTTCGTCGTAGCTGGATGTTGGAGCGTAGGCGACGAAGATTGTCAAGGCCGGTATTGATCCACATCTTCTCAACCGCAAACGTCCGATTCGGGTTGTTAGCTGTTCGAATGAGTCGATGTTCATGACCAAGTTCGTGTTGACGAGGACACCGACTCCACCAACTCCTCTACTGTCGCAGGTTCCAAGGAACAGCTCTTCTCCAGTGTCGAAGGTGGCATTCAGTGGTCGGTGTCTCCTCGTCTCGGTCAGTCCGATGACGTCGTACCTGATCTTCCTGGCTTGCATCATCAAATCCTCGATGGAAGCTTCCGATGCAAGCGTGCGTGCGTTGAAGGTACAGACCGTCATCATAGTCCTTCTGGTTTTAGGCAGCCTAGATAACCCCTCGGACCTCGTCCTCACTGGCGCTGCCGTACCAGTGACTCTTCCGAGATCAGGGGAACACTCTCTATTATTGCTGTGTCGAGCTTGAAGAATTTTAAGCCCACAGGAGATAGCTTGCTGGGCTCGATTCCCCCGTGGGAGGCTGGAGTGTGATTTCACCGGGAAGTTAGCCGGGCTTCCCGGGAGTGGACGATGGAGCTTATTTGTTGGAGGCGACTCCGAACCGCCTCCCTTGTACCTCCCAGTCACTTGAATGCAGGGCTTTTGGTCGGATAGATGTGCAGGATACAATCTGCAGACACGCAGTCACACCCATGCACGCATGCATGAACATGCCCACGCGCTGACAGAAGGTATAGATCGTTCCGACACTGCAGAAACAGGGAGTCCATCCCCTGAATCCACCCGCGTCTCAGGGCAGGCACAAGGTCGCGTTTGGTCCGCGATTAGCCCCCTATCCGCCACCTGGGGACGCGCCACGTAGCCTCGCGACTAACCGGCTGGGATCCCTCGTATGAGGGAGATCCGTGGAATAAAAATGATATTTAGGTGATAAAAAGATAGTACAATGCGATGATAAAACTATAGTATGCGCAAACTACATAAATAGGCACATAAACTATACAAAATTGTTTGAGAGTTTTCAAAGCTGCAGTTTAAATAAGATTTAGATAAAATTGTGATTTAAATTTGAGAAAAACCGCAGATTTGACGAAGTATAATCTTCACCTAGGGGTTATTTGACATGCTGATTATGGAGCTAAGACCTATTCTCTATCAAAATGCCATTTTTGAAGTGTTCCAAGCGTATACTTTTTTAAAGAATTTTCTGAAACATTGTAAACTAAGGTTATTTGACGTTTTTATCTGAAATACGTTTTGTATCGTGATGATCTTTTCCAACAATTGAGAAGCAGGATGGGTGTGATTTCTTTTCTAAAACCACTGGATTTATATCCATAAGGCAAAGTTGAAATTTCGAAAATAAAAACGAATCGTCTGAATGACAAAGTTTGCTTATAAAAAAGTGTTGAGCTCTTTCTTCTGCAAAGACCTTTTCAGAAAGATCCCGACGCACACAAATACACTTTTTTTTCAACGATTCTTCGCTCCCTATCTACTAAATACCAGTTCATTCCACATTTTTCGCACACAGTCCACAGTCTATTTCACTGTTGCATTCTTAGTTTCAGAAAATCATTGCTAACAAAACAGGAAGAGAGTGGCGATCTGGGGGCATTGTATCCTTGAGGTACGCCTGCAGGCACAGCACGTAACTGCGGGGCCTTTCTTACACCTCATCTGGCGATGGATTCATGATCGATTGCGTTGGAGGAAATGCAAATAGAAATGGAGAACAGGAGATTCAAGAAAAATCCTACAAAGCATCCTATGTAGTGATGAGCTTTTGAAGTTCTGGATTTATTCAAGCTACGCAATCTGTGCATTACTTGTTAAAAAAGGACATCACGATACAAAACAGGCACCGAATTCGAGATAAGAACGTCGAATGACTCCAATTTACAAAGATTCAGCAGATTCTGAAAACGTGATATGTACTGTAAAGGTTTGAAACACTTCAGAAATGGCACTTTGATACAAAATTGATATTAAATCCATGATCAGCATGTTAAATAAGCCCTGGCTCGATGTTTAATTTCTTAAAACCGCCGATCTTTTCTAAAATTTGAATTGCGGCTCTATTTGAACTTTCTTGGAAGTCACTCCTCAATTTCTCGACTTCCGCTTCTCCGTCAAACTCTGCATATGGGCTCGGCATGTGGGCGGGGCGATGGGCGTGGCCGCTGTCCGCTGCAGCAAACACGCGACTGTCAATTGTCAGGAGGCCCTAGTTGACCGCTAGCTGTCAGCAAGGAATCTCCTCGTGCCTTATCGTAAGCGGAAGACTCGTCCACCAGAATTGCATAAAGATATTCCTTGCGCGAGCTATTAGTTTGAATTAGTCCCTACTTTTGTGCGTCTGAGCCAGAAAAGGATAGTGCGATACGCTGGGCCATTATTATCACCGTGAGGTCACCACTGGAGTTTAGTTTCTCTACCTTTTCTGCTGTTCATCACCTTTAAACAAGGAATTATGGTTAAGGAAGTCACTGTACGAGTTGTTTCTTTCGTGCTGTATAATATGACCTGCGCAGGGCGCTTCACACAACTAATACTAGTTGTGCTTGAGAAGCTGTACCCTAAGACTTGTGTTCGTGCCACAAGTCATCGAAAGTGATCAGAGAACCAAAGGACAATAGCAGAAGTGCTTTCACCATTCTAATGATTCTTCGACCGCTTTCAAGATGGATCCATTTGCACCGCATAGCAGTGGCCGCCTCTACATGGGCCGAGTTGTTCGGGCAGGACCTCTCTTTGGCCAAGAGAGCCGCGCCGCGGTTCCGCCCATTGAGAACGGCCATTTGGAGTTCCCTGTATATATGCATACACTTAGTAGTGACCTCGGCATGGCGACCAGAAAAAAATGCATTTTAATAGGCTCCTTCCTCAGAGAAGCGGTTACGAGAACGTCGAATGGCTTGTTGGGGGCCATTCAAGTGGCAATTCAGTCGATTTTGTTCCATGTTTTGGACAGGGATGCCTCTAAAATTTTGGCATTCGTGAAAGTGTTAGCGCAGCTGTCATTTTCCAGGAAGCCCATAAAGGGTAACTCAGCAGGTTCACATTTGGGCCACAAGGAAGCCAGAGACCCCTGAATACTATCAGATTCCTCTTTATGACGTGGAACAAAGTTCGACGTGTACATCAATATTACTCTGCTCTGGCGTCCATGTAGCCTCTTTCACAGCAAAGGAGCTCACTGCAAGCAAGAGTGGATTTCTGCTGCATTCGCTAAGACACGACTTCAGTTTTTGATAATCACCACTTAGTATTTTTCTGAGTATTAACAGGTGCGTCAATATCTATGACGCATCCCGTAAATAAAGTCAGTATAACTCCTCTCATTAACTCGTTTTGAACGCTGTCCTTTTAAGAACACATTGCGGTACGTCATGTTCTGACATAAATTTACGGAAAAGGTCTCAACTTCTGACCGCTTTTGTGATGACGCCCTGTACCTAATTCGATTTAGAAACTGCAAAGAAAATGCCTTAGACTATGGTCGTCTGTGTCTCTTCGTAACTGAAGCAGTATTGTCAAATCCGGTTGTGTGATTGGTAGTGACGTCCTGGCCGAGAGCCTGATGGTGTTCTGGACCTCACTGCATTGATTTAGAAAAAGTTGGAGATGGGAGGAAGTGTCTACCGAAACTAATTCACGTTTCTTTTTATCGCACAGGAACCGAGCTCCATTGATAGCTGTTGCGCGGTGTAGAAATGGGTAGTTTTTGAGGCGAGAAATTAAGTTACGAAAGATGACACAGCGCGCTGGTCATCTGTCAGATCATGGGGTGTTCACTTCCGCACCTTTCTTGTCGTGTCGATTGGAGTCAAATGTTTTGAAACTGTAGCATAGTGAGCCCCCATCCCTGCCCTCAAAGTCCAAATGGTTGGACCCGGATTAGGTTCCACGACTCTTCTCAACGCTTGATCGTCAGAGAACAACCTGTGGTCACGACCGTGGTTGCTTTGGGGATCAAAATCGACGGAACAAAAATTTGTGACCGAATAGCTCACTGCCCATTTGGAAGGCGATTTGAAGCCAAAACAAATGCAAGATTACCGCAAGAATCCGACAAAGAGTGATCGAGTTTGAAGTCGTGAACCATAATCACCCGAAAATCACGTCGGCTCATGATTTGTTCACGACTTCACAAAAACCCTCAGAAAAGAGCTAGCCAGAATATTCAAGCAGTACTCGAAAGAGGAGGAAAAGCCCTATCAGGAGGTCACATAAATTGGGCTGAAGTTGCTCAAATTGGGCAGAAGAGAAAGGTTCAATTGAGCATATCCCAAAACGGCAATTAATTTCGCAACAACCTGATAGTTCTCGGGGGTCTGTAGACGTCAAAACTTTGCTTTGGGATCAAAGTCTTTAACATATTATTCGCTCCAAAAAGGTACGTTCGGGATTCTGGATCTGAGAAATATATTCAAATATATAACATTCGAATATATTCATGAGTATCTTTGAAAATGATCCCGGGGGGGGGGGAGGGGTTGGGGCAAACATGCATATGTGCACGAAGGGTGGAGATTGTTAGTTGTTCAATTGCTATTTCCTCCACTTTGAAAAAACTGTCGTCTAGTGCAAGAGTTGACAATAGCAAGTTCACGGTTACTTGCACTCGTTGTCTTGGACGAGATGCCTGAGTAAGATGTACCACAACGCTCAGCACCTGATATAGACGGCTTTCCAAATCGACCCTCAGGCATAACCCTTCTCGTGCTTGTCCACCGCAGAGAACGAGGCCGCGCCGCTCCACGTTCGCAGAGCAGTTGATTGCTGTGGTTCTCGAGCGTTGCCGGAATTGCCTACAGTCCCCACGGCTAGGTGAAGCGGAAATCCCGGCAAAGTACCGACAACCACAGAGCTATGCTGGTCCGCCTCGACGCGTATGCGGTTTGGCATGGCCTCATTCTGTGGTGCAATAATGATTGACCATCACTGTATGTGCACTTTAGTGGGTGTTCCTCGATTTTGAAGATTTCTGGATTGTTACCCTCCGGCAGAAGCGGCTTTGATTACATAAGAAAAGACCATATTTTGTTCTGCATCAAAATAGGAAGTCGGTTAGAACACATATTCAGGTTATTGGCTTTGACTAGCATACATAATTTGATTTGTTGCTATCGGATTAGGACCTGTCCCTTTGATATTTTGAGGGATTTAGAGTATAGGGTTTCCGCCGAAAAACTCTGCTTACAGCATCTAACTGCTATTTTTCGTGTGACAAAAGCGCTGATCATCGCACCGTCGTAATATGTCTTCACCAACAAGCTACGTGATGTACCTGGTACTGCGTCGGGACTTGATGTCTTCGCTGGGCTGGCCCATGGGTGCCGTGTGCACACAGGCAGCCCATGCTGCTTCCGCCGCCATGTGGTTGTACAGGTGCGTGGGTATCCCTCCTTAGGTGGATTGTAACAGTTTCATGAGCTTCGATTCTAGGAATGATCCGAATACAGTGGAATACACGAAGGAGCTGGATTCGATGCACAAAGTCACTCTAGGGGTGAGAGCTTCTATTCTGACTCTCGTTCTCCTTCGGAATATATATGATGTGATGTCGAAGCTTCAGGTAGATTCAGAAGAGGAACTCAACAAAGTGGGAGAGCGATTGAAAGGAAGGGATATAGATCATAAGGTTAGTTGTCTACTTCTCAAAAATGAGAGTTGCCATTACCAGCCACAAATCAGGGCGTTTCATTAGTTGCCTTCAATTACAAAGGAAGAGTGTGGAGCGTTGTATTATACAACGTCGTAGAGTTGTGCGATTGACCAGATCGATTGGATGGGCTGGCCAGTCATAGAGTGTGCTCTCTCCAAGTACAGCGCTCCACACTCACAAGTGGAGGATAGTTCACTGACGTGACCATTCATATTGGAATCTATGCGGCCATATGCAGCTGGCCAGATTGATGTCTAGCATATCTCGAAGTTTCGGTCCAGTTGTTTGCGGTGAGTTGCACCCGTTTTTCTTCACAGATTTTGACAACGGGCAGGGGCACTCAGTGGCTGGAACATGGTTATAATCCACAGCTTCACGAAAAAACTAGACGTATTTCATTGTAGAGGGCAACACAAGAACCACGAAAAACGGATTCGGATGGACCGCAGCAGAAAACCGGAAGAACCGCAGGTGACCTGCGGTCCTTCCGGTTTCCTGCTGCATTTCTTTCGAAAAGCTGCTGCAGTCCTTCCGAATAACTGCCGCGGTCTTTCCGAATAACTGCTGCCGTTCTTCTGGTTTCCTGCTGCGGTCCTTCCGAATAGCTGCTACGGTTCTTCTGAATGGCTACGGGGATGTGCGCATTTCTGCAGAAGTGCGTTGCACAACCAGCAGTTCACTTCCATGGGACTACCACGCGGCGTACCCACAAGCAAAAATGACAACCTCGCTGAGGGTAAATGGCTTTACTGTCCGATATACTCATAAGCCAGTTTCCCATGTGAAGTTCGAAACCACTGGATTTTGCTGGTGTCAACAAAGCTCCGTACATAAGACGGATATGATAACGCTGATTCTCTCTCCTGCATTCTGCTGCGGTCCTTCCAAATCGTTCCCCACACAAATGTACTCTGCTGTGGTTCTTCCGAAGCACTCCAGAGAGATTCGGAAGGACGGTAGCAGGAAACATTCTGCTGCGGTCCTTCCAAAAACTTTTATTTCTGCGTCTCTCGCTTCTTAACCACATGAGCGCAATCTCTTTCTGCTGCGGTCCTTTCGACATTTTGTCTGAGATCGTAAATTTTGCAGCACAAATGAGCATGGAATACTTCGGTAAAATCAAAAAAGAAATCTGAAGATTACTTTTGGACAATTTATATAATTTAGAAGAAATGTTTCATTGTCTGAGAAAATTGCGGGTTCTTTCTGCAGTAATACAAGTTTTACGAGGGATGGGTGGAGAGGTCTTTTTCAGTTCCTTAGTGGACTTTTGGTGAATTATGTTGGAAAGCGTCGATATGCTTACTTTCAGGTGTGGGTGGAAGATGGTCAGTCCGTTTGCATTGCACTAAAGCCGTATCCGAAGGAGCAAGTGAAGAATGCGCTAAAAGGATTGAAACTCTTTTAATTGTTACTAGTACCAAAGTAATGTGCACATTATATGTGAAAGATTTTTGTCTTGTTATTTCTTTTGTTGTCAATAAGAAGTAGTGGTTATGGTTAAAAAATCGTTGAGGTGTACTCGAGTGCAGGATTCCTTTCTGCTATTGTTATGTGCGTTCTCAACTTGCAACCTACAAGCAGTAATTTATTCATAAAATCATCTGTGAAGAAATCTTTTTTAGCCTATATAATTGTGGCACTTGTGCGGTGCTCGCTGAAGAGAAAGGAAGAAGCTCATGAAGCAGAGCTGGATCATTAGGTGTTTTTTCACATCGGCAACAAACTCCAGCAACTCTACATGAAGAAATTACTCGTCTGCAGCGGAGTAGGGATGGGTTATTGCACAACATTTGTTCAGTCCTCCCCTCCAGAAATCCATGCTCTCTATGACGAATACAGAAAGACTGGAAGTATTTTAGGGTTGAGACTCCGTCTCGCAGATATTTCTTTGTAGCAGTTGGACTCGGGACACATTTTTGAAACATGCAAGTTGTGACAATTTCCCTTACGACGCGGTGCTTAGATTATTCTTGGAGCACCTTGAATGCCCTTTCCTGCCGTACCTTCCACGAAAATGAATCCCAAGAAAATTTCGAAAATTCAACAGAAAATGTGGATCAATTTCATGCACATTCAGAGAAGTTCGTTTACCTCTCGTTGATCATGAGCACCCTTCCGCACAAGCGATGCGCCCAACTGCTGAGGTTCTAGCGTCATCCAGGCGCAGGTATGTGAAACAAGGATATTTCGCAGGTAACACCTGGCCGGCGAGTGGATCGATCGGAGATCCCTGATTGATGACAGTCATCAAGCTCATTGTGATCCACCAGTGTGGGAATGAACCTTCTACTTGCCACCACAACCACACTATTCTCCATTTTCATCCTTATCCCTATTCGTGGGACAGATGCACAGTGTAAAGTCCAGCTGACCTACCCTGTGTTACAGCCATCGCAGGTGAATTCTCTTCAACTTCGATCCGCACATTGAATAGCTTGAAAAGCAGGATTACGGTACGTATTCGTAATACTCCTTTGTAGTACAATGGCTCGTGGTTCGTAGTTGCACGGAAGGCGCCTTCGTCGCGGTCGTTCCTGCCATCAGATCTGAATTCATCTCTGATTCGACTGGACGTCGTTGGTGAGGAACGGCTGAATATGACCGAGTACCACTCTGTGTTGGTTTTTTTTTCTATTCAAAGTTTTACGCTTGTGAGCTGCCTTTCCACAGCTTCGTAACGAAATATATACTGTCATATGCAGGTTGTGATGCTGATCTCAAACGTGTTATCCTTATTTAGTGTGGAGCTCTCTGTGAAGAGGTACGTGGCTTAATTTCGGCTTGTCTAGAGTGGCCAAATCTGACTTTGTTATATTCTGCCAAAAATATAGGCGAGAGCTATTTCAAGTTTGTCAATCATTTCGATTTAAGTGGTGCTTCCAAAACTTCCTCAGAACCAGGTATCTTCCCGCGATCTTTCGACAGAAAATACCCAGGAAGCCAGATTTTGGCTGCCGTAGGCATGCTGGGACCATACCATGTAACTCAGTGCTTAAAGGCAGTGTGTCATCTCGTTTTCGTGCCTGAGCTTTCACCAGATTCTGAATCTCCTCGACACGCTGAGTCCAAAGGTATACCTAAAATATTACAAAAAGGTCTTTAAACCCTACTTTTGAACGTTTTTTTGGGTCGGGATTTGTAACAGTTTGTCGAGCTGAGTGGACGCGTGGAGTCGTTGATCTCATCGATCGGACATGTCTAGACGTGTTGGCCAACACTGCAGACGTGGCGGGCAGCCAGCACATTCACGGACCGCTCCGCCCAGGTAGTCCGTGAACTGCACTTTGGGACCCTCCGGAAACGGGGTTTTCGTCATTTTTATGAGCTTTGACGTACATCTTCGCACATCTTTCGAATTAGCGTGACAAGGAGGTTTAGGGTCCGTTGATATCTACAACTCACGAAACGAGCTGACACACTGCCTTTAAGCTTGTGAATAAATACCGTACCACTGGCCACCTATATAATCTTACTATACCGTAGTGTTACTTGCGATGCTGTACCTTTCCGAAAGACCCTTGCTGTAATTTCGGAAACAGCCCATGGTATCATCTTGGGGGATCTTAACTTTCCCTCAATTGACTGGCTAGGACATAATCGCCCCAATCCCACTTTTGGCTGCTCGAGAGTTTCACGACTTCTGTACCGAGCGTGCGCTTGCCCAGCCTGTCAACATCCCTACTCATGACTCCAATATATTGGACCTTGTTATTACGAGTAACTCAGATATAATTCAAAATGTAAAAGTTCTTGCACCTTTCTCGACTTCGGGCCACGGAACCATATCTTTCGATCTTTGCGTAAATACCGATAGTCCTAATTTTGAGACACATTCTTTTGACTACATTAATGGTGACTACAACGCAATTTGTGAGAGTCTCCTTAAAGTCAACTGGCGCCAGGTAATCAGTCATTGCAAAACTGCTGACGAATGCTACGACATCTGTCACTCCTCATTGTCTTGATCACTGTCTTGATTATTGCAACGATTTAATCAAAAAATACATTCCAATCCGGTTTTTCTGTAATAAAAGTGCCCACTACCCTGTAAGAATGCGCAAGCTAGCATCGAAGGTAGCTAGACTCTATCACGCCCGCTTCTCTATCGGAATACAGAAGTATCTTCGTTTTTCTAGGAAACTCAAGCGTGAGGTAGCTTTTCTTAGCTTACGGAAGGAGAAAAAATCGCCGCATCTAGAAACCCGAAAGCATTCTTTACCTTTGTTAACAAGAGAATCAAAAGTGCGAATAAAACTGGTACATTTCTAAATCTTGACGGCGAACCTTGCAAATCTGAGGTCAAGAAAGCTAGAGTTTCCGCATCCTTTTTCAAATCAGTTTATAAAAACCATTCAAACTCCAACACTAGCTGCTCTGCCTTCACTCTGCTCTGCTCAGCTTGATTTTCTTGATATCAGCAGTGAGCTTATATATAAAACACTTTCCAGCCTACCGCTGCGGAATTCCTATCAGTGGCGGACGCAGAAAGTGGGCGGGAGGGGGGGCGTGGGAAGAAAAGTGGGGTCTCCGCCGTTTTGGGGACCCAGGCGGAAAATAAAATTAATAATAATATCAATTATAATAATAAACAATAAATAAAAAATATATTAAAAATAATAATAAAAATAAACAATTAAAAATAAACTAACACAAGATTTTTATTTGTATTGTAAAGTAATTTCGAAAATTTGGCGACCCATTCTCGGGGGGGGGGGGGGGGGCGCCCCCCCGCCCCCCCTGCGTCCGCCACTGATATATATATATATATATATATATATATATATATATATATATATATATATATATATATATATATATATATATATAACACTTTCCAGCCTACCGCTGCGGAATTCCACTTCTCCAGACAATATTCCCTATACGTTCCTCAGAAAGGCCGCTTTAGGGTTGACCCCTGTTCTAACGATGATGTTTAACTGGTTTCTGCTTCACCGTGAAGTCCCATCATTGTGGTCATCTAGTCTCGTGCGGCCTATCTTCAAAAAAGGAGATAAGACTAAACTCTTCACAGAGACATCTGCAGTAAAGAAGGAAAACGAATTTGAGATCAGCATCACAAACTGTACATACTAAACACTTGACAATGTACATCTCACTCCGATTTGTCGGACCCAACCCCCTCCCCCCCTCCCCCAAAGTATCCTTCCCTTGCAGGTTCACCCTCTCATGATCTTAGTGATCTCCCCTGTATACGTGTTTTACAAAACTCACATTCGACAAGAATTAGAACAACAGTTCTAATTACCTTTTGTGCCAAATTGTTCACTTGGAATGCTACCATTGAGCGGCTTAAAGGCAGGGGTCCACCTCATTTTCGTAGTTCAGCTAACAGCAGATTCTGCATCTACTCGACGTGGTTCCAACGGTATACATAAATTGTCTCAGAATGGTCTATTAACTCGTCTTCCAGGACGGGGTCTGTAACAGTTTGCCAACCCGAGTTGACATGTGAAGCCGTTGATCTTATCGATTGGACACGCCAAGACTCGTTGACCGACGCGGCAGCCGTGGCAGGCAGCCAGCACAGCTTGGAGCGATCCGCCTCCGGGCTCCAAATTTTTATCCAGTTCGAGCCTTTCAAAAATGGGTATTTCGTCGCTTCTGTGCCTGTTGATGTACATCCCAGGGATCAACATGATGAGAAGGTCTAGGATTAATGGTAAATCCAACAGGCAGAACGAGGTGACCCTCTGCCTTTAAACGTAGTATGTCACCTCGTTGCGTAGGTTGTAAATAGCAACGTGCACTAGACCTCCTCGTCACGCAGATTCCAATGATGTACGTCAAAACTCGGAAAAGTGACGAAAACCCCGTTTTCGGAGGATCCGGAAGTGGAGTTCACGGACCACTTGGGCGGAGCGGTCCTTGATTGTGCTGGCTGTTCGCCACGTCTGCAGCGTTGGCCAACACGTCATGAGGCGTCAGATCGATAAGATCAACGGCTTCACGCATCCACTCGGCTCGGCAAACTGTTACAAATCCTGTGCCGAAAAACGTTTAAAAAGTGGATTTATTGACCGTTGTGTAACATCCTATGTATACCGTTAGATTCAGCGTGTCGAGGAGATTCAGAACCTACTAAATGCTCAGAGATGAAAACGAGGTGACACACTGCCTTTAAAAGAAAATGAAGTGGTCCAGCCACTTCATTCTGAGCGCAATGCACCTCCTTAGTTTCGATTCCGCGGCTCTAATTTGATTCGTCATTGTATCGCTGTACGTTACTCCCTACAACTATGCTGAGAGTGTAACGTTTATATCCATATGCCAGTCAATGAGGTGAAGACCGAAATGACACGTCACGGTAGTGGGCAGGTTATAGGGCTTTTTATACAAGGATGCATGCGTCAGACCCCCGCATTCATTTGCGAGGGATTTTTTTAAAATGAAAACCGTTCAACGCGGCATGCACATCCTCAATGAAAAGAAGGTGCGCGAGGCAGTAAACGCGTGCGTCTGAGCTCCGTCAGCGGTGCGACTCACCCTATCCTTCATCAAGTAGACGCACACGCGTTAAACGCACGGACGTAGTACAGATTGCTCTTATCCCACTTCGCATTTGTCTCTCAGTGCTTCCCAGGTGCTTTGATCATGGTATTACGTCAGAGTTAACTTTGAGCTTCACGTGGCGATGATTTCATTGTCACTGTCAAGTTGGACCTTTCACCCATGACGATTGATTAAGTTCTACTGAGCCGTTTAAGCCGTTTTCAGCAAAGAAGAGGAAAAATACCAGCAAAGATGTGCAAAACTGAGCGGACCAGTACAGCTTCATGAGTAGCTTTCGTATCTTGCCATCAAACTTCCCAAGTGGGTTAGCGGCACATTTTTGCTTGGCTGCCATCCATCAGTCGAATTCGATCCCACATAATTAATCCCACACTGTTTCGAATTCAATGGAAATTCGCACAAAACTTGCAGAGACTAAGAGAGAATAAGCGTTGTGGTGAAAAAGATCTGAATGGGAAAACTGCTACGGATCATTTGACTGGTAAAGTCGTTCTCAGGCTTCGGAATGAGCTAAGAGAAAAGACAGCATGGATACAAGAAGGAAGGCAATGAGCAATTCCAATCAGATTGCGGGAAAAAAAGTTTAAAACACTCAATTTTTCTCTTTTCGATTTCTTCTAGTTGATGTTGAAAGGCACAGAACTTCGGAGCATTTCTCCCTAAGAACATTCTGGGCTGGGATTCATGAAAATAACCAAGCAAACCAAGGATGACAGTGCTCGTGTCGTACTGCTCTCACCAAGTATAGACACTGCTAACTACGTAAATTATCTGAAACGAGAGTGAGAAAAGGACCAGCTTTCAGAAATGGTACATGTATGCCTCCGTTATTCGGCGTGTGGACAAAGAAAGAACTCGGATACTTTATGGAGCTACGTACCGAGAATGGCCACTTATTTTCAAGTGATAATTCATTTTAAACTCTTCGCTTGCATAAGCCAATGCAAATTCGTGCGGATTCAACTGAGATCTTGCAGTGGGACTACGCGCAATCTACCACGACTATTCGGGTGAACAAAATGAGGAGATGAACATGGTTATTTATGGCTGTTCTCAGGACGACGGCTACGGTAAATCAGTAGAGAAAATTCTGCCATCTGGTATTTTTGTCGAACCAACAACAAAAACCAACTCGTGGGCAAAGTGGACTAACCACTTCCTGGGCAGAGAAAAAAGAATTTCAGGAAATTGCATGCCGAACGAGGAACTTGTTATGATTATGAGCAACTCCCGTCATCCACAAACCCTGCAGGTTCTCCAAGCAATTTCTTCTACTTCTATCTCTCATTTCTTTTACGTTATTCGTTCTACTCGCACAGCAGTGGCGGACGGAGAAAGTGGGCGGGAGAGGAGTCTTGAGAGAAAACTCCGTCATTTTTGGGGCTCGGAGGGAAGATAGAAATAATAAAATCATTAATTGGTAAATAACCTATGAAAATTATTTGAAAAGCATTAATGAAAATGAGCTATTTAATGTACATATTTAATATGCACCGGTACAGAGCCTTCATCTTATAAGGCATTTCTGAAAATTCGCACATTCCCCAGGACGGGCCTCGCTCCCCTGCGTCCTCCACTATAGCGCAGCAGTTCACCGTTTTTGTTTAATCATGTTTCTTATTTATAAGGCATTTATGCTGTCTGCATAGCAGTTGGAGATAGAATAATATTAGGTTGCAGGGAAATGATTGCGACACTTCACCAAAATTTCTTCCTTGTATCCCTCCCACGTGACCTGTCTCCATGGTATGTGAATATGTGATACCCTGTCCTCTGAGCATCTTCGCCATGACTATATAAAGACGTGGGGCTGCGCCATTTATTATCTAGGAGCGAAAATGGACGAGCAACCAATTCGTGCGATTTTCTTTCATGAGCTCTTGCGGAGCGTCAATGCGAGCAAGAGGGACAGCAACATCATCATGACATTCGGACCGGGGTCGTCAGCAATGCGACCGTGAGCCGTTGTTCGTGACGCTTCGTTTCAGGCGATGTGTCCCCTCCAAGCCATTTTCCTATTTTCAGATCTCCTGAGCTTAAGTGCAGGATGTTTTCTACCAGAGTTGTAGGTAAGCAACATGATGGGCAACATCAACATTTGCAATAGTCAAATCAGAGTGATGACCGTGCTCTTGGGCAAACGAAGACATCAACGTATTTGAGGGTGCGTTTTGTTGTACAAAACACACCCACAAATGGTTTTGTTCACTCATCGGCACTCGGAGGAGCAAGCACGGACCACGATGCCATACAAGCCACACTTGCCCAACATCGTGCTCTCTAAATAACACCTTGCCTGGGCGCTGAAGTTCTCCCTGGTCGAGCCGCACTTCGCCAACTTTGACGATTTTTGACCAGTGACTGATGAATTCTTCGACCTGTATTAACATGATTACTGACCCCGCAGTGCTGGAACTGTCCCTGATAGATGGCCCCAAGTGATAGGCGTGCATGATCACTACAGCATGTCCTGAATTTTTCTAATAGAAGAGAAAAAGTTTGAAGACTGCAAAAAATTCGGAGTGTCTCAATCATTTCCCGACAACCTAATATTAAGTCGAGAACGGCGATTTCCTGTTGTTTTTTCCTGCTAACCTCATTGCGAAAGGAGTTACGTAACCTTTTTTACTCCTATCCACCACATGTACTATAGTAACAAAAGTGTAGATACTGTACTGATAACGTACTGGATTCGTGACCAACGCCTCGAATATGCATACTTTGTGCGGAGAAATACGTGATCAAAGCTGCAGACATGAACCGTGCACTGCAGGAATGAACGTTCACACAACTTCTTTCGCAACGGAGTTCTGCAGAAAAGGTCACTGGATTCGAGATCAATGTCTTTAGTCTCATATAACTGTTTCACTTTATTTTGAAATGCCACGCACATCTGTAGAAACCCTCCCCTTGCAATGTGGATTTCAGCTCTTCAAATCAGCGAAGCTGATAGAAGATGCCGCCTGCATAGACATCTTACAGTTCAGGACTCTCGACACCTACAGTAAGTAATTCGCTCTATTGTATATTTTTAGCCATTTTTTCGCTGAGAATTCGATCCCTAGCTTGATTCTTGGCTGATACTTAGAACAGCATAATGTTGCACTACCGCTCATGACAACTATTGATCTTCTCCTCTCCATCTCTTTCTTTTTTTTTATAATACAAATATGTATATGAAGAACTGTTGGAAAGAACGCTCCTTGCATGTCGTCCAATTCAGTTTGAGTTCTACGCCAGCATTTTGGATTCCTTCTTCTATTCCACATCTCATACATAAGCTCAGTGCTGCCTGATTCTTACATAATAGGTGTACCTTAAATAGTGCAGGACGCTGGATAAGTGCCTAAGGTTTCGAATTCAGCTGCATGTGGTGACGAAGTCGTGGATGAGGACCAGAAGCTCATTCACGCGAAGATCGACGAAAACAATGAATTCGTGGATGTCGAATGTCAAGTTGAGAACCAGAAGACGCCAATCACTAACATCAGCACCTTCTTCGTGGGTCACTTTCGCATTCGAGACACATGCCACCCTCCCCTCAATGATCGAAGCTAAATATGTATTGTGAACAAAATAAAACTCTTAAGGATGAGCCTCGTGTGCTCACAGTGACTGCCTACATTGATCCGGCTCTGGTAAATGAACAAATTGCGCATATCAGTTGCGTCTATGTCAACCAGTCGACAGCTACTTGCGAATGGATACGGTATGAATTAGACATTTTACTGGCCGCTTTCGGCTCGATTTCCGAATGATCATAGTTTGATGAGGTCAGATTTTGACTCACTGAAAACACCGAACATTGTGATAATTCAGATACATCACTTTTATTTTGTGATATCGCCTACTCATAGGGAAATGGTTGGTCGAGTCATTCAATTATCTCGATGTCCACAAGGTCCAGTAGTTTCAAAGTCCAGAGGGAATTACATTCAAACCAACTTCTGCTCCTGTAATCACTGAACTGGCATCTTTTGTTTTTCTTGAACGTTCTCTAGACAATTCAAACCACCGTATTATTTTTCTCTTTCTTCCTGGCAGGGATGTGCGTAATTACGATTTACGATTTACGAATTACGATTTACGGCCATTTTTGGCAATTTTTTTACTATTTACAGTTTACGAAAAATGGCCTAGATTTTCGTAACAAAGTCGTAAATAACGACAAGGAACGAACCTTGCCATAGCACTTGTGCTGAGGGCTGCAAATATGCCTATGAATTATTTGTCTGTGTTTGCTTTTTGTAGCAATATTCGGATTGATTTCGCATAGCTTTGCTCGTACTATCCAATATTCAAAAAAGGGGTTCGTTCCGGTTTCATCGACACTTCTGCAGAGAAGATCCGTGGAGATCAAATCTTTACATGGATTGCCACAAGAACATCAAAAGCTGCATGCTTAAGTCCCTTTTTCTAAGTGGTCTGAGCGTTCGTCGGTGGTACGAGCTGTCCGGCAAGCATCTGTCGTTCGTCAAAAAGCCTTGATTTACTTTTCTGATTTCAACTGCGGCATGATTTCGTACGCAAGAGGTTTTCCTCTTGACCGAGCTCTCATGAACTAATTGGTAACGCCCTTAAGCAAGGATGATAAAGAGCAAGAATTTTTTACCTGCTTATACAGTGAGTCGCTGTTCCCCAATGTGTCAAGTCAGTGCTTCATTCTTGCAGGCTCTACTGGGTACCTATTTAAGTGCCCCGCAGGTATGAGTGGCTTAGTTGGCACGGAAACAAAAATAATAGGACCGTCGATCATGTAGACTTCAGGAACACCAAGCTGAAGAGAAACTTCTCCTCTGCAGCGACGAATAACACTCTTAGAGCTACATAGCCCGCCTAAGATACCGAGAAAAAAGTCTCTTCATCACAGTGTCATCACTCTGATATAAGGATAAGAAGACGAAGTTTTGTGAAGATAAATTGCGCAGCAGATACATATCTCAGACCGTTTTAGAATAATTTTGTTATGAAACGAACTGAAATTCTCTGGATCTTATCAGTAGTACCCGGAGCCTCAATTACGATTTACGATTTACGGCGGTTGTCGAAAATTTACGATTTACGATCTACGAAAATGGAATTTTTTGTTACGCACATCCCTGCTTCCTAGTACATACATATGTCCTCTTTGTTCGGAAACTTCACCAATATTGATTATTGTGATCGCGCTGACCCATGAGTCTTTCGATTTTCTTCTCATAGCATTTACTCCTCTCCTTCAGTACGGGCTTTGCTGCCCCACAGTGAATCTTGAAGTCATTGTTCCATCTCAGAATCGTTTTTGAGACTTTCGCGTGAAACGAATCTCCAGTAGCTGCTGATCAGAGTGGTATACGTGATTCCGTGCAGAACTGTCGAAAATCTGCTTCTGAGCACCAATATTTGAGGAGATTGTAGGAGAGGCCAAAGCAGGATTAGGAGGTTTCTGCCTCGCATTCTCACTTGCTCGTCACGCCATGGAGCGGAGTTTTTATGCTATTAGGGATTTGATGAGGAATTCTCGCGAAGAGTTTGAATTTCTCCAAGAGTTGTGCTTTCGGGAGTAATTTAGCCAACCTTGGCCCAACCCCGCTGCTCCGCTCACAGGCTATCCTAGAGTTGAGGCTCGGGAGCGGACTTTTCGGCAGTTTTCCATGGAATCACGCACATCGTTGTGATCAACGTCTCCTGGAGAATGTTTCGGTGTGGAAATCCCCCTTCCCCCCACACCAAAAAAAAAGCGAATGTGAAATTCTTCAAGCATCTTCCTCGGTGCAGTGAAGCCGTTCTAAATTTCCTCCAAAAACATCTGTCTTTAGCTTCTCAGAACTACTTTCGACCGTTAGTTATTATTATAGTCATTATTCAACCTCCAGTTTATATGACTTACGTATGTAGCACATAAAGTATGACGGGAAAAGTGTGAAACCTCTAGGTAATAGTCCTTAGGTTTTTACCCTTTTCCGAAAAACAGAACTCATCGTTGACCTGAGGATAAAACTCTAGAGTGACTCCCGTCAGTCGATAAAACTCTAGAGTGACTGCACGCATCTTGCAAATCATACCTGATTCTTCATCCTCGAGCTCAAGAAGGCACAAAGGCCTGGCGGGCGCCTAGATGCAATTTCCCACACTCGAAACGTAATATACTTACTTCTCCCATATCTGATGGGAAACTATTTACTCTTGAGTACCTGCTTTTCATAGGCACAACAAATGCTCAAAGTCTCAGCTGAGCCAAAGCTTCAGTAGTCCGTTTGTTCTGCGGATGGTAACGAATTACACCCGCCTGGATGGCAACGAGACGGAGATTGACTGTGGGTTCTACTTCTTTCGCACATCATTTTTCTTCTATTTACCGTCACTGCCTCATTTGAAGGGTCCGGTACAATCATATGGGAGAACGGTGACGAATATATTTCCATGCACTGCCTTGTGATAGGCCAGGATGGCGCATGCGATTCCTGGAGGTCATTGTCACTTACATCGGCTTTATCTTTAGAGAATTTGAAAAGTCCTTGGAATTTTTAAATCATAAACTTTCAGAGTGTACGTTTGGTCTGATGAAGATCACATGGACCAACCGACAATCAACGAGATCTACAGGCAACTGCAGGCATTTTGCATCGACCCCACTGACCTAGTGTTCCTCAATACTTTCCGTAAGTGCTGCTGTTCCATTGTCAACACTCTAGGAGGCAGTGTGCTCTACGATCTTTTAGGCAATTCTTACAGTTTTTTATGTGTGTTAATTTTGTTGACAGATGAGTGTTCAACCGAATCTGCTACACTATCACCAGAAAATCCTTGTAGTGAAGTCAAGGGATGGAGCCCACTTAACACAGCAATGTTGCAGGGAGTATGGTAAGCTAACACATCTTTGAAAACACTGGCTGGGGAGGACTGACAACCCAGTTGGGTCTTTAGTAGCCCCTTGTGGGCTGGAGCCACATGCATCGTTGGGATTACCCAGGGTAAACGTGTTAACACCACACAAAGTCACCCATCGTTAGTATGGGTGTCAACACGCTCACCCTGACTAAAGTCACTGATGCGTTCTGGTTTGAAGAAATCGGTATTGGGTTTCATAAAAGTTCCCAGGAAGATTCTGGCTTGCAGATAATTTGGAGTTGAGGAACGTTTCTGCAACAACTCCAGCATCTCACTTCTCTCGCATCTCTTTTCTGGTGCTTAGAGAGATGTCACTCGGGGAAATGAGCTATTTTTTTCCAAACCACCTTACACCCCTCATTAATGTCAGATATTCCGTTGAGTTTCAGTATTCTCAAAATCCCGCTAAAAGAGGCCCAGGAGCTTGTGCTACAGAGCATGTGAAATTAGTTGAGCGTTCAATGGACTCACATTTCGGTTTCAGGTACTTCGCTGCGGATTTGAACGCCGATCCCAAGATCTTTCTACAATCAGCGGTGGTTACTCTCACTCCCAACGAGACCAAGTAGGCTCTCACCATAAACATCACTTAGCTTCAAACTCGTACTCGAACATTACTTTTTGACTCTCCTATCTCGGATCAAAAAAATTCGACCAGAATGAGTACGATTTCGAGCGGATTTCGCGCATTTTTCGAATAATTTCCTGAATTCTTACGAAATATACGCGTTATTTTGCCGAAAATGAGCTAGTTCTGCTGAAATTTTGCACAAAAATCAACCGAATTCTGCTGGAAAACAAGCGCACATGGCCGGTGTGACAACACCAGATCGAGTACGCACGCCAACCTCGGCATAGGTAAGCTCTGGACAAACATGCTGCGTTCTGAAGTGCATCTTCGCGTGCACCCTACCTCCGTGACCGATGTTGGTCATAATTTTGGGGGCAAGCTGGTTACATTAAGATATTGTATCTTCTTTATGTCAACATGGAATGCTTACGTACAACAAACAAATTTACCAACCAGTTTTGTAATTATGAGCTCGACTCGTGGAATTTTCTCAGACATAGCTCACTTCTGGAGGTGAGAACGCTACGACAATAATTAGTGGAAAACCAGTTTTCCAGAAGAATAAACGAAAAATGCGCGAAAGGTGCTCTAATTCACGCGAAGTGCAGATTCGAACAGAACTTGCCTATTTTTCGTGTGAATTCCAGTGAATTCCGCTCGAATCAACAAAATTTTTTCGTACACCTGTTTCGGAATTAGATTTTTGAAAGAGAAAAAAATATGATGAGCAGGAGGAATCTGCTCGAGTTTTCTCCACCCGAGATGGTGTCTTGCTTATTTGAAACAAGCTGGGTGGAAATTAAGGGAAGGAACTATCTTCCCTTGGCAAAGGAAGAAAGAGTTGAGAGACTGAAATTTTGAAGATATTGGCTGTCGAAGGCATCACTTGGAAAATCGGACGTTTCATACTAAGCGACCTAAGAACGAATGAGTTCAAAAAATTGTACACTCCTGTCGTTCTAGTGGGTTGGCGAATAAGTTGGTGCGTTTTTTTCAGAAAGCACTACTTCTATCGAACCATGTGAACCATTGAACGGGTTGCATAGCTCCTTTCATCTTACATTAATGCCGCTAGAGCCAGGGCAGATTCTCAGCTCCATGTCTAAGAAAAATTACTTTGTTTGAGATGATTCTATTTGTAGCCCACAATCGCAAGTCTTGAATAAAGTTTATGAAACATATGCAGAAATAAACTCAACAAGCTGTGTATGACTGCGCTGTACCCGTTGATCGGTAGGAGAAAGAACGCCCACATCCAATTTTTCTGCTTGTCATTTCGGTGAAATTTGTGTGGAAAAATCGAGCGTACCCAAAGTAGACGATCACCTCATATCGAGCATTTCGGAGTTTTGCACGGAGGGCGTTAGCTAAACTTACATATTGTTGAGAGTTAGCCTCAGTAGTGATTCTTCCTCACATCTATAGCGACATTGCGGATGATTGCCTCTGTATATCGCAAAATATGCGTTCAGAACTCTAAAACCGAAATTGACCTGTTCAAAGCGCCACTTCTCTGCTGCCCATTCAGCATTAAATGCCCCTCTCTAAACGTCACTGATATCCCTAGCGAGTTGAGACCCGTTTGGTTCACGATTGAAGTCGATCGGTAATCGGTGGCAGAGGGTTCAAATTTAACGACTTGGAGGATCACATTCCATGCTGTAGAAAGCAAGGTGAATTGAGGAAAGGGGGGTTGCAAAGAACAAATCAAGAGCTACAAAGAGCCATGACGGCAAGTCAAGCGAATCTCAAATCACCGTGAAGAAACAAACTGAGAAGACCGCACGAACTTATTCCCCAACCCAATACAACAAGACTGTGATCCATTTTATTTCATTTCTCATTCGAAACACTTTATCCCTATTTGTATTGAATGATCTCCATTCTGGGTTGTTGCGAAACTTTCCCGCCACTATTCGATATTTTTTCAATTTTATTTGTTTTATTCAATACATCTGATATTTAATGTACATATGAACCATTATTATCTACAACATATTGCCATTTAACCGGTAACTTGTGGATTCCGCTTGCATAAAAATTCTGAGATTTTGATGCAAAAAACTCGCCGAGCCACTTTTTGAGTTGTTCCAAATCATCGAACTTCCTGTCTCTCAGGTGATTGGATAACGACAAGAAAAGATGGTAGCCTGTGGGCGCTAGGGAATATGCCATCCTGAGCTCTGCAGTTTTTGCTGGGTCTCTCTCGCAATGTGTGGACGAGCGTTGTCATGTAAGAAGTAAACTTTGTCTTGTTTCCCACGAAGAGCCGCAGCGACACAATCCAGTTGCCTACAGTAGATTTCCACGGAGACAGTAGAGTTTGTTGGAAACAGTTCCCAGTGAAGGATTCCTTTGCAGTTCCACCAAACACTGAGCATTACCTTCTGAGGGTGTAGTTCTGTTTGCGGCGTTGGGATCCCAGGTTCGTCGCGTCCGAGCCACTGGCGCTTTCTCGTGTGCTTAGCGTAGAAGACCCACTTCTCATCACCGGTAACCAAGTAGTCCATCCAGGTGAAATAAGTAAACGAGTGCAAACGAAGACTTATTAGAAGAGAGATATAGAAAAATAGAGTGATACTGACTAGATATAACAAGCTATAAATCTTTCTAAAGTAAAAGGTAGTGTGGCCTATACGAAGAACACAATAGTTTTCGTACTTAACCGGTTTCGGGGCTTGAACTAGACCGGAAGTACGGCTTCCTTGGCGCCCCCGGGTGTGACACCCTTTCATCAGTAGTTCCCAAGGAAGCTGCCAAAATAATGTGTACATGAAAGTCTCATGGTAAGATAGGAAAAGGATGTGTGTGGGCTAGAGAAGTGAGTGATGCGGAGAAGTCCAAGGAAGTATGTGAGCACTGATACCCCGAGTGTCTAACGCTTGCTTACCTAGAGTTTAAATTTGAATTATCTCCCGCCCGCGCCCTGTGTTCTTACACTAAGTAACCTACTTTGTAGATCATGTAGAAGTGGCAGGTGTACAGGAGCTTCTAAGCGGTACTTGCGTAAAATAAATGGTCTACATCCCAATGCTAAGCACGAAGTCCTAATAATCGTGTTCTTATCCCACCCATTGTGATAAGAAATTACTCCTAACTGTATAACTCTATCTTGGAAGTCCTCATATTCTGAGCAAGCTCTATTAATTCGTAATAGCTCTGTGACAAATGTATTTGTAATAATATTTAGTGGTATGTTGGAAGAAAAGTTGGGGTATCTAATAACCCTAAAATTATAATCATCAGTTTTGTTGTAAAGGCTGAAGTAAATTTTGTCTAACCCAAGTTTAATTGTTAAGTCTAAAAAGTTAGTTTCCTTATTACTACCATTAGTTTGTTCTAAAACCAGAGAGGGGTGATAGATTTCTCCTAAATTATTCTTAAACATTTCTATGTCTTCCGAAATATGGATAATATCGTCTATATATCTATATGTCCAATTGTATAAAGTTTGACTCATCCTATTCCCCATTATCACCCTATTACGAACAAACTCGTATTCCATAAATGCTAATGTAAGGTCTGCTAACTGTGGGCTGCAGGTCAAAGTCCTTCGAAAAGTCAAAAGGTTCATGTATGCATCTCTGCGCACCTGGACGACTACTCAGATCGTGAGGTATCCATGCGCCGTAGTTCCACGTCTTTTCGGCGCTGCGCAGGTGAACGGCCACTGTATTGTAATGACACCGGAGTCATCTGCCAGTCCACGGGTGTCGCGGCGGGGATCCTCTTCAATTAGCTCTAGGAGTCGCTCCTGATCGACTTCAACTGGTCGACCAGATCGTGGTTTATCCGTCACGTCAAAAGCGCCATTTTTGAACTTCCGAAACCAAACTTTGGCCGTATCGTAGGAGACAGTTGAGGGACCCATCGCATCACATATGTTTTTTGTCGCATCTCTTGCACTGCTATTTTTTCTGAATTGGTAAAGCAGAAGGAGTCGAACCTGCTTCGAGTCTAGGACGATTTCTTCGGCCATAATCCCAACCGAAAGCCAAGAGAAGAAAGGTGTAAGTAGTCCATTGACCAACCTTTATATACGTTTCGGATAGGAAGATCCAAAGCAATCCTGAGGAAACATGTAAGATTTCGAAGTGGGTGGCGGAAAAGTTTCGCGACAACCTAATACTAAAACAGCAAAAGTGTTGTTTTCAGCCCCTCGACGATGCACGTTCGCTACTATGCCCAGAAGGAAGCGGACAGCGAGTGCGTTGGCCCTGGTGAAGGCGAAGCCGTTCTCCTCAGCAACTCCACTCTGGACGTTACTTTAGAATACCGCTACTCTCTAGTGCCAAAGTTCAGGAACACCATGAATTGTGAGTCCATCGGCCAGTCTGAACGGTCAAGTTCACTGCTCCACAAAGCCTGCGCACAGTCCTGTTGTAGTCAAGTACCAAGTGTTGTACATCGACAACCAGCGTGCGGCTCTGTACTGGTGCTACAACCGTGCGGCAAATGGTAGTTGTCTTCAGCACGACGTGAACTTCATGATAAGGTAGGTGCAGCCAATAAAGGCGAGTGAAGAAAAGGAAACTCAACTTGCCAAAAATTCTGTTCCGTTTCCATCTTTAGGCAGAAAACGCCGAAGATGAGTTAGTTAACACAGTTAGTTCACATATCTCTGATAGTCAGCTCTGTGATAAACATATGTAATGGGTTGGGCAATAAGTTGGTGCGGTTTTTTCCAACTCGATTTTTTACGAGGATTTGATCCAACTCCGATGGCCTCTCATAGGTCATCTTGTAGCTCTTGTTCTGCTCTTTACGAGTTTTGAAACCAATTTTCCCAATTCCCACTGCTTCTCATTTTCTGTCGCATAAAATATGAAATGACCCTCCAACTCGACTAGAGCGTACATCTTCGATACTTCCAACTGTTCCACTAAAATAGTGGAACAAATGCAGATCAAGTTGCTGGGGACGTTCACGTTCTAAATGGAAGCCATTACTGTTGAAGGGACAGCGCTGAAGTGGATGTCTGCTTCAGAGAGAGGTCGATTTTGGCCTGGAGAATGCCCCTGGGTTCGGACGCACAGTTCATAGAGTTACGAGACGATTATTCGCAGGGGCTTACTCTAAATGCGATGAAGAGGCACTGTGGATATGAACATTCAAAAAAACCTAAGTTCTAGTCCACTTTATGGAGATACACTGAATGCTCAGAAAAACCGCACGAACTTAACCTAATAGTTTAAAGCCAAAATTGAAATAATCAGTGTTGGGAGATGGATACGAGAGAGTAGCAGCCTATATCTGAATCTATTACCCGTCATAGTATGAACATTATTGCTTCGCGAAACATTTTCACCTCACACCTAAGCTTTTTTTTGTTTCGTTCCTGCAACAAACTAAAGAATGAGCCAAGCACATTCACAACACACTATGTATTTACTAAAGGGTTCCAGCAGAACTGGGATCCATGAAACGCTAACCGAGCAACCAGCTGTAGTCAGCGAGATTGGTTTCCCCTATGGACTGCCTTGTTTTGTGAGATTCAGCATACGAAAGTTGGCTCGCTAACCTGGTCTTGCCCGGTTATGCGTCTATGATGCCTAGCCCAGCAGAATACTGCGGTCGTGGTAGACGCATCAGGACAATACTGTAGTTTGAAAAAACATCCTTAAAAACTGCATGGTGTTGCCTTGTGCTTTTCCACGATTTCTTCTCCTCGAGATTAAACCTCTAGTAACTTTATTCCAATTTTTATGAGTACACGTATAGGAAGAGAGGTGCTTACGTAAAACTAGGAAGCCTAAACCGTGCCTGTCTTCCTTAATGGTACCGCTATCAACCCAAAGACTTATTTATGGCCATAAAATTATGTAATCAGGTCATTTTTTGGACTGAAGGTTTTTTGCCCTTTTCAGAATTGCTCTGCAAATACTAATCCCTCTCACATGTTGCGAATTGTAAACTTGATCTTATCCATTTCATCAGGATTTTTTACTTGCCGTATTACTTGCTAGATGAATTTTTTAGTGAAGCAAACCTTCAGTGCAAGTAAAAGTAAAGCAAGAGTAGCTGACACCACGATTGTAAAGGTTTTGATCCTACATTTGAACAGCAGGTTGCCTTGTTCGTACATCTCTGTACAATAACATTGTTGCCCGCATCCGCAAATGCGTGGAACAAAAAGAGTACACTATTGTTTTAAGCATGATGGTGTTTGCTGTCGTGGGGCTGTTTCGCTGTGACAATTCCATAAATAGAATTACTGCTGGGTCCCATCAAGTACTATTTCAGGTCTCGTCATTTCTCACACAATGACCTTTCAATGGTTTCACCGTACTTGGAGAAGGTATGCATTGAGGAAGACAATCTTCGCTGGTTCGATCTTCATTGTGAGTGTTATTTTTCATGTGATAGTGATGAATGAAGAAATAAGTCGAATACGCCTTCCCACATTCGCTGAAAAAAATTATATCGTTGAAATGGTCACGCGGTGATTTCACAATGATGTAAATAATCTCCTAGATATGAAGAAGAAACTTTTCAACTCTCTCCTTCATTTTGAGAAGAGTTGGGGCAGGCGTAGCAGGTGTACGTGAGTGTCAGGTTTGTGCGAAGGTAGAGTCAAAAATCCAGTAAAAATAAGGCGGGAGGAGGAAGTTCAGAAATAGGCGTAAAATGGAAAGCGTAAAACGGAGAACACAAAACTTTGCACAGCATTACTTGCCAAGACGAGATTGAAATAATGTAGGCAATATTCCCAAATGTAGGGCCAGCAAAGGCAAACTTACGTAGACCACGTGAGACACGGGCGGTCCCTTAAGCACGCGTTTGTGCTCAACCGGTTTTGCACGCGGTCCCACACGTCGCACCATGCGTGTCAACCGGTTGAGCACATTGTCGCGATTGTGTTAAAGAATAGCTCATACGTGCTTCGAAATCCTAACATAACGTGTATTACTCCCTGGACCAGTCTGCAACAGAATGCCATCTTTTCGAGCTTATGCACCCCTGGGTCGCTGTAAAATTTTTGGTGAACAAACCCTTCTTGCAAACGAAGTGTGCCGCTCCCTTGAGCTTGACTATAACCGTGTTTTGGGCTCCCGGGAAATTTCTTTGTGCCGTGTTGGCAAAATGATGCAAATACCAATGCTTTTCGACTTGAAAAAAATTATCGACATCGGGCAGAATTATGGTATTCCATGCAGCTGACCCAGAATTTTTGCACACACTTATTAACACAAAACGATGCCTGTGAGCCTCCTCCGCGAGCAGTGCTCGCGCCTATATGACAGCTTTGCTGGAATAAAAGCCTCACGATTAAGCTCCATATACACGTAAATACTCTAGCAAAGTTCAGCTGAACTGTGAGTTATCAGGTATCCCCAATCAAGTTGGCAATAGAAAAGCTCCTATTAGGTGTTAACATAAGTCCTTGCGCTTTTTTTAGTTGCATTTTTTTCGCCCACATTGCCATTTTTCCGCTACATGCGCCACATCTTTTGAAAGCGCATTCCTTCCTCTACAGTCAGCAAGTGTTTTCACAGAACTATTGCATTACTTGATTTTTAGGCATGAGAAGAAAAAAGTCGATTCGAGCAAAAACCCAATTTCCTCCTTGTATTTAGTAGGGACCAGAAATCATCCATACTGTTTGAGCGTGTAAACACTGTAGAATATAAATGCGGACTGTTGGAGCGCCTCTTGGACGATTTTTGGAAGGTGCGGTCTGACGTCAGCATGGGGTAAGATGACTAGATCCTAGCGATTGGATTCTTTTAGCAGAATTACCTCAGTTATTCGGTAGCTTTGAAAAGTGTGATGTCCATCTAGACCATACGATTCCCTTGAAACAATTCCCAGATCTTCGTGTGAGAAATATGTTCGGTCAAAGTGGTTGGTGTCATCGAGACCAAATATGCCTTCTTTCATCATAGAAAATCGCTGATGAACAGTCATTTCAAGCAAAACTTCCCTTTCATGCTTAGTACAGGTCACCTGGCCAGCTGTGATAACCTTTCGAGCTCCAACTGATTGACAGGATAGGCGACTGTCGGGTGCGCTGTTTTTCATTGACTCGTTGCTCCGCTTCGCAGGCTTAAACCTCAAGCAAACTATCGCTCTAGCAAAAACTTTTCACAACATTCTTGTAGAGGAAGAATAGCGCTTTCGAACTGTATATGAATTGTCCCTAAGAGAACATCATTTGCTGGAGAGAAGTGCATCCGAAAAAAAGCGCAAGGACTGATGTTAACACCTAATAGTACTTGAAAGGCAATCGGATGAAATCTACGAAGGTGAAAGAGTCTTTCCGACGCCAAAGCACAAAAGCTCATGTAGTCCATGATTTCTCGAAAATTCACCGTACAAGCTTGCGTACTTTACAGCAGAATATGTTGCCTGTGTAAGATCGGAAATTTCTTGTTGTTGAAAGTGGCAGTAATGCCACCAATTTTCCCAGGTCGTTAGTAACAGTCATTTATCGCATTTACTCTCCTTTTTTCTTATATTTACAATTTCATCGCAATGTGGAAGTGAAATGTCGGCCTCTACGCAGTTGCGACGGGACTTGGTGACACTTTCGCATTACGACGTGCTTCACATCCTCACAAATGTGCAGGAGCCGAAGTGTCTGGCCAACGAAGTGAAGGGAGTACGTGCCGACCTTGCATCGGTGAGTGCCCCACCTTTGTCGTACTTCTCGGTTCTTTTATGCCGATAAAAAATGATGTAGAGTGAGTGTCGACCGAGCTGCCGAATTTGCAGACAGGAGCACCAGCTGGAATTACCGTCTTCCGTTATCGTGATCGCTGGTCGTAGCATTGTTTTGTGTTTTGCCATTACAGTCGATGATTTTGTGATAGAAAACGCTTGACGTCCCCGCGATTAACTAACATAGCAGCGCATGATGGAGATTGAGTGGCAGGTCGCATTCTCTCTGTTGTGCTCCTGCGAGTTCGCAAATTCCTCAGCTTTACCGACTTTCACTGTAATTTTACACGGAATGCAGTGTTTCGCTACAGATTCTTAAAGAACAGACGATTTATAAGCAACAATTTGTGTGTTTAAAACGGCTGTATACAAGCTTTGCTTAATACAGGAAATCTATGGGTGAATCAGATGGAGGTGTGAGTGATTGTGGCTGATGGAGTAAGTTTTAGGAGAAATACATCCTTGCATGAGATCGAATACCCCATCAATTTTGGGGCGGGGAGATTCTTCATAAAAAAAATTAGACGACTTACGTAAAAAGAAAACCTCAAGTATGGTTTGCCTCACCTGACAACATAACCAGAAACAGTTCATTCCCACTTCTAACACCGAATTTTCAGGCTGAATCGGGCGTTAGCCGGCAAGCGAATATCTAGGACAGAAATTTCCAGCTGTGATTTCTCTTATATGCTGCATGTCGTTTTTGAATAGAAAACTGGGTGTGTGTGAGGGGGGAGTGAAGGAGGAGAGGATAAGGGGTCGGGATATACGTCGGAAAAAAAACTATGGTCTTTGCTAATTTGGGAACCGTATTATTGGCTCGCGGTTTCTTCTCTTTGAATTTACAGTCTTCCTTGGGGAAACCTCTCTGGGGCTCTATTCTATATCTACCTTCTGTATGAAAGGTCACATTGTGAACAATCATAATGTATGACTAACAAGGGAAGTGCAAGAGGCCATATTCGAAAATCGGGATGAAACCTATCTGGCTTGAATCTTTGTTGGAGAGGGTGTTGCAGTATATATTTTGTTACTGCCCTCGGCTTCAAAAAACAAAAATCCCACCACAGTACTATATGCGTTGCAGCACTAGTCCGTCAGCGACGAGGTGGCCGAGTGGAGAGGATGCGGACTGATAGGCAGGAGGTCGAGGGTTTGGATCCCGTCATTGACACTCGTTTTGCATTTTTGTTTTTTATTCCTCCTATGTTATTGAAATCAATTTTGGAGGGCTAGAAGACAACACTTGTCTTTACTGACGTACTAGCTATAGAATAACTACTATGCTATGAACGTAGTTTAGTGATCGTACAGCTTTCCCTCGAGTCGCTAGAAAATTGTAAAATTTTCATTCAAAACAAAAAAAGGATGGTCAATGAGAAAGCATTTACTGGCAGCAACGGTGCACACAGACAATGAAGTGTAGCTAATCGAGGGAGAAAAGCAGGTTTTATATAACGTAGTTATTCCGTGCCTAGTGCGTCAGTAAGGATAAGTATTATCTTCTAACCTTTTAAATTTGATTTCAACAACACAGGGGGAATAAAAAAATGAGAGAGCAAAACAGGTAGGTGCGCATGACGGGGTTCAAACTCTCGAGCTGACAGTGCAGCATCCTCCCCACTCGGCCACATCGTCGCTGACGGACGAGTGCTGCAGCGCATATGGTACTGTGGTGGGATTTTTGTTTTTTGGAATCGAGGGCAATAATGAAATATATACTGTAACACCCTCTCCAACAAAGATTCAAGCCAGATAGGTTTCATTCCGATTTGCGAGTCTGGCCTGTTGCACTTCCCTTGTAAGTAAATAAATATAGTATGGGTCTAACACTTAACAGTTTATGACAAATCCTTCGTAGCTCCTACTAAAAGAAAATTCGAGTACGGCCTATGTCTAGTTTTTGTTGTAGATCAAAACTTGGACTTGTAGTAAAGTGTTAGAGATCAGTGAGATCAGCTGCCTGCACAACTCGTCGCCCCATTCGGGGCGATGATCGCACGCGCGACGACCTTCCAACACTGAGGAATGGAAGATCATCACCATCCGTGACGGTGCTGCTACACGTATGTGAGAGGCGCTGATCTCATCGCCCTGGAAGGCGATGACCGCCATCGTTTGGGGACTAGATAGTATGCAGGGCGAAGAGACGCCGAGTGAAGTACTCGAAGCATCTCACTCGGAGTATGGTGATGGCGTGAAGGTATATACGTATGATCAGGTGCGCGAATTGCACAGAATGCATCTGAGCCTACGGACTCAGGCATATTGGTTTTCGCCCCACAGTACAGAACAAGAAGTGATTTGGGAATACGTGAAACACGTACATTTGATCACCTTCCATGTACGGCCCGTCCGACTCACCGTGGTGATGATCACCATACTCCTCTGCAACGCGAAATGCGATCATCGCCCAGAAGGTGATGAGCGATGATCGCACTGGACACCAGGGTAAAGCACAGGTGCGATATTTCGAACTACCCCTACGTATTTAGAGGAGCAAAGCGAAAAAGCAAAGGGGTGGGGGGGGGTACGTTGTGTTCTTTATGATTGATCCTCGTCCTGCGATCACTATACTATCTTACCTACGCACTGACTTCGGCAGAATGGCCGACGGCTTCTATTCAGGGAGCATCGTGAAGGGAACGGCGTTTACGACCTAACACTTTATTCGATCTGTGGATGAGATGTTCCACATCTCTACGATCCCTGCTGTTACACCAAAATTTTCCCATCACAGTAAATCGGTACAGCAACACAGAGTAATAGTAATAAGTTGTAGACACAGTAATTAGTAAAATTAGTATGTATTGCTCGCCACAGGAGAGTAGTCACGGTAAATTTTCTAAGCTTTACTCCATCTGTGCGTCGCGCACGTTAGATCGGTTCAACATTGCAAGAATTGCACCGAATTTCGGCCGAAACCCCCTGTGGAGCTGTTTCGCGCTCTTACGCGATTCCGCGCTCTATTGCAAAAGATTACTGTAGTTTCCACCACAGGGCAGGTGCGGAGAAGTTGCGTGTGTCTCACCCTTATCGCACCTGACCTGTGGTGGACTCTACAGTATTGAGGAGTGGTGGAGAGATGCGCATAAAGTATCGCGAAGAGGGAGCAGAGAGTGAAAACAGGAAAGTTTACGTAAAAACTGTTGAAACATGTCCAAGACTGTTCAAACATGTTCAGTTTCCTTGCAGTCTGATCTCTCCTTTTTTGTTTTATGTTCAGTATGTCCAACATGTTCAAATTTGTTGGGCATGTTTCCTTAAAACTGACAGGTTTGTCTATGATGTTTGGAATTTATGTTAAAGATTGAGAGAGGCCGAATACTGGTAAAAATATAATGAAAGCTTTTTTAATTGCTCATTACAATGCAAGACTGTGTACCGCCAAGAATGGCGGAATCATGGCCGTGGTTTACGTCCATTCGAAAGGAAAAGGGGGACACGTATTTGGGAGCTACGAATCGCACCCCGTGCTTTACCCTGCTGGACAATCTATGCGGGCCTTGAACTATTTCCGATATTTTCCAACCGTTCATCCTTTGATGAAACACATTTTTTCCAGATAGAAAAAGCAGGGACATGGTTCCTGATGGCAAGATTTGACGAAATGGCCCTAGACACTTACGCCATGGTCATGCGACTAACGGCCGTTTCTCAAACCTCCGCGGTTTTGCGACTGTTCCAGTCTGCGTAAGTGTAAGCATACTAATAGACCGTGAATTATGCTCATAGATGTGTATCAGGGATGTACGTAATAAGGATTTACGACCAACGAATTACGATTTACAGCCACTTTTGGCGATTTTTTTTACGATTTACGACTTACGAAAAATGGCCCAAATTTCGTAACAAATTCGTAAATAACTAGAAGAAGTGAATCTCGTGATAGCGTTCACGCTTGGGGTAAATGTGCATGATTTCTCTGTGCTTGCATTTTGCAGCAAAGCTAAGAATGAAATGTTTGTTTTGCTTGTAGTTTCTATTATTCGAAGAAGGCGGCATATAGCAATTTCATTATCGTGTCCGCAGAGAAGATCTGTTGGAACAGTTCAGCTCAAAGTTCTGAATGAAGTGGTAAGAACACCGCATTTTCAGCTATGTTTTCCTGTTTCCGTAGGTGGGACAAGCTGTCCGCCAGGCCTTTTTCCTTCGGCAAAACGTTTTCCCTTGTTTTTCTGACTTCAATTGTGTGATGTCGTATGCGAAAAGGTTTTGTTCCTGGTCGAGCTCTCATGCACCAAGTAGTAGTGACTATAAACAATTTGATAAAGTACAAGAAATAGTTCTTTTCAGAGATGCAGCACGCATCCTACTTTATTGATAATCGCAGAGGTATTGAATGCGCATGCGCCCTAAGCAGTGACTTGCTGGGGACAGTGGATACCGAGTCAGCGCTTCATGCTTTCAAACCCCTTTGGTACCAATTCACCTACCCCACGGGCTGAATGGCTTGGTTCGCACGGAAACACATAGAACAATCGATCACGTTTACATTTACTTCAGAAGCACCGACCAGGATGAAGAGAATTTTCTGCAATGCAGCGATAAATAATACTTTAGAACTGGACAGCTCGCTTAAATTATCGATAAAAAAGTCGTCCATTCATCACAATGTTATCACACTAGTGATAAGATGGCGAAGTTAAGTGATCAATTCTGCAGTAGACCTCGGGTCATTTTGAGACTTTGTTGTGAAACGAGTTGAAATTATCTGACTCTTGTAATGGTACTCGGACTCTCAGTTACGATTTACGATCTACGATTTACGGCGCTTTTAGAAAGTTTACGATTTACGATTTACGAAAATTGAAATTTTTGTTACGTACATCCGTGGTGTATATCAAAGTGATGTACCCACTTCTGCACCCTTTGTGGAGACCAATGTTCTTTTCGCAAGAGTTTCTTCGTAGAAATTTGCAACTCCTAAGTAAAGGAGCTTGAATTTGTGTTCTGCCCAATTGTGAGCATAGCTTACAACGTTTACAATGATACCCTGTTTTGCTGTAGCTTCAAAAATTGCGGAGAGTATTCCTCTTAGACTGAAGCGACGTGTTTTCATTTGATTGTTATTCAATTTCAGTGTTTTTTGATCAATTAGATGAAGGGGCTCCGTTTGAGCACTGTATGTAGAGTTCGAAGCTCAAAACTCTTGCATTGAATGCATTCAAAAAGCTGTAGTCGAGATAGGTCAGTGCGTTTTTGCAGAGCTCTGCCCGGCGAACCACTGGAGTGTTTCACGAGGGTGTTCACTGTGAAGGAGGTGCAGAATGGCACGGACTTCTTCTACGAACTCCACTTCGAGGCATCCACTAAAAATTCCACAACAAGTTGGTTGGCGTCCGTTTCTTTTTCTTGAAGCAACTGAAGCGGCTTAAGTGGACTAGCACTCTCGGGCCTACTGTTGTTTTTTGTCTCGCTAATGCCAACTCAACTGCATTGGGTGTGACACTGTATACGACACTAAAAAAAATTGTGTACATACTGCACCATGGCCTCTTTCATACCCATTGATGCTTTTTCTACTTCTGCGTGCAAAGAATGCGCATTTTTATAATAGTCCATTCTACTAGGGTTTTCATTTTTTAACGTATTTGGACCGCATTAGCTTCGACTACCGTTTGGTATTTCGCTAACATCCTGGGTTTACTGGCTATTTATTAGGGACCAAGAATATTAATGCGATGGCGCAACGCCTTGATTCAAGCTCTGCCCACTAGCATTACTGAATCCTCGTTATCTCCCACGTGGAGAACGCGTTTGTTGTTGGGTGATGCCGCCCATAAATAGCAATTTATACTAAGCGCATGCGTCAGTCGCGCGTCAGATGTACGCATCCGTTTGCAAAGAACCTTCCATGAAAAACAGTCACCGAGGTGTGAATAGTTTGAATGAAAACGTGGCACGGTAGATGCGATGCTTCAAACGCGTGCGTCTGAGCTGCGTCAGCAATGCGAGTGGTCCTATCCTTCATCACACAGACGCATGCGCGTTTAACGTACGCATCTAGTACAAATTGTTCTTAACTAAAATAAATCACCGAAATTCTCATTTTGACGCAGTTTCCTAAAATACTCTAATCCCAGGGAAAGCTTTAGTAAGTTGTAGCTTGTTCACAAGCTAGACTTCCGCCTTCAGTTATGAAAAAGACGCCGATCGATAGATCGATTCGGACTCGCAATTTCGGCTCAGCTACTCACGTTCGAGGACATTTTTAAATTTTTGATTATTGCATGATCCAAGTTGACCTAGCAAATATTCTCTAAACTCGTGGTAGGGGCTGGCATAGTACTTTCTATTGTAGTATTGCATTCTCTCCCGTCGTAAAGCACGGAACAGAGATTTGCGTAAGTTCAGTTGTATATTCTTTCTTCTGAATTCCTCCAAAATCGATAAATGAGAAGGAGAACATTCCGCAGTTCATCCGCAGATGCACCGTAAAAATAGCTGTTTTGAAAGGTATCAAATACTACAGAGAACTGGTTTGCGAACACATTGATTGTACGAAAAAAAAAAGATAGCGCGCATCCACGCACGCTTAGAGGAGACTACACTAAGGAATAGATAAAAGACGAAGTCAACAGATAAAAATTGAAACTGATGTTCCTTATTTCTTAGTTTCGCCAATACCAAGTTAATTTTTACAGTTCAGGTGGGTTAAAAATACGGTAACAACACATGTTTTGCTCCCAAATGAGCATAATTGTGGTGAAGTCATGCTTGATTGGGGGTCGTTTACAAACTTTTTACCTGGACAATGCTCCAGAACTCAGGTTTCGTCTAGATCAACACTAGGGGAGACAAACTCCAGAACCTACTGGTTTTGTCGGCTGGCTACTCCATTGTTCAGAAATAAATCAAATGGAGCAGTAGCTTTGGGCGGTGCCCGATGCGGAAGCTTGCTTAAAACCCTTCAGGTATTGGGGATCTCCAGAAAAGAACTTGAAACGTAGATCAATGTCTGCCAAACCATTTTCGCGTCACGGCCTCCGACTTCACTGGATGTCTCAGTCTTTGATTCCTAGCAGTTGGAGAAATATCTAGATGTTCTCTTGCCTTGTGTTCATTGGTAACCAGTGAACTTGAATTATATGAGAGTGTTTGAAATTGCTTCGAAAATCTTTCTATGATTTCCTCGTTACCATATTTTTGGCCCACCCTGTACATATACTCTCGTGTCGGACCAGTAATGTTGCTTGCTGCGATGACGTGAGGCCACACAGAAGCAGAGCCTTTTATAATCTCTTCGTTGGTGCAATGAGGGTAAATAACGAATCTGACACGTCGGATTTCGTGCCAAACAGTTGCACAAAAGCGAACGCTGAGATCTGCGTTGGTACCAATGCACTGGTAGAGTGCCTGCTCATGTTACGTGACAGTGGCGTCATTTCCAGACACCACCCCTACCTCTGTTCACACTTTATTTACAGTGATCTTCCGTTTTCTCTTCTTCAATCGACATGTGGGAGTGCTGTACTCGTGCCTGAGCATCTCCGACGACGGCAGGTGCGACGAGCGCGCCATCTACGTCATCTCGCGCCACGAAACGATCGACCATGCAGAGCTGATCGTTCTGGAGAAGGTGGCGAAAGCTGTATGCGTCGACCCACAGGTGCTGTATCACACTGCAACATTCGGTGAGCACTAGATCAAGTTACGTTTTCTTTGTTTTCGCTGCTTTTTGCCGTGAAAGTGAGTCGCACCTGTGGAATTTTTTGCTGTGCTACGTGCAAAGAGCCGCTAGTTTACGCTCTTCCAGAAAAAAATCGGCTGACGTCCTTGATTAACAAGTACGTCCCTTGGGAATGATGATTGGTATTCGTAATAAATTCTGACGATGAGTTAAATAACCGACATCATTAACCTAGAATTCTCAGTACCACTTCTGCATATTGACTTACGTACACTACGTTACAAGGTACAACCAGAATCCAACTACCCAGCTCAAGCTCTGTATAGAGTTTCCCAGGTGGTCAAATTCGATGCCAAACCTATGGAACACCCACGATTTTCTCAATCCCATACAGAACCAATGCATACCAATGAAGAACAAGATTTCTAGGTCTCTTGAGTGGGAATACTCCGATCAAAAGCATAACCAGTGGTCGCGTGCAACACCGAGATTACTCAAGGTAAACATATTTGCAGCACACAAGTCTACCGGTCGTCAACATATGCACCTACACATTACCCTGGGTTATCTCAGCGATGCGCGCAGCCTCAAGGATGCCTGATCTCGCAAATTCATCCAAAGATTCGTCAGTATTATCTCCAACTAATTTTGGCTGACCTTGCAGGGTGTGACTATAGGTTTCCTTTCCCTGGCGGGACCCATGCATATCCCCGGTGGAACACTTGTCCGGCGGTGAATGCACAGGGAAAACATTCTAATTTCCCGAGTTTCCCATGTGTGTGGCACAATTTCAGAGTCAAACGTGAGTGCTCTCCCTATCTTAGAAAAAAAAAACAACGAGTCTAAATTCCCGTGCATGCTGGCTTGAATGCAAGCTGCATCATCAAATATGTATCAGAGCATCACTACTTGACCACGGAAAAAATGAGTGACGTCATTTTCATGAATTTTTGCCAAGTTGTATCTCAACGCCTTCATGTTAATAGTGCCTGTCGTGACGCAATATCTTCATAATTTGTCGTGATAATCGCAGAGTAGCGAACTCCTCCCCACCTACATAGCACACCTCACTCGAGCAACAAGCAAAATTCCTCACTTTTTCCCAATTTCCAAGAGCACTGCTTTATTTATTAATTATTTATTAAGTAGCACGCATTTCTCTTCATATTTTGTCGTCGACAAGGGACTCTGGAATTTTTTCGTCCAAACTCTCATACCCTTGTGTCTATCACCATGAAAGAATGCTGTGTAGCTTTGCGGAAAGAGACCAGATACGACTGTTCTAAAAGAGGTCAGAACACATAATTCTGAAGCAATCCTCGTGCAGACATACACTATTCAAGTGATTAGCCATGAAACTGTTGACAGGAGCTGGTGCGTCGCAATGTTCTAAGGATTTGTTCCTGATGAAGATCAAAGGTGAAGTTCCAAAAAGATGTGAATAGGATTTCCGAGAACTGTGAAAGGCGATTGCAATGTGAAGCCTTACATACATAAGATTAAGTCAGATGTGGAATAAAAAAATGAGAGTATCACATCGACACTCGTCGAGCAGTGAGAAGTGATGCGGTTTCGAGCCAAGTTCACCCGTATGGATATACTAGTGAACTTGGAAGTTTGAAAAAAATTTCAGGTTCCGTTACGTTCGTCACCAATGGCTTCTTTGAATTTAGATGTTTGTTGTAGGATGAGGATTATTTAATGATACACTCAATTTGGACAAGCCAAAAAAAAGGAGTGAATCAAGAACAAACAGAAAATTAACCTTAACATGCAGAGGTTCATGGAACATGATGGACAGGGATGACTGTTATCTCTGATTTGTGAACGTTCTTAGCCTTAGCCTGATGAGAATAACACCTCAGTTATTTTCAAAAATAGCCACCCGGTGACAAATGACAACCCGAACTTCCGGCGCTTCGAGAGGCTTTGGTAAAGGATCGCATTTACCCTCACCCTCTCCTGCGCTTGCTAGCGTACCTGCGCAGTTTTTACTTGGTATAGAACGGACGGCCTTTGAGCTTAATCCATTCAATGCTGTCGAATCCTCCTCAAGACAACCCCTCGCAGTCTACGAGCAGGCTGGTGAATGCAATTTGCGGCGTGGAGCGTTTGATGTGGTGCCTGCTCTCGTTAGCACTCGCTCTTCGCATCCGTATTAGGTCAGCGTAGCCCACCATCTTGAGCCACGTCAAGTGATGAGTGCGTTGCTTGGAGCAGAAGTAAAGGAGGAATTTTTGCGGATACCTACAGTACATGTAGCTTTTATAAGAATCTGCGGGACGAACGGTACCAAATTAGGTAACAGTGGATGTGGTGACCAACAAGGGAGGAAATTTGAGGTGCATTTATCTTCGTCTAAGAAGAAACCCCGAGATGGCCGCCGGCGCGGGTTGCTTCTTTTTTCTGCTTTCTCTTACCTTCTCCTACACTCATCTCTAAGCACATTATTTATACACTGATCACATGCTCTGATCCCCAAGCGTACTCCTAGGTAGCTTGTTTCTACGGTGCTGTTATTCAGTCTTTTTTTGAAACTTTTCAATCCGCATATTTAAAGCTTTTCCATCGAAAACTTATCTGTAATTAGATGCTTCCCTTCTTTCTTCTTATGCTGTCATTTCTTCCGAACTGTTTCGATTAACTTGAATGAACCTCCAAGAAAGAATTCAGTGATTGGGGCACGCTGGCACGAACATCCACACGCAACTCTGTTTGTCTGCGCATCCGCACAATTCATTGGCATCACCGCTCTTATTCTGATCCGATTGTCCCGCTTCCTGTTCTAAACTGTACAAACAGATGGGATGAGCATGCGAGCGGTTTTCGGTCACTGAATTCTCCGATGGCACCTACATAGTTGACTTACTGGACCGTGGAGGACTTTTCTTCTTTTCTTTGAGTTATTACCACCCTTTTCGCCTCATGTCATTTTTTTCACCGGTCCACATGCCCACCTTCGATTTGCATATTTGCACGATGTTTCTAATATTTCCTACTCAGACCTAAAATTCCTTTCCAGCAACATTTAATGGCTTTTTGGCCAGTTATAACAACACTTCAATACTGATTGATATTTTAATCATGAGACGGGGAAAGATCAGAGTGGAAGCAAAACCAGAATGGTGCGGTTCAGAAATATAAGATCACTTCCGAATTCAGCTTTCTTATGCTTCTTAATGGTCTATTGACTCAGTGTTTTGTGTTCAGCAGCCGTGGAATTCATTAACGTTTTCAATGAGGTAGTGATTTACCCCCCGTTCTGAGGGGGACGAGGTTTACGTACTTTGCCCAGAGGAGGCGCCTTAGTCGGAGATAACAAGTAATGTCGAGAAAAACAACTTTTTACTAGAGGAACCCGTTTACTCTAGATGAAAGGGAAACTCGGAACCTTCTCACAAACCATCATGAATCCAGCAACAGCAGACTCATCAATGGATCTACGGCGATATCATTTCGCGAATGAACGCCATGTACATATACAAGATACCCTTCACACTAACAAGAACCTGCTTCCGTAGTATTAAATGCAAGAAACCAACCATCATCGTCACTACAGCAGAAGCAGCTGCGGAAAGCAATTTGCTAGTGGCATTTTAATTGTAGAACTGAAAACAATTTCACTGATGGCGTAACCGCTGGGCACAACATTTATCTACAAATAGATCCCTCATGTCGAAGGTTGGCGATAATTACTGCACAAGGCACGATCACTTTGGAATATCGAGATCACCACGTTTGAAAGGCACTTGAACGCTCATTTCGAGTATAAACTGTGGGCATGTGTGATAAGTGCGTCGCTAGGAAATGTCAGTAGTGGAAAGACGACTGGAGCAGGGGTTGTGGTACAGGATGGGCTGTGTTGCGACCGAGTTCGATTCCATCCTTTGCCAGACGAGTGCGTCTACGACCACGCTCAGCTGCGGCCGCCACTGTGCACTGCGATCGAGGCCGGATCTTCCGTCGCGGAGTGGGAGCGCCTGAACGAGCAGCAGATTCAGGTTCGTTGTTCCTCGTGATACTCCTCAGAAATTACAGTGAGCGTCGATGGCGATGCGTTTTTCGCGGAAGGCACTGAAATCGCCGCCACAGTGAGAAGTCAGGGTTTTATTGATAGTCTTTCATCATATGTGATGTTAACTATCAAGAAAACTAACTCACTATCAAGAAAACTCATGGTTTGTTGCTGCAGCGAAGGTTTCAGCGCAAGCGGCGCGGTCGCAACGCGTGCTTCCCATGTCCGCGACTAGCGCATCTCCGTCGACGCTCACTTTATATTTGAGGGTAATTTGACTCACTGACGGTGAAAGAAAATCATAAAAACCAGCTTCACAAACCATTTCGTTTTCTCTCCTCGAAAAAACTCCTAGGCTGGCTATATGTTTATTCTTAAGAAGTAGATTTTCTTCTCATAGAAGCTGCGACCATACTAGAAGTTTCAAGAAAGTTCTCCTTACAATTTCATCCATTTCAAAAAGTCGTTTCAGGCTTTATTAATTGGGAGAAAGTTCGGCAAAAACGAAATGAAATACGATAATCTTCCACTCAATACCTTCTCAATATTGGTGTTTTTCGTCTGGATCCTCTTGTCATTGAAATCGGACAGGGAAATGGAAAAAAAGTCGGTCGACTCATCGATACACAGCGTTTAAATGATTGTTCTTTTTACCAAATAAGAGCAAAACTCAGGAAGAAGTCGCCCGAATAGAAGAGCAACTTGGAGCCAAAATTGTTTTTTGTATGGAAGCGGTAGACGTTCATTTAATTATATGTTTCCTCTTTTTCGGGGTCTTGTTTTGAGAATCTAAAACAGGATGACGCTGGTCCCCCAGAAATAAGTCTCAACAAACAAGCTTCATCCCCCTCTCCAGAATTGGAACTCATTCGAAATTGAAAACCAACTTTCCATCTATTAAATTGTTAGCCACCTGTTTCAGTTTTTTTGGAACCAATTCGAGTTCCATGACTTCGTTGGCACCTCCACCACCTTCTTGCCCATTTTCAGCTTACATATTGTCCCAGTGTAAGAAGATGGTGGCGGAAATTTGACCTATGTGTCCGTGCACCCGGTTCAATCCGTGCTTGTGCCCTCGACCAGCGACTGCGTTATTTGATCCTCGCCTCTTCGTTTGCCTTTCGCATCACTCAGTCGCTCACGCTTGAAACCAAGGGCCTCAGCGTGGGATTTCCTGATTCACTTAGCCCAGAGCAATGTTTTCAGTTCACGTACGGCACACTCACATATCACGCAGTGGCGTCAAGCGACCTGCTTGCGAATCCGTTTGCCCTACGCTTTGATGGGAAGAAGTTCCAGAAGATCTCGGAAGGGTGAGTGCAGGAAGTGTGCGGAATTATGCACAGCCGTAATGGAACTCAAGACGTTTAGAGCACCTTTTTCACAACCTCTCCTGGTGCACTTTCAGCGGCCATCGATATATCCTAGGCTATCTTTGCTTAGCAAATCCTTGTTTCGGCAAAGATCTATAGCGCTCGGATGTCTGCAGGATTGCTTGTTCCAACGACTCCTCAAAAACATTGCCAATTTCCGGCTCATTCTTCCCTGATTCGAAGCAGCTGTTCATTTGTTTCTGATACTTACGTTTCTAGCCAAAATCCCGCACATAGGAACCTGAAGGGACAATCCAAGGGCTTCGAGAAAATCCCCAATCGCATACGTAATAAAGCGTGATAGGCGCTGAATTTGCGCACTTAGCCGAGATATATTGAGATTAGCTGATTAAAAATGAAACGATGAGCTGCTCATTTTCCAGGATATTGCGTTTTTTTCCTCAAAATATTTTCTATGACGCTGCCATCCCAACATCGTATAGAACGCTGCCTCTTTAGCTTCTCTTTCAGCTGGAGACTTCCTAGGTTGATGTAATTTCACCGAGGTTGTTTATTTTTGCTGCCGCGGGACAAAACAGCGCGGAAAGCAACAATTGAGAGCCAATGCAAATTAGATGAGTCATGCATGCATCGGGAATAAATAAGCGGGCGAACCTGATATTAAGCAACAGGAAGCATCGGAAGGATTCGTGAGGCTTCAGTGCCGAAGGCGCTGCGGCCGCTGCATTCGATGGAAATTTCTTTCCATGGAAACGACGACTTCGCCGGAAGTTTGCTTTTTTCACCAACGGGAAACAAAGCGTCTTCGTCTTTGCCCGAATTCAGTGCTGCAGTGCTGGGCCGCAAGCAGCCGTGTTGCATTTGCGAGCGAGCCGGCTTGTCAAGCGCGCTCCGTGCTGTCAATGAGTAACGCCCTTTTCAGGCCGGGGCTGTCCACAAACAATCTTGTTTCCAGCCACTGGTAGTGATGAAGCCGAGGAACAAAGTGGCAGTCGTCCGCGTCGCTCCAGAGCTCCGAGGGTGCGTCGCACTCTCGCGACGTCTTCATTTAGAGAAGACTGGCGCACTTGCCCAGTAACCCACGTCATAGAACTTTCGACTGCGTTCGGGAAGAATACCCAGTGGGCAGAACAGTGGTCGCCCATACCCTGGATGCGAACGATTTTCACTGCACCAAACGCGCTTTATGAATAGGTGAAAGCTGAGCCATTGTTTTCTTTTCTCCACATGCTTATCGTGAATATGAGAGGTATGCCCTTCCGTTTCCAATGCATAGTAGGTAAGTATCCCAAAAGCAATCACATTAGAACTTGTCCGCTCGTGACAGCGCATGGAAGTGCACATTAGTTGGAGAAAAACAGTGCTATGTTACCATGTTGGACCACTTCTGAACCTCCGCCAAAAAGGTGTAGTTACAACCCACGCACGAGATTGCTACAAATTTTCTTTATTTCCTGAAGTTTGGCTTTCTTGTTCTCATCAAAGCCGGAAAGAATTAATCCCTAGTGTATAACTGAGCAGGGATTTACACGTGTGTTCTCTTGAATGGCCTCTGCTTTCTCAATTTGAACCGTCTGCGCTACCCTCAAGTCGTCAGGTGAATTCCCTCGGATAGCACAGTGTATACCTTTGAGCTCTGCTTCAAATTTCCATGAGATTTGTAAAGTGCAAGGGTCTCATTATAGTCAACTCTACAACACGAGTTGGAAAAAGGGACGTTATCGGTGCTTCACCAAGAATCACCGGGTTACATGACACTGTGGCACGCCCATGAAAATGTTCCCTTGGGTAACCCGGTCACATTAAAAATTCTCTTAGGTCGTCCGGTGGGGATTATTGCTTGGGAACCTCGTGTGAGGCCTAGCGCACTGTAGTATGTAGTGCAAAAGTGCTTCGGAGCCTTATATGCAGGGGGTACACTAGGGTTTTACATTCGAAAATATTTTTCAAATATTCGAATATTCGAATTTTATGAACCCACCGAATTTCCGAATATTCGGACTTTCGAACATTCGACTGTTCGGATATTTATTCGAATAACATTCCATTTGGTAAAAACACTTCATACCCATGCGTGTAGGTGAACATTACGATATGTTTCCCAATTACAACGGCCATGAAGTTTTTCAGGTAGTAAGTTTCATTTGCTGTTTTTGAATTTCTCACAATGTCCTCTTGTGCTCCCGTGGAGTTCATCCCTTATCTTTTCCAGAATTGCAACTGGTTAAAATTCTTATTCTTAAGAACGCCTATCTCTTTCGAGGCCTGAAACCATTTTTAAAGGACCATGAAGTGGATGAAACCCTTCATCCGTGAAAAGGTTTTTTTCCTAAATATTATATCTCTGTGTTGTAGTTCAACGAAACGAGCCATGGTAGTGAATGTAGAGGTATTGATGCGGTAACAATAATGTTGGGTACAGTGGTTCAGTTACCTTGACCATTAATGAGCTTCCAGCTATCAACAAAAAGCGTCAGCGATACCAAAAAAAAAAAACACTCCGTGCTACCCCGTTCCTCATCATTACTTCTGTTTATCCGGTCCAACTGCATGCTTGTACGTTGAATGTGAAAACCAGCAGAACTTCTATAACAAGATGTCGGAGTATGTTTGGGCAGAAAGGTAATGAGAGGATTTCAAGATTTTATGGTAACTTTGAATTCCATAGGTAACGGTTATGTACTCAGAAAGCAGGAAAGGCTCGAATATGCAGAAGTTTAATAAAACTGCTAAGTAGTTTTTCAAGTGTCTAAAAAAGTACATACGTACGTTCTACTAGAGATGTCATTGTCGGCAACATCATGTAATTCGCAGAATTGCAGTTTCAAAGCTTTCAAATGTGGTTGGCGACTTTCAAATGCATACAGAGATATGTGCAGGTTTTTGGTAAAATTGAGATTGAAATAAGAAATTGGGCTCGGGTTTCAACTGGCACGGCTCTTCAGCGAGAAAGTGGGGCTCAAATAACAGTTGCGAAGCAAAACAATTCCAAACATTCGAATTCTGGGCCTAAAATATTCGAATATTCGAATTTTTGAATAATCTCGGACCCTCGACTTTCGAATATTCGAATTTTCGAATGTTCGAATATTCGAATAAATATTCGAGTTTTATTCGATTCGGTCAAAACTCTAGGGTACACCCGCAAGTGGAGACTCATGACTGACGTACAGTGACTGATCGAAATTGCACAGAATCCAAGACGAAAACTGCAAGTGAGCTTCGTTTTTCAGCCTTTCTTGCACATGCAAAATCTGGACGTGAGGACCTCACGATGCTGCACAACATTAAAACAGCGATGTAGGAATGTGACATCTTTGGCTGCCACAGACACAGAGTGCTATACTCAATGTGCGGTATAGCACTCTGTGTCGCTGTCGCTCCAGCGGCATCAATTTGAGGCTTATCGATTCTGGCTGGCTCTCTCGTCAGCGACGCCAGTGGCGTTCCTCCTAAAATCGACAGGTATCGGAATCTACGTTGCTCCCGGTGGTAGGTGAAAAGTGTATAGACAGCCTTTGCAAGTCGTGTCGATTCAAAAATCATAGAAAGAATGCGATCACCACTGGTTTCGATAGCTACTTTTCACTGTTTTGGCAAGACGTCAACGATCGGCTGCTGTCGTTTCATCACTCAACAATTTCTTGGTCGATCAACAGAGCCAAAAATATGACTAGGGCTTGATTGATGCAATTGGCTACCTAGCAGTATGAAAATGCATGTAATGTGTGTGTATTGCTGTCACGAATCATACAGGCCGATGCCTAGTAGTTGGAAAGCACTTTCTAATACGCTCTGTAAACACATATATCATGGCTTATTACTAGTCTCGCTTCTAATTTATCTACCACACGGTAATGTATTGTCTCATGCTCCGCGTAAAAGCTGAGTTATACTCATAACGAAGGGCACACGCTTGTAGACTGTCAACACCACATGCCAGCGATATTGCTTGACCCTCGACAGAGTCAGCGCAGAAGGATGGAGCGGTCCAAGGCGAGGGACCAAAATGGGCATTTTTGGTGACATGCCACATGCTCTGCCGAAGGTTAATCCATTGACGACCGCGTCCTTGTTGGCGCCTTTCAGATTTTGTTGAGCTGTGGAGCTTCGGAATTTTTTAAGAACTCAGCCATAAATTTTTGTTATCATCTAGATTCAGGATTAGTATTATATTCCTATTTGAGGAGACAGCTGAGACCAATCAGGCTTAATAATGACTCAAATTGAACCATGAGAAAAAAAGCGCCGCCGGTCGTCAACTGGTTAACATAAGCCAGGAAAAAGAAAAAATACGAGAATTCTGGCGACTTACAACTACAATGGTTCGAGGATGATGATTAACTAACCTAGTCTAGAGTGATAAGAGGGGAAAATGCGAAAATGAACGAAGAGCGGCGCTCGAAATATTCCAAAAATACATGAGGGAAGTGGTAATGGTGTAATACCCCATGATTCTCCTTGCAGAACTTGGAGAAGCACGGAGTTGCGAAGAAGCTTGAGAAGCGGTATGACACTTCCCTGCAGGTAGGCTACTCCACTTTCAAAGAAAAGATTTAGGGAAGAAACTCTCCCCCTATTTGCCAGATTAACGACGGACTTGGAATCAACAACTGTTATTCATTCGTTGTCATATGATTTGAATTTCATAACCGTTACTAAAGGGAATCGTTAGAAATTGGAACAATTCAAGACAGTAAGACCGAGTCATGAGAACGATTATCCACAGAAGATGTGGTTCTAAAGCACGTGAAGAAGGCAATATCTGCGATCTGTTCGAACGATTCAAATATGTATTTCGAATTAAAGTTGAGCGTTCCCTCATTCTTCTGATACCAATGCGATTTCTCTACCTTTCGAAGGAAACTGCTCTTTCATGAGAGGTTTGTATGTGTACTTTGAGTCATCAAAAGTACTTACTAAACGTTACCTTTTCCATAGAACGAACGAGTAAACTTGTACTAGCACTTCGCAGTACTTGTCAGCTACGAACTCCCCTGCCTCTTCGATATTTTAGAGTGGGAGCTCAAAGAAGGAAACGAAGGCCTTCTTATGCAGATATATGCACTCTGACGACTATGACAGAGTGGCCGTAGTAGTCGAATTCGGCACGCGCGCCCATACGCTCCATCAAACCGCACTTTCTACCGAATGAGTCTCGGCGACGAGTGCAAATAGGGCAATCGAGTGAGTACCGCACCTTTCAGGACGTCGGAATGCGATGCTCGTCCCGTTAGCATCGAGTTCTCGGCACGGAATCGACTGCTGGTCCGCGTCGACGGCGAGGTGGTGCTGCTTCATCCGACCGCGTCGAGGTCCGAGCTGTTCCTGAAGGTAATACTTCTTTGTGCATCGCTGAAAGGGGAAAGGCATACAACGCAAAAGAGTCCACAGGTTGCTGGGATTTAGACCTGCTGAGCTTGCAGAATGTTAGGTAAGCATGGAAAAGCACAAACATGTGTTACTTCTGAAATGTTTCATGAAAAAGGCCGAGAAAAACTATTCACATTGACTTTGATTGCTGGAAGAATGAAGACACGACTTCTTCTCTCACAAATTCACTTCCTGCGTACCAAGAAACCATTTTTTTGCAAGAATAAATAGTATGTAGGTAAGGTTAAATCACACCCATACACCCACAAGAAACGAACACTCGAAAAGGAGAAAAAAAATAGAACACTTCTGGAAAATGCCTATTTGGCAGTTGTAATGTGTTCTGGTGCAGAAAGGACAAAAGCTCACCAATGCCTAATTGAAATTTTTGGAAGAAAATTAAGGGATTCTGGTATGGCCTATTCATTCCAGTAATGTGAATTAAAAAGTGCCCCGCCAACAGCATCCATAAAAAAGATGTACTTCCTGGATAAATCCCGGAGGAAAACCAAGAAACAGCTGTGAAGATTCAGTAGGATTTTTACACCTTTCGTTTCAGTTTCACATTCTCTGCCCATTGGAAAAATAGATCAGCTGACAATTGATCCTTCTCATGCCACAAAAAGATTTCGGTGTTCTAGTGTAACCGAATGCAACCGCGAAAACACCTACAATCAGCTGAAAAAAATAAGTCCGTCTGGTCCTAAGTGATCAATAAGTAGGTAAAAGAACACTTCCAGTGCCACTCGTACGGCGAAAGTATTCCCCACCCCAGGATTTTTCAAAACTTACGGAATGTTCGCAACGAAATTTTCCGTAGGTGCTGCCTTTAATTCGTTTCTATACTAAAAAGATCAACTGAATAAAAAAAGTCGAACTCAAATGTTAAAAAAAATTTTTTTCGAAAATAAACCTCAATGAAAAAAAAAAAACTCGGTGAAAGACGTAACATTATCACTAATTTCGCAAGTGATTATTCGTTTGACTCTATGACAATAGTCGCGGAATCAGGAACTTTTCCCAGATAACATATTTGCCCTGCTTCTGCTAGTGCATTCATCTGAACATCAAATTCTGCAAGGTGACCGATGTACACATAAAAAAATCGTGTACGATTTCATGGGGAGTTTAGGCACCAACGATGGGATTCGCGAACGTTCCCAGGGAGGTTGCAAGCTCCTCATCAAAGGGACAAGTTTCTCAAGGAAAGTGTAAATATCTCGCTATCTTCTCATTATCCTGTCATCGCTAAATGAGACGAGACGCCTGGGAAAAGTACACTCATTTTTACCTCGTCCACTTTAGAAAGGAAAAACCCGAACACGCTAGAACTTAACTTTTTCTGGAAACGTTCGGGAATCTGATGCGATTGTTGTTATATTATATGATATTGTGCCACGGATCGTAATGTTCATCAAACGTTTTCTAGAAATTTAGGAAGCTCAAATGACTGGATCCCTACCTTGCCTTTATCCTATCGAGGAGCGCAATTCGACGTGCGCAGAACTCCTGGCGCCGTCGTGCGAAGGAGCCAGCTCGCTGCGCGTGGCCGAGCAGGTAGGACCCCGATTTCTGGCGATGTCTCGATGCCTGAAGCACTCGTTCAGCTGCATGGCGAGTGGGTTCTGCACGCGGCTGATCCGACGTACGTACTGAACTGGAAATGTCTCGTCAAGCCGCACGGCAGCGACCAGCACGAGTTCTCCTGTCACAGCGAAGGGTTTGTCTAGGCCATGACTCTGTCTCGGGAGAATTTCTCATTTTCCTCACTGCTCTTCTTTCAGCTGGTTTGGCGAGTGTGAGCGAGAAACTCTGGCAGTGCTTACGGTGGACGCATGGGGAGGATTCCGATTCTCTATGGCCTCGCCGATCCACGTGCCTTCTGAGCTGCTCTCCTCGGGCAACATCTCCGTGACGTCAGACAGACTGATCCTGATGAGCGATGGCGACTTGGTAGGACGACGATATAGCGTGTGGGTGCGACCAGACTATGAACCCGGACAGAATTTGACGGATGAGTTGTCGCGTTTCTGCATTTGGCCGCTACCAGCGCAAACTCGCACTCGAGAATCGAACTGCTAACACAGATGACAATAATAGTTGAACGCAACCACCTGGAATAAAGTGTCTTTGATGGTGATAAATGATTCACGAAACTTTTCTCCGAATGATCACTGACCATGACGGTAGCTGCTCCGACAGTGAGTGGTACAACAACAAGTAGAACGGTGAGAAGGGAGCTGACAGTGACAGGAGGTTGTTCAGGCGGTGGCATACCTAGAATAAGGTATATAATGTTACTTGGACAAGTAATATGTGAACGCTTTTATTTCCTGTTAGACTCAGGATGGCTTAAATATTTAAATATTCTAAATCATCACGAAGTACAATTTTATTGGCCAAAACAGAAATATCCAATTAAACGTGGACTATACGTTACAACAGCCTCATGGGAGATTTCAGTAAAGACCCCCTGCACTCGCTACACCTAATGAAACTTGGCACTTTGATTGTCTGCGCATCCACACATTTCAACGGCATTGACGTGATAACAATCGTTCGGATCTCCTTCATGTTGGAACCCGACTACACATGTAGTGAGGTGCGTACGCGTGTGTTCCAGTCACTGGAGTTTCCTACAGCAGAGACTTATTTTGTGAAGTAACCTCATTTATGGTGTAGTTGACTCATCGTGGTGGAAAAGACAGATGCGCGCTCCGAAGCGTTCAGGGCGGCTCTTACTCACAGCTTCAAGTGCTTGGATGACAAACTACAGCAACCGCAGTGGAGATTCCGACAGAGATAGTGAATTCGACACTGATAGCTTCGGCTAAGTAGGAATCGATGCAGCATGTGCAAGGATTTTTCCAAAGTCGAAAAAGAAGCTGTGAGACCCCATTTTCAAACTTTGTTCAAGACAATTCGGAGAAAACGAAAAGTTCGTGCGCAGAACTCCTGATTAGCTCCCGAGAAAGGCGTTAACATTACGGCTCTCCTCTGTCAGAGTGATAGATCTTGGTAGAAATCCCTTGTTTGTACGAATTGGACGAATAGGAAGCACAGTTTGTCCACGTCGAGCAATTCAGAATCCATGCTGAGACAGTATCACCTATTTGTCTTCATTGCACGATTTTTCATGCGAATTCAGGAGAAATACAAAGCAACATAACTCGGAAGTCCGCAGGAACATCAATAAAAGAAAAAAGTAATCATGCACCAATATATTCATGCTGGGAAGCTTAAAAGGTAGCTGGCTAATACATTTTCTAACTTACCTTAAGCTGGTGGAAAAACAGCCCTCATCTAAAGTACTTTGCGGATATTATGCAATTGAAGGCGGCTGAATGTTTCAAAAATATGCTTAGTGTGCAGATTTTCTTAGACGAAAAAGGCGTTTTATCAATCCGCAATCAAAAACGCTGACTATTGTGATAGACTATTTTTGAAGATGACAACAGCACACACACTTCAATAGGTGCGAGGGTAGGATGAAAAGTTTCCGTGAAAGCTTTGCTGTTTCCTGAATATTCTACTCTCAGGAAGGCTGTCTGAGAGGAGTAGTCAAGCAATTTCAAGTGCATTCAGTTAAAGATGACAGTGAAGTCCACGTTCGCTTCAAAGTTGCGCTCTTAACGAAGATTGTGAATGGAATGAACACCCACTGGATTCTGATCATGACACTCGTCACCTTTGTTTTTTCCACACTGATTTGCTATGTTTGAAAATCCAAGCATCGCTGCATGGGAGCAAGCGGTGAAGCAGAATGGGGACATTGAAAAACTCTCGCCATATCAGGAATTGAGGATAAAATCCTTGACGGTAGTTTTGGAGGACGCCAAACAGAAGAGTATGAATTTGAGAAGAACAAGATGAGAAATAAGTCTTTCAATGGATTTAAAGTATTCAAAAAAAATCTTGGCCGTAAACCAGTAGCTCACCAGCAGCTCTTTTTTGCCTCAGTATATGTGTTCTCTTTGTATCAACACATTCAACCTAATGTGTGGTCCTTCAAGATGGCCTTCAAAATGCGTTTGCTGATATTTACACCAGTTTGTGGTACATTGTACCGCACGCCTGACGCAGTCTCACGTTTCAAAAAAAAGTAAACTCGGAAATCTCTTCTTGCGAGCAGTGCTTATTTCACAGATGAATCGTGTTCAATAAACCTCTCATGGTGTCGTACTTGCCCAATCCCGAACGTCAACGCACTTCAGAATGAAAGCCAGATAGTAATTTCGAATTATACATATTGAATCAAAAGTATTTCTATAGAAAAGCAAGATTATTGTGAAGCTCTAGTGGTAACATGTGGACAGATTGTAATCAAAATTGTGATCGTACGCAATGAAATGGTCACCAAAACGATGAGGGGCACAATTTAGCAGGATGGAGAGGACACGACATACCTTCTTCGGAGCAGCGATACATGAAGCGTTAACTACACGATTCATAGTATGGTTAGTTATCCTGTAAATTATGCAGTACTAGAAGATGCACGGATTGAAAATTCGCCTTTTACCCTGGTTTCTCTTTTTTATATGTTCGCCAACTCTAGCCCAGGATGCCATCCTCTATCCGGTAATGTTTTACTAGGCAACATTTAGCAACATGTTCGAGGAAGCAAAAACAGCAATTCAAGGAAAGCGCCTAGGGAAGCTCAATAAAAAATGAGGTATTACTAGGATAATGTGCCTGCCCACTCGAGCGCATTCGCTCACTGAAAACCAGCGAAGATAAACGTTGAAATTACTGCGCATTCACCGGAGTTTTCGTCTTTTATTTATGAGTTGTTTGAATGTCATTCACTGTCACAAATGGAGAAATGAACTTCGTTCAAGCATTTTCATGGAAAATACCATTCAGTAAGCGTCTACATAAACAGGGAGTACTGGTGCATGCGAATAAATGTGAACACCCCCATCTGCTCCCCTTCTGGAAGAGCCTTATGAAATAGCGGACTGAGCAATGCTTGTACTCTTCGCTTACTAGACGATTTGTAAAGCGGCGCGCTTCGGGTTCTTTCGGGGATAAGTTCATGAGAGCCTGCATGTGGCTCTTCCGCTTAAGAACTGGGAGAAGTCTTTCACTTTTTGCTCAATGTGTATTACGATATGAGTCAGCATATCTTTAGCACTCTGTAACCTTAACTCAAAACGTTTTCCTGCTTATTATTCCATGGGTAAGCGCTCCAGTAAAGAATATTCTATTCGAAAGCGCGGAAAGCTGAATTCTGGTGCTATACAAGTTTCCAAGTCCTAGTTCTGAGAAAATCTCGGTAAGTGAACATACAAGTCACACATTCTGTTTTTGTCCGTCTAAATTTCTCCCGACTTCCGGCCTTGCGCTTTTATGCAACACTTCCGGTCCCTGGACTGGAAACTTTTATCCATTAGAATCATTACCCCACCAAACACCGCCAGAAACGAAGGACTTCACGAGTTTTCTTCTAGTGGGCCAAATTATAGGCGCGGCATCGGACTTCTTCTCTTATTGGTCGTGCAGGGATTATCGCAACGCGGTTTATTATGTGTGCTTATATTTCCGCTCTGTAAAGCCCAAGGCGATGTTTACTCCACGAACTCACCATCGTCCGGTCGATCCACGCGCTCGAAGACCAGCGGCACGTCGTCGGGGTGGTGCGTTTCGCGGCGCTGGCTGAAAAACGCGATGTGCTAAACAATCGCATGCAAATCGGGCTGTTGTCTGCTGAAGTCAGCTAATTAGCAGCGCAGCACAGCAAACGGCGTTGTCCCCGGGGCTGAACTGTGGCCCCTTTCCGCTTTCTGAACTGACCTCGTGTGAGAGCGGAGGTACGAGAAGGTGTTGCAGAACGGCTGGTCGCACGCGCACAAGTCCGTCCAGCGGTCGTCCTCGTCCCTGGAAATTTCCACACTATCATCACTACAGTCTCCCTCTGGACCAGTACGTTTTCACCACGCTGTACATGAAGCGTCCCGACGCCGCGGTCTACTGGCCACGAACAAGGAAAGCAACGAAAAAACAAAAGCTCTATGATGGAAGAGATGGATATCCTGTTTACCACGGAAGCCTTGGCTGTGACGCTTCGCCGCCACAGCACCCATTTTACGTATGCTCATGAGTCAATTAGAGCTCGACGGAGGCACGTGGGGCCACGGAAGTTTCGAGATAGCCGCAGAATGCCCTCTTAGTCGACCACACACGGGCACTCGTCGCAGGTTCTCACGCTATGACGACAAAAAGAACAGCGGAAACAAGCACGCGAGAAGCATCCACTAAGGACATGAGCCACGATGGGTCTTCGTGGGATCCTCCCACAACTTGTGTGCAAGCACACGGACAGCCTTGGAGAGCATTTTGTAAGTTATTCCCCGCTTTAATTCTTTTCAGTTTTAGTTTCAAAGTAGTTTCTCATGAATATTGATTTATTCTAGCTTCACGGAGCACTTTTTAGGCCTACCGCTGCCTGTTTCTCAAAAGGCCTACCTTGGGACCTTCTCTGGGGGTTACCCGGGGTAGGCAAGTTTCTCGAGTTAAATATGATGTTTATTGCTATTCGTGAAGTTATTAGACACTGCGATGAGTCGCTCGGACAAAGTAGTATTTATGCTAGAGTAGAGCAAGTGGTGTCTACATTTCTGCCCAGGGAAATCGTTTACTTTAGAAAGACGCGATGTACAATCTTCCTAGGAACGTTCGTGGATCCCGTCTTTGATGTGATATGAGGCAAGAACTTTTAAAGTTGCCTCTTCCCAGACAAACTTTCGGAACTTCCGCGGGGCCTGATTTACTACTGGTGCACAATTTTGGAGCTTCCGTGGAACTACGTGTAACGTTAGCCATCGACATTTTCGGAGCTTCCATGGAGCTATCTCGGGACCTACAACGGGGATACCTTCGGTAGGTCCCGAGGTAGCTGCTCCAAAAGTTTGTCTGACTAACTCAACGCCTTCCAACCTAGAATATTTCAAATTAGTTCCTATTAGCGTAGAATGCACTTTGGCTGCTTTTGAACTAAGTGATTCGTCTAGGGAAAAGCATTCATGACTGTCCTTGTGCTTCCACACCACTGAAAGGACGACTATGAAGTAGAAGTCCCTTTCGAGACTCGCCAAACTCACCAGTAACCCTCACGCCAATAGCGAGAAAATCTTGAACGCAAATGCTTAAAGAACGTAGAAGAAGCAAAGAAATGGCTCACGAATTTTACCTAACCTCAATTAAGGGTCTTAAAAATAGTACGAGCAAGAAGCTTCTTTTCAGAGCTTATTGCCCTTTCTCAAACGCACATAATCATTCATTCAGGAACCTCACTTGGCTAATGCTCCGGAAAACATGGAAGGAACACAATAAAGCTTAATGAGTAGATAGCACTACCATGACTGCGCTAACAGAGACAACTCGTACAGCTTTTTCTCGTCACGCAGCCGAACTTTGCTCTGTCCACTCAATATGCAACAAGACAACGCTTCAGGTTTTGTCACATGTCACCGCCCGGCGACAGAGCAGCCAAAGATCGGCGGTTGTTCCGCGGCGCGGAGCAAGTGCCGCACGCGTCGCCCATCAATCTTCCATGGTTTATCTCTTTTTTGACTGCTACTTGCGATCGGATTTCGACTATCACAGCTGACGTCCCAGCAGCCTGCGGAAGCGCGGAACAAACCGCAGCTGAAAGCAAACGCGGGCTACATCTCAGTCGCAAATCAAAGCAAAAAAGGATGAAACCCAATCTGCCTTCTTTTGGATTTCGTGGCGTTTGTTATCTGCTTCTGAAATTAGCGGAGATGCCTAGTGAACTTGGTTCAAAAGCACGTCTATTCCCTAAGGATAAGCATAATAACAGAAAAAAGTTCTTGTATCGATGGTTCGAGAATATTTATTAATAGTCTCTATATCTCTCACTGGTAACGAACGTCCGTATTCTGTTCTTCTAGGTGGTTAGTTATTTGCACCGAAATTGGCTAAACGTGTCTTATGACAAAACTCAACTTCCTGGTTCGTCGAAATTTCGGCGAATATGAATCCCTACGTATGTCAGTTCAGGACGTGGATAGCTTCTATGTAGAACGTATCCATCTCAGTTTGCCCCATGAATGAGATCCAACGGATAGGTACCCGTATGCCAAATTTCATCCAGCCATCCACACACACTTAAATATTCTATCTCTTAGTCAATTCCGTGAATAAATAAATTATGTATTTCACAGCAAGAACAGTCAAAGGTAACGGCGCCATAATTTGTCCTACCATATAGGTTTTTTTTCGAATTGAGCTCGCCATCAAACTGGTCCGAAATGTAGCTGAAATTGACGCTGTCCTAGTACGGCTGCGTGTCTAAGCATTCCACTAGAGTGTCCGAACCAATATACTTCATTCAGTCGGGTAAACGCGCTTCAACATTAATGTGGGCGTGATTTGGATATATTCTAGTGTCCACTTATCCGCGGAAATGTTTATCCGTTTCAGCACAGGATATCTTTACCCATTTATTAAGAGCTCACTATCAACTCGATGCTCAGTTCGTGTTGTCCCTCGTCACTGCACTGCATTTGTTCCAAAGAATGAGCACGTATGGACTGGTTAACAGAGTAGATAAAGACAGTTGTGTAACCACTGGATGAGTGCTCAGAGTATATTTGTCCTGCGGTTAGGGAAGCTCTATCTATAATATCATACACCTTATACCTGTGTTTCTCCAACAACTTGCTGCGAGGGATGAGCACCCACGTAAGCGAGTAAAATACGTGGCGCAGTGGATAAAGAGATTCATTCCGGGCAAGGAAACTATAAAAACTTTCATCGAAAGGTTAAATATCTTGGATACCGGTTCTAGGCCTAAGCCATGGGACATTGTAGGATCGTGAGTTCCCTTAAAGATTTCTGATTTTCCTTCCTTCTTGAGGAGTGCAGTGACTCCAAGCACTCTCGTAATCCAAACAGTAAAATCTTACTGCCGGAGTAATGTATTCATATTTTCCAGAAGACATCACTGCCGTTTTCTGCACGCTGCTTCAGAGCCAACCGATTAACGGGTATAAAAGTCACTGGCACAATAAAAATGAGGCCGTCCCGGCTGCTGCTCGAGGAACAAAACTCGCCAATTGCTGGTTGTAATCCACAGAAACGCAAACATACGTTGTGAACCTGACATGAGTACATGATTTTCTACCAATCGCCACGAGTTTATGTGCGTTGGAACTGCAGCAACTGCCGGTGAAAGTACTTGCATGCATTTAACATTCACTGCTGTTAAAAAGCGCGATATCGAAACATTTCGCACCCTAATTATTCTTTTTTCCGCTGCAGTGCAGTAACCTAGGGACACCAGAAGAAGCTTCATATAAGAGGTTTATATTGGACGGGATTTGTACTATATCCATGCACAAAACTACGAAATTCGCTTCCACCAAGTGCAGTTTTTCGGGAGGAAACATGGCGAACGGGGGAGCCGAGCGCTATAACGTGGACAACTTCTGCTCAGCAGAGCATGAGAACTCGGCTTGTCCGCTTCGTTAATTTTTTATGCAGATTGGCTTCACAGCAAAGGCAAAGGAGGCCTTGGAACGTGCAGCAAAAACACCTACCTATGACATCCTAGCGGACGAGAGCCACATGTCCGGATAACCTGGTTGTTCTCGCGCAGTATGCCGACCAAGCAAACGGCTCCGTCGCACGCTCCGTACGGTACGCAGTGGTCATCGGTACAGTAGCACTTGACGGTGGCCAGGCAGATGCGGACGGCGCAGGAGGACAGCAGGAGGAGAGTGGCTAGCAGGCGCATAACCGCATCACTAACGTGGGAGTCGTGCGCTTCAGAAGGACGACGATGAGTCTGCGGGAGGTGGAGTCAGCGAGGGGAGGACCTGATTTGAGGCTAGGCGCCGCGAGTCAATGCCACGGCCGCGGCCGCAGTCACATCGATCGCCCCGCCCACACCGCGTACTAATTAGAAAATACGCAAGCCTGCTGCTTATAATTGCCGCATCGCACTGGATCCACGCGTGGATTCAGGAAGTCCGCCAGGACATCCAATCTGGACAACGCTGCGACGAAGAGTTGGAACCACAGAACCTGGGAATCTCGTTGGACCTGCACGTCTGCGCTTTTCCTCAAGTGCTCCAGAAGATTTATGAATTGCCGCTATACGTCAACTATATTTGGATCAATGGGCGCCTCATATTGGACTATGGACTGCAGTTCCGGCGAGACGGGAACGAGCGGTGTCTCGGACGTGTACGATTCTGCCAAATACTCAGAACCTCAACAAATATTTAATTTCCCAAAAGGAAGTTCAAAAAATGTGATCGTACATATTTGAAGCAACCAGCAAACAAAATAGTTTTTCTACCATTTCCTTATAGAACAGCTGCAAAAATCAGAGCGCATGAATGATGCCCGGCAAAAATTATAGAACGCAATTTCTCTGCGACCGCAATAACTCAAGTTTCCGGAAGTTGTGCCGTATTAATGAAGGTTCCCGGAAAAGTTCTAAGCTTCCCGTTCACTCAAATTCGACGAGTTTCTCCAGCAAAATTGCTACATTTCGCTACCTTCACCGTTACCTTCCAATGCCAACTGAGACAAGTATCTTCTACAAAATGCACCCATTTTAACCCGTAAAACTCATCTAGCTGGATCACAATCTTCCCTGACACGTCCATGAATACGGATACGGAGCTTAAGCACAGGAGTTAGCACCGTGCTAAGTACGTACATTAGCCGGGTTTAAAGGACAATGATGAGTATGATGCTTATCGCCACAAAGATAGTGGAATAGGTTTTTTTTTCAAGCAAAGAAGTGCAAAATGGAAAGCTTGTCAGGAAAATTTTTTAGGGTTAGTGAAAGGAATGGACTCTTTTGCAAGTTTTGACTACTTGAGAACTTGTTTGCAAGGTGTTTTGGGCCAATGCTTATTTGCAACTTGCTCCGGAGGTTCCGATTCTGTGACTTAAAATAGAGCGTGAGGTTCTGACGTACAAAGTTGTGTGAGTGAAAGTGTGGGGGAAGTGGCTTAAATTACGGTAAAAAAGATATTTCTTCGGTATTGGTTAAGCCTACTGATCGAACTGATTGTGGTGGTCCACCAGGTTCTGAAGTTTAGTTCTGCTCATGCCCGGCACCAAACATGACTGGTGCAGAAATCAAAGCATACGGATCAACTGCGCAAGGAGGGACATTAGGGGGTCCGACAACTCGCAAGGAAATGAGTACTGTCACGTGGACTTCTTGATGCTGATCTCAAACCCATTATCCTTATCTGCTGCAGAGCTCTCTTTGACGAGTTATGTGGCATAATTTCCGCTACTCTAGCCGGGCCAAATCTTACTTTCAAGTTTTACTCCGCTATACTCCAAAAACTATTCCAAACCTGTAAACTAATCAAAATTAATTGATGCTTTTCAAACTTTCTAATATACAGATAAATTTCCGCGATCTTTCAGCAGAATCCACCTTAGAAGCGAAATTTTGGCTGCCTTGGCCAAGATGAAATCACGTCACGTAAAATAATACACTTCTCTCTTCTGAGAGGGCTCGCAGCAAAAAAAAAAAGAAAACGAATTTGAGATCAGCATCGAGAACTGCATATCACAGGATACATTTCGTTACGCGTTGCCGGACTCCATAATATACTTCTCTTGTGAATCTGAGTTTGAAGCGTCATTCAAAAGCAATACATTTTTTGTTAGCGTAGTTTTGTCTTACCCTCTAGATCACCGTGATCATGGATTCAATGTACGCGCACAGACTACAAAAATTTCTACTCAGTGAAAAAAGTTCCAAGGCACAAAAGTACAGCAAGTAGCAAAAAATTTTCTGAAGTTTAATTACTGGATAGAACTAAAAGACGGTAAAATACCGGAAAAGGGCGAAGCTGTCGATTTAGAATATGACTATGTGGATGTTTTCGACTTCCGCTTTACCTTTTGCATTTGACGGCCATTTTTGGACATCCTTTCTATGTTTACTTTGACCTAGAAAAGAGTGCAGTTTGGAAGATTTGTGTGGAAGGAGTGAGCCTTTTGACTCTGCCAAATGGCTGCGAACTCAGTACGACTACGTAAATCCACTCTTGTATTAGGGTGGTCAGAAAGTCTTGAGCCGATTTTTTTAAAAGTTTCAGAACTTTCGATTCTTGACCGGTACCACGACCTACCATGTGGTATCATCCTCTATCAGTATCACTCTCGAAAATCCGATAACCGATAGGTATATATATATATATATACCCAGGTTGCCTTTCTTACTTTAATTACGATGTCAATTCCACGAGTGCACATTCGAACGATTATCTTCTATGAATGGCGCCGCGGCACTGGAGCGACGGAAACCGTTCGCAACATCAACAACGCATTAGGAGAAGACACTACTTCCATCAGCACTGTCAAACGCTGTTTCGCTCGCTTCGAAGGAGGAGATACGGACTTCGAAGAAAAGCCTCGGTCGGGACGCCCCCTCAAGGTGGAAGACTCTGTCATTCTCGGCGCCGTCAAAGAGGACCCGGAAGTTAGCACCCGCAGTCTTGCGACGAGACTCAGATGTAGCCATCAAACAGTCCTCAGTCGCCTTCAGGTCCTCGGCTACAGAAAAGTGCTGACTCGATGGATCCCTCATGTCTTGTCCGATAGTACGCGCTTCACCCGGATATCCATTTGTCAGTCTCTCCTTCTCCGCCCTCAACGAAAGGAGTTTCTGAGGGATCTGATTACCGGAGACGAGAGTTGGGTCCTCTACGATTGCAATACGCGTCGTGCCTTGTGGCTCCCTCAAGGAGAAGACCCTCCAACGCAAGCCAAATCGGACCTTCACCCCAAGAAGTGTCTCCTTTGCTGCTTTTGGGATTCGCGAGGAATGCTGTATCACGAGCTGCTCCCGCAAGGACACACCGTCACCGGTAGCGTTTACGCCAATCAGCTCCAGAAATTAGCGGACGCTCTTCGAGAAAGACGGCCGAGACGAGCTTTTGTCCACCTGCTCCGCGATAACGCTAAGCCCCATGTAGCTAAAGAGACACGTGAAAAGTTGGAGGAGCTGGGCTGGGACACGGTTCTCCATCCACCCTATTCCCCTGATATTGCCCCCTCTGATTATCATTTGTTTCGCCCCCTCAAGGCATTCCTGGCTAAGAAAAAATTCACCAAATTTGAAGATGTTGGAAGGGCGGTCAGCGACTTCTTTGACTCCCAGTCTCCCCAGTTCTGGGAAAAGGGGATCGCTGATCTGCCCATTAGGTGGAACATTGTAGTGGCTAATGATGGTGATTATATTGTTGAGTAAAATTCATTGTGTGCTGAATAAGAAAATAAAGAAAAAAAAAGGTGTCAAACGGCTCAAGACTTTCTGACCACCCTAATATAAAGAAATCGGTTGTGGGGTGTGATCTTGTTATCTCATCGTCTTGTGAAAGGTTGTTTCCACTGACAGAATGATTATCGGTGACTCCGGTAAGAAAGATCTGGGTCTGTATCCAATATACTTTATCCAGTCGGATAAACGCGCTCTAGCGGTTGAGTTGGTGCGTTTTACTGAATTTGCTATCCAATCAAAACATATCCGTAGATATGCAAATCTACTCGCTTCACTTCAGGATATGAATATCCAGTCGATTTCCACTCGATAGCGACAACGATAACGACGATAACGATCTAGTCCATCTCCATTTCGTATTGTCTCTCACCGAGACACCGCACTCACCCCAACAAATGAACTCGTGGATGAATGGGTTATATTTGATAGCTGAGTGAATAAAAACCAGTGGGAGCGGATATATACCCGCTGTGTTTTCCCTCCCACGGTCAAATATACTGAACAGGGTTCCGGATGCCCTTGACAACTATTCGCTTGCTTGAAAAGTTCTGTGACACTTTCAACACGCTTTTGCTAAAGACAGTGTCCAGGCAAAAATTTCGATACTCCAGGTCTGTCATACCATTACTCTGCTCGACGAGCTGATTGCATATTATAGGTTCTACCTGTAGAAATCTTGAAATTTTCGTTTTTTTAGCAGGGTATAAGTTACAATGTGGACGAGTTGTCCGATGCAAAATGAAAAGGAAATTAGGCTCCTCGGACTATCGCATTTCGAACAAACCCGCTAATTATTGCTAGAGGTCATCATAAAGAACATTTAAAATTCCATCTTGCTTTTGTTCGCTGGTATTTCTACCAGTAACCAGTTTTTTTTCGAAATTCGGGTCGAAATTCTGTCCCATCATCGATGGAAACGTCAAATTTAGGGATGTCCGTTCAACAAGTTAATGCATGTTCGAACGGGTTTCATCCTAATATCAGCATAATATAATGGAGAGCAACCAGAACGTCAGATAGTAGAACATGTCTTGACAATCTTAGACAAAATTTTATAGGTTTTACGCAATCCTCGAACGGGTGGAGTGGGCACTGGATCAGCTCTGGGTATTAATAGTGAAAATTCTGCTCGGGCACTGCATTTAAGGTAAATTTCTTTATTGAATTCTTCTATGTGATCAATTACAAAATGGCGCATTTCTGTGGACAATTTGAAGTCGCCTCTAAAGTTTTACTCAGTACCTACAGGAAGCTCCAAATGTCCGCAGTTAAGAGGGGCGTGGCCACGGCGCGGCTCCTTGATCAGACACGGGCGCTCTCTATGCTGCCTCTGGCTTCTCTGACTCTGCAGGCAACCAGTGGGAGCATGCAGAGCGCCTGTGTCTCTGCCTAAAGCCGCGTCGTGGCCACACCCCTCTTGACTGCAGACATTTGGAGCTTCCTATAGCTATATTTCTTTCATTTTGGAGAAATATTCTTCCTTTCTGGAAATCACTTTCTTCATTGTGTAACTTGCTTCTGCCACAGCAGGTTGCTACGGAACTTGACCAAGCGTTTCAAAGAAATCGCTGTCAACGTTAGAACGAAAAAGTTACACAATAACGTTGAAACGTAAAATTAACGAAGTTCCAGCGTAAAATCCTAGTGTGGCTGAAGAGAATGCTCACTTTTGAAAATGAGCGAACTTGGAAGCTGCCTAATTCATTGATTTCTGTGCAGTATTCGAATTTCCATTTGGAAGCAAAATATTATCAGACTATTATTTTCGAACACGACAACCAGTTGAATTTTCAACATTTTATGGTGCCAAGTTCTTGAGCTTTTTTGCGAAACGGTGTCGATTATACCACACACAGGGGGTGCAGATTTACCTGAGATTCATCGTGCTCGCCGGACCTCATTTAACCACTATTCCTTCCAGGGTTGTGACCACTATTCTTTATTCTTTATTTACATAGATTCTATATCGCAACGGTACAATAAGTGTTGTACTTTCGTTGCATAGAACTCAGCAGTCTTCTTATCATCTCCAATCACAAGCTGTTTCCAGTTCGACATCACATCTTTGGATCTTTTCTCCCGGAACACCGCTATGTCATCAATCCATCGTTTTCGAGGTCTGCTTCGACCTTTCCTGTTTTCTGGAGTCCAATCAGTAGCTATATGAGCCCATGTTTGCTTTCCTGTAGGGACTTTCTTAGCATAGACCCATTTTTTCTGAGCGCAGATAGAACCCAATCTTTGAGGCCTGTTATGCGCTTTATCACCCTTGCTTTCACCTTTTTGGACAGTCCAATACCAAGAATGGTACGCTCTAGTCGTCTTTGGGCTGATCGAAGGGCTATGGCGAGTTCGCTTGTTCACACCCAAGTTTCACAGCCGTAAAGGATTGTTGGCAAGATGCAGGAGTGGATTAGTTTCCTCTTGAGTCGAATTTCAACACCTGCCGATCGCTAAAATGTTCGATACTTGAAATAACACTCCCTTCCGGCTTGGATTCTCCTTTGTATTTCCTTCATTGGGTTTCGCGGACATGTGATCAAGTGTCCCAGGTAAACGAATTCGTTCACACGTTCTATCTTATCACCATTCATTTCTACAGACTCATCTTCCATGGCGGTAGCACAACGACAGCTCTTCATCCATTTCGTTTTCGAGGTGTTCACAGTTAGACCAATCTTCCTTGCTTCGCACACTAAAGGGCAATTTATACTGGATGCGTGCGACTGACGCGCGTGCGTCTATATGATGAAGAATAGGGCCCAGTCGCATCACAGTCGCATCGCAGTCGCAGCCCAGACGCACGCGTTTAGGCCTCGCGGCGGCCGCGCTTTCTTTTCATTGAGGATGCACATGTCATGATGACCGGTCTTCATGGAAATTCCTTTGCAAATGGATGCGTGCGACTGATGCGCGACTGACGCACGCAGCTAGTATAAATTACCCTTAACGCATCACTTAAAGCCTGAAGTTCGTTGCAGTCGTGGGCGAGAAGTACGACGTCATCCGCACATGCAAGGTATGATAACAGGGCTCTTCCCATTCGAAAACCTTTGCCAAGAAGATTTACGTTATTCAACACACATTGAAGAGTCAAAATAAATAGAAGAGGAGAGAGCGAGTCTCCTTGTCTAACATCGTGCTGAATATTGATTTCTGCCAGTCGATTTCCTACCTTTGCAGTAGCTGTTCCGTTTGCGTAAAGCAGTTGTATGGTCCTTATTAGCTCCTGTTTAATTCCAAACGACTCTAGAGCATTCCATACTGCTGGTAGTTCTATGCTGTCGAATGCTTTTCTGAAATCGACAAACATCAAATAAGCGGTGACATTGTATTCATTCGATTTTTCGAGTATAATGTTCAGTGTGTGAATGTGATCTATTGTGGAAAAGTTTTTGCGAAATCCTGCCTGTTTCGATGGAAAAATGAGAGCTCGTCGAAAGCTTTTTCCGGTCTGCGACAAAGTATTTTTGTCATGACCTTGTAGATCGTAGAGAGGAGCGATATTGGTCTGTAATTGAGCAACGTTTCTCGATCTCCTTTCTTATGTTGCAGAATTGTGTCGGCATGCGCGAGCTCCTTGGGTACTGTCTTCGTTGAGATGATCGCGTTCAGGAACTGACAGAGGGGAAGGGCTAGGACGTGGGAGAGAGGTTTTAAGGCACATGACTGGACACGATCAGATCCGAGAGCAACTCTTGATTTGCTTGTTTTCAACGCCTCTTTGACTTCTTTAGGGGCAAACTGAAGATCAATAGTGCCGGAAGGTGGGAGAGGTTGTCCGAAGGAGGAAGAGTAGAGATCATCATAGAAGGTCTTCACAGCATCCGCTGCTTCATCTTCACAGCTGAGGTGCGTTGGGAGCGGCAAGCGGTTATCTCTGGGGTTTCGGAGCAACAGAGGCATTGATGATCGAGTGTAGGTGTTCTCTTGGCGGCCAGTACGTATTTTGTCACTTTTTACTGCCTTCTCCAAGATTTCTATATGGCGCAGGTATAAGTCTTGCTTGAGAGATTTTCTTACAAGCTTGCATACTTCAGCGTACTCAACCGCTTTTTCCGCCGAGTTTTCTCCGTATCGTAGTTCCTTGCGGAGTATGAATAGTTGCTTTGTTCGTTGAGAAATTCTTGGCGGCAACGGTTTGTAGCTTGTTGCCGTATCAGTGGCTCTATTGATGATTGATGTTATAATTTTGTAGTTTTCATTTACATTTCCACTGAATGATGCTGCGGTCAGTTGTTGTTCTACATAGTGGCCAAGCAATAACTTGTCTACAGTGCGAGATCCTTGGTATGGTTGCGCAAATCTTTTCGTCTGTTTTTTTTTCAGAATACAGCGAAGAAGACGATGGTCGCTGCCAGCGTTGACGGTACTGAGAACACTTACTTCTTTCACATCGTGATGTTTTGAACGAGGATATAGTCAAATTGACGGTACTGAGAACACCTACGTCTTTCAAATCGTTGATGTTTTGAACGAGGATATAGTCAATTTCGTTCTTAAGAGAAAGTGCATCACATCGCCATGTCCAACGTGTTTGCATCTTATGGTATCATCTCCTCATCTTATTTTATGGTAGTCTATATTATATTGAAAGAACGAATTTGCCAGGTATAGTCGGCGCTCTCCACAAAATTGGGCGAGCATGCTTCCTCAGGCGTTTCGTGATTTAGCAGCATGGACACCAATGTATTGTTCGTATTGGTTGCGTACACCTGGTGTTGCATTGAAATCACCGAGCACAACTAACCGACGGTTCCTTCGAGCATCAATAATCCTGGTCAATTCTTCGAGAAAGCTTGAGTATTCATCGTCACTGTGACTCGAATGTGGAGCATGTACTTGAATCACGCGGAGTGTTTGTCTAGCCTTCAGAGTAACAATCAGCTCTATGATGCGATCAGAATGGAAGAAGCATCTGCAGCGTCGAGTGAGAGTTGAATGGACATAGAAGCCGACTGCACAACTTGTTCTTCCAAGATTCCCGCTGTAGTATAGTGAGTAGCCACTTTGAAAGTCCATCCGACCGCTGCCACATATTCTTGTTTCTGCGATTCCCATGAAGTCAAACTTGACTTTCTCCACAGATGCTTCAAAGCCCGCCAGACGTTCTGACGTCGATATGGAACGGACTTGTTGTTTGGACCACTACTTACCAGAAAAAATTTTATGGTAATCTATATTCGGCATTTGTCTTTAGTGACGACATTTTTCAGAACGTTCTTCCTGCGCAGATGGAGAAAAACTGACCTATCGATACTCATTCGATGTGGATAGAGTGGCACAGTTCATAATAATCCAGCATGGCTACTGCTCAAAAACATATATAATAAAACATCAGAGAACCATTTATATTACACTGATACAACGTCTCATCCGGAAATCTGCCATTATGTTTCCGAATTGTGGGTCGAAAGCACCGAAGGACCTTTTTCCAACTCATTTGCTCTGCCATTAATTTCTACCCCTGGAATTAGAGACGTTTTTTTGCGATGAGAATCGTCGCAAGAAGTTTTTCTTACCTGTTTTCCTAACGGATGGGTCTTCAACATTACTGACCACCTTGAATACCTCTGCTTTTCACCAGTCTCCGGATAGGTTGGAGTTGAAAGAATTAGGCACACATACCCATTCAGGAAAAAATTTCAAAAACCGGAGTCACGAAGAGATTTATTCTCAGATGCACGACCGTCGCTTGCGATGCAGCCCGGACAGGAGCAGAATGAAATTCTTGAAAACTCGCAGCACACCTACTACCGCCCCTTGCGTTGTACAATAGGTGAGCGCTGCCCCAACAGCAGCACAATAGATAAGGATAGCTAAACTCTACGAGAACTACAACACCATGCTTCGCTTTGGTCGATTGCTGGCGAGTGCGGCAACAGTACGTGGTTCGCAAGTGTTGGCGATTTACAGTCGTCGTCATTGACGAATGCGACGAAGTAACTGTTAATTGCGAGACTAGATGGCAAGTAGTCGCGTCAACTACTACATCCCATGGACAGCACCGATGCGAATACGTGCCCTACCCTACGGTACTAGTTCTATGCTAGAAACTTCACCATTCCTACTTCTGGAAAATGTCACGAAACCAAGGTAAAAACTTCAAGATTCGCACCACTGCCATAGCAGCCGATCTAATGCTATTGAATGCATGCGTATATCTGGACTGATATAGTAGGAGAGTACGCACAAAACTTGCAGGAGATTACATTTTGGAAAGTAAACTAGGTGTTGCTAGTTTGCTTGCATAGTTTTGCTCTCTCTCTCTCAGCAAAGGTTGATGGATACATAACACTGCCTGCTTCTCTTGAAGTTATATACGTTAAGAACACAGCAGTATGGGATTAGCATTAATCTATTGAAAATAAAAACTTCTGAAGTTTCCACGACGAATTACAAGAGATGCAATTACTACCCACGTCAATTTTGTAAAATCTTTCTCGAAATAAAATCAGAAAAGATTCGCACGGGTCAATTTTAGGCGTGCCGCGTGTTGTATATAACTCCTAGTACGGTTCTTAACCAATTTGATCGATCTACTCGGAAGGAAAGACTGATCTTCTACTTTATTATTTCAAGTAAATCTTTATTCACTAAAAAGTGGTCTCATTCTCGTGGAGCGCCCCAAAATCTGGGAAGTAAGTAGCATTCCTTGAAGACAAGGGGAGTAGAAAGGCTTAATTTGGAGGAGGTCTGGCGGCCTCCTCCTGAAATGTACGAAGCTACAGTTTTTAACACTTGCGACGATGCCAACTATAACAGGATGCATTCACCTCAGTGAGTGGATAGTTCTACTTTCGTGTCAGTGGTACCACTTCATTAGTATGCGGTAAAATGGGGGATATGAGCACGGATGGCTGAGTGGATAAAGCAGCGGGCTCCCGATCATTCGACTTCAATGCAGGAGGTGAGGTAGCAGGGTTTGAATCCCAATCGGGGCAGAAGGGGTACGAAGGATCGAAGACCATAGAAAACTTCAGGATTACTTTGCTTTTTCTTTCGCCGATGGAGAATGAAAGCGAACTCAATGACCATAACCGCGTCTGTCCTCCAATTTCCTCATTTTCCGAGGAGCCAAAATGCAGCATCAGCGGCGATACGTGTACAGAACCGTTTACAATATCTCCTTAACCCTATTTCAGCAAAATCTAGACCTTTTGCCGAATTCTGCTCTCACAACATCACAACCAGTGCCCATCTGCTGCCACACCGCCAGAAGCGGTTGCTCAGCGTCCCTACACCGCCAGCGGCGTTACATCATACCGCATTTGCCGGATGATGTGATGGTCCTGGCAGCGTAGTGCAACGCAAGGGGTGGTGGAGTGTCTGAGTTGTTAGATTGATAGTGTCTCAAACAGAAGGAATGCAGCAGAGAGCCAGTGAACTGCGTTTTCCCAGATTTTCTGCGCATTCTGCACAACTTCTACAATCTTCTGGCTTTCTGCCGTAGTCATTCTGCACCAGTCTCTATCCAAGAGCGCTTTGCAGTTCTTAAGTGTCTTTAAGAACAGAAACTATAAATGCGAATTTCCCCACTTGCTGTTTTGCGCTTTATTTTCCCTGGTACGAGATTTCGCTGAAACGTAGTCTTGCGCAAAAAAAAACAAGTTTCATACTATTTCACTTTATTTGATATAACAAATTTTACTGAAGGCACATGACAAGTGATAAGTACAACGCTTTGCTCTAAATGAGTTATGGGAGGATCTCCCAGGTCCTCATAACTTCTCTAGATATAGGGGCCTATACGCAACCGTGGTAGTCGTCTCTGAACGCTGGTACTTCGTTGTCTACGTGGGCGGTACTGTAGGAGTGACGAGTTCTCCCTCAAATGCTCAGCCAGGAACGGGTGTGTCAAGAGCTGAGCTGCTGACCATCTCCAGTTCGATTCCATGCAAACTTGGCACTTCACCAGATCTAGCAGGGCAGAGTTGGCTGAGTGAACTGAAAAAAAATGCTTGGGAGGAACACTGCTATGGCTTATTCTTGAACACAGAGTGAACTAGCGTGTTCAATCAAGGAACCTGAGACTTTCTTAGCGACAGTTTCAGAAGTGCAAGATGGAAATATGCTGGGATCCCTTTCACTCTATAGCGACTGATTAGCACATGAACAGCAATTCTAATGACACCCAAACCCCGCCCATTTCAGCAATCCGAGCCTCAATGAAATGAGGCTTCAATTCGGCGAATGTCTAAGGAAGGAAAATGGATTTGAGATTAGCATAATAAACTGCATATGACAGTATACATTTCGGTGCAGGTTGTTGTAGCAGGGTCAAAGAAACGCCTAAGGATGAAAAAAGAACGAAAGAAATAGAGAAAAATTTCTTTATAAAGTTAGTAAGTTATAACTGTAGTGATTTTGCAATCTCTCACTGCAGTGACCAACAATTGGACCTGTAGCTGGAAGTAAAGGGTAGGTATGGACGTAACAATAATTTCACCATTTCATAAATTGAAGGAATTGAAGATAATCGTCAATTAATTTTCCATTCTTGTTAGAGGTGAACGAGTGCCTGTGCTTTATGGTTCGAGGTTTATTCGTTCCGGAGTCATTCAGATGGTGATTCCCCTTGGAGAAGTGAAAATTTGAAAATTTTGCCACCAAGCTCCTAGAAACAGGTGAAGACCTACAAATCTGAAACTCTGAATCACAATAGAACCTTTCCCATTGGTTTATATGGTTTGCCATATAGTTTTCATTGCGCTAGAGCCTATCTACCCCTTCCCATGCCACACGCCCTCTCCCCCAATGTATGTATGACTCTCCCCTCACTTCACCCCACCCCCTGTATGGCCTCCTACTTGAGAAGTTCACATCAGACGCTTGACCCTGTTCATTTTTTGGATCAGCGATCCTCACGTCTTCGGATATCTTAGTTATCCCATTTTTTCTTAAATGCAGTCCCCTTGAATTGCGTTATCTGAGCAGTCGTTTTTTTTTCTTTTACTGAGCGAACTAAGATCGTTAACTGACCAATTCCTTACCAGCCACTCGTATTCCTTCTGCGGCGGTGTTGTTTTCGAATATAAGTTTTCTGGCATCCGGCATTGTATCCCAGGAAGGCCAAGACTGCTCTGATGGTGTTCCCAAAACCGAGAAAATCCTTGTAATCTGCTCCAGGTCGCTGCTTCCCTGAAACGTTTTTCTTTTTTCTGAACTGCTCCTCAGCACATCTCCTACTGACGTCAAGGCATCAAAGGCGGTGACATTTTTATAGAATCTAATCGTACTACCTTCGCATTCTTTAAAGTTGCCAGTGAACATAAAAGCCTCATATAAGGAACTATTATAGTACCTCTCATAGGTTGGCGATATAGTCCACGTGGAGTCGCCCGCGACGGCGGCCGCCGATCGCCAATATTGGCGACTGACACCATATTTATCGATGTCACAGTAGCCAACATTAGCGACGATCGATCGCCAACATGGACGACGACCAGTCGCCAAAGTTGGCGATTGCCCGTCGCAACTACGGTGGCTGCCGCGACGCCCCGCCCACAGTTGATCTGCCCCGGTATCACAGTCGCCAGCGACGGCGACGCAGGGTGCTACACTCCACGTGGACTATAGCGCCAGTGATATGAGAAGTGAGCTGGCTCTTAGAGTCAGAGGAATGGACTCGAAAAATAATAACTGAAATTCATTGTACCCTGAAGTGTTCCCACCCATTATTTATCGTTTCTCTTCAAAAAACAATGGCTTGCAATTATTAGGGTGGTATATTGGAAATGCGCCATCTTGTATGGAATGGAATATCTTCTAAAAACGAAGCTACGACGCAGTCCTTACTCTGGTGTTCGCACGCCGGCGGTTTCCGCCTGAATTCCTGGGAAACTCCGCCTGAATTGCTCAGAAAAGTGTGAGGAATCCTGGAGGAGAATAGACGAAATTTAGTGGAATTCTACAGGAAATTTAGCCGGAATTTACAAGAATTCAGGTGAAAACGAGCAAGTACACGTTGAAACATGAACAACGGAGAAATATGTTTGATCATGACCCAACATGATTGCTCACGGACAACGCCAGCAACTTCTGGCGTTGCAACCAAAAATTCGCCGAACGTGTTTTACCACGTGGTTGCGGTGAAGAAGCATACAAATACCACACTTGAGCTTATCCTGAAGCAACGGCTGGCAGTTCTAATATATTAGAGCTGTTGCTTCGTACAACAGCAAGGTCGCCTTTTGTGCCTTCAACATGGGTAAATTTTATAATATGCATATTTGATCCCGATTTTGCAATCGATGCACCAAAGCGTTAATCTGAGCAAGTTAAGGAAATGAAGTATGTATAAGTGAAATAGAGTTTAAAATTTTCAGATAGTTCAGCATTTTGTTTTATAAAATTTTCAGATAGTTCAACATTTTGTTTTATGAGCTCGTTCACTTCAGCATCTCATTAATTGTATTCTGTTTTGCTCAGTCATGCTTCAATTTACCTAATCACATGTTTTTTAAGTTATTCATTAATCACTGTATGTTCTTCATTTTACAAAATTTTTCCACTTTTATTTCCTGATTTTGTTCTTTTTAGAAAGTAATTTTGTTACTGCAAGAAAATTTCTTAAATATATCCCCAGTATGGATATTTTAGGTTGTTGTTTCCTATGTAGATGGGGTACACTGTGTGCAATTTCGCTAGTTTCCGTTCAAGTTCCACGTAAATTCTGATTAATTTCGTGCCACACCCCTCACATTTTCTCCGAGGAGTTCTGGCAAAATCACCGGTATGGAGTCATCTAAGTGAGCTGGGAACATCTAAGGGTTATTTCCACAAAAAACAAGGGGCACTGTACAGGATCAGCCTGTATTGTAAAGAAAGCATTTCAAATAGCACACTGAACGCTAAAACATGAAGTTCAAGTTGAAATTTAGTGTCGCACCTTATTACTCGAAGGGTTGCAAAAATTCTCGCGTCATCCACCACTGTCCGAATTTATCCGGAATTTAAGCGGAATTTAAGAGAAATCCGCCGGTCGACCAGATTTAACCGGAATTTACGCGACATTTAGTCGAGATCCGCCGGTAGTTTTGAATGCACGATTTACACGAGATTTAACCGGAATTTACCCGGAAACCGGCGGAGTTTCGATAAATACACGATTTACGCGGACTTTCCCAGGGAATCACGCGGAAACCGCCGGTGTAAAATTACCAGAGTATTTTATCCAGAATTATTACTGATAACCCTCAATATTTTTCAGAGAGAGAGAGAGAGAGAGTGAACACTCTCCCGGAGGATGTCGTAACCTGAACCACCGACTCACCCAAACGTTGGTTTCGTCGCGGTTTTAAAATTTTTCTTCACCATGGAAAGCATTACCGACGGAAGCAAGTGCTCTTCTGATAGCACACGGCCTGTGCTACTAGGCGGTCACAAGCCGACTTCTGACTCCGGATATAGAGGGCAGGGCAGTCAATGAATCGAGTGGCAGTCACAATTTTGGTTCACTTACCCAAGTTCAGTGCCATTATCGATTAATCGATTGTCACATGGATTCAGTTGAATGACACCGTCAAAATTCTCTTAATTCTTTATATGAGCTGCGGTGGTGCTCTGCTGCAGCTATACGCTCTATAACAACATAAAACACGGTAGTAAAAATCCTAAAATTTTGGTCGGTTTTCTTATAAATTCTCTCAAAACTCATGAATGAAGGTGTATTTAATATTCTGTGTGTCAAAAAATTTGCTAGAATTCGCGCTTTAAGGCAATCTCAGATGTTTGACAAAAGCTGTTCGACAACACGTTTATGAAGACGTCGAAAATTCAGCGTGCATTCGCAATTTACCACCCTAGTATTGCTGTTCTTAGTTTTGAAATATGTATGAGTTAGAGAATTAGGCAATTTAGGGCTATTCCGAGAAATCTGCACATTTGCCAACAAATATCTCGAATTCGCTGCTCTGTTTATGGTGTTTAAGCGTTTTTTCGAGTTGTTCAGCTCCGCGTCGCTCTATATGATGAAGGATAGGGCGGTGACGCTGAGCGAACTCGCGCTGCGAGCAGGGGGCTTTCAGAGATTTCAGAGAGAGAGAGAGAGAGAGAGAGAGAGAGAGAGAGAGAGAGAGAGAGAGAGAGAGAGAGAGAGAGAGAGAGAGAGAGAGAGAGAGAGAGAGAGAGAGAGAGAGAGAGAGAGAGAGAGAGAGAGAGAGAGAGAGAGAGAGAGAGAGAGAGAGAGAGAGAGAGAGAGAGAGAGAGAGAGAGAGAGAGAGAGAGAGAGAGAGAGAGAGAGAGAGAGAGAGAGAGGGAGAGAGGGAGAGAGAGAGAGAGAGGGAGAGAGAGAGAGGGAGAGAGAGAGAGCCCTGCGCGACATTTTGCGAGCCCGCTGTGCGAGTAGAGGAGTAGAATGGTCTGGAGTATTCGTTGCAGTGCGGCGCAGGTCACTTCTAGCCCCGCGTCGCATTGCAACGAATAGGCTAGAAGTGACCCGCGCCGCGCCACGAATCGGAAAATATACTAAAGCCGCCTTATAGGGTGATCCAAAAAGACAGGAATACAGTGCGCTGTTTTTTCACCTATCTTTTCTTCTTCTAGAGCAATGCCCTGCACTACCCATTTCGAGAATTTATGAGCCGTCAATCAACCGTAGTCCGTCAATCAGTTACGTTGGTTGTAGAGTCAGGAAGCGAATGTTACGCCAGTGTGCAAGATTTTGCAGATGCTAGTGGAAAAACATCGGAGTGGTTGTGAAAGACTACCTACCATGACAGCAAGATCCAAGATAAGGTGAGGATACGCCGGAATTCACCATGTTTTGAGCGTGTGTATCGAAGCGAATCACCTTCACTGTCTGTATAACGAGGGGAACTGCCCTTGAACATGCAAAAGGGGAAATGTTTGAGAATTATAGCCTTTGCTCTATTACCTCAACAATGAAAAAGAAGTGGACATAACCTTGACAGAAGTTTTTATGTTGATTTTGTGCTGGAAGCTATGTCCACCTCTTTGTAATTACTATTTATTTTCAGTGCTCATTCATTTGGGTTTTCGGTGTGGTACTCATTCCAAGACGAAACCTCATTATGCACTCATAAAACTGTTCATACTTCGGGGCAAACGCTTTCAAAGAGATGGGTTTGTCTGTGGAGAGACTACGTCAGCGCCACTGTAGGCCCCTACTTGAACTTCGTCTTTTCTCGCCGGGAATAGGAGAAATCATAAAATATAGAAGTAAATTTTGTCCGTGGGTAGACAAAAGTACTATAGTTTGAGACTTGCCAACTTGCTTTCCACAGCCAGATACGGATCTTTTAGTGAGTCTCCGTAATTTAGGACCACTCAGTACAAAACTCTTCCAAGGTCCTTTACAAAATTATTTCACAAGATTTTACATTCCGCTCCTGCAAATGCTTGAAGTATTTGGATAGACAAATCGGGAGGACTCTCTAATAAACAAACCGGGAAAAGAGGTGAACCGTTGACGAATTCTGCTGCAATGCATCCAAGTGCCCAAATATCCACAGAGGGGGTGTAGCGCCTAAAAAGTCCCGCGATTGCTATGCTTTTGCAATAACAGCATCCCTAGCACAAGCTGTTGGTGTGTGCAATTTAGTAAAATTCTGGTGATGACCACGGATACTCCAGAAACCTACCTGCAACCAAAAAGAAGCTCAGGAGCACGGTATGCGCGAGTGGCCACCTAAACATTAAAATACGTCAGGTACCAGTTCTAACGAGCATTCTTCCTACTTCGAATGCTTCTTGGTTTTCACCGGTATACTTATTGTTAGGGGCGAATAAAGTGTGGAACAAAAGTCCGAATAAATGTTTGATTCCGAATCAAATAAATGCTTAAACGTTTAAAAAAGAGGAGCTCTTACAAATGACAAGGGTTGTAGGGATCTCTCCATTTCTAATAGATGGTTGAGTTCTCGAATCCTCGAATTCGAATATCTCTAGTAACTTCTACTCTCATACTTTATTTGTCACAAAGAACTGCCTACTAATACAACCAACTATGGAGTAAGGCCATCAGAATGAAACTAATGACTGACGTTCTCTTCGTACTCCTTGTCTTCATTTGGGTAGTAGAGGCATGCCTGGCCGAAGTCCGCGATCCTTACCAAGTTGTGAGATGATATCAAGATATTCTCCGGTTTCAGGTCCTTAATGTCACACGCTTCATGATACATATCTTCTGTATTATACATAAAGTAGAACGTCTGTGCGTGTGTATGTGTGTATGTACAGTGGACGGCAGTGGCGGTGGCCCATCTGCGGCCTCGAAAAAGACGCAGCGCAACCGCGCCGCGCGCGCCGAGACCGGTCTCGTCTGCTGCCGGAATGGTATTTCTAGTCGCTTTTTCTCCGATTTAGTTAAGAATCCTTAAAATCGGGCAGAAAAGCTCTAGGTATAGCATAACTGTAGCAGAAAACATTGCTTACGACGCGGGCGGCGCGGTTGCGCTGCGTTTTTCGCGAGGCCGCAGATGGGCCACCGCCATTGCCGTCCACTGTATGTTCCTCATAGAAATTGCAGAGACTCAACCGATGAAGACCAAATTTTGCACACGTACCTCCCGTGGGCCGGCGGAACTTTTAGGCTACTTTTCGCTTGGGACTATCGATCGATTGATTTACCGATTATATCGATTCTATTGATTTTTCGCTATTTTTTGGCCAGGGGTCGATGAGGGCATGTCTACTGGGGTTCTTCAACACTCTGAACACGAATATAATAACCGTTTTGCACAAAATATCGAGTTATCGATTTATTGATTTTTTTCCTGTTCTTGCTCAGAGGTCGATAAGGGTATCTCTACTGGGGTTCTTCGGGGCGCTGAGCACGAATAAGGTAACCGTTCTGGAAGAAAATATCGATAAATAAAAATAATATAAACAAATATCGGCTCCATTGATTTTTAGCTATTTTGGGCACGGATCAATGAAGACGTGTGTCCTGCGATCTTCCAGTACGGTGAACAGGAATTTGACAACTATTTCGCACTGTTTATCAATTCAGCAATTTCCTCTGATCTTTTCCCGCTTCTCAAAGGAATACACTCACTGGATCAGTCCCCTTTTTCTTCTTCTTCAGCGTTTGTCCCGTTTAGTAGCGGGATCCGCTTTAGAGGTCTGTTGACGCCATTTGGCCTTATCGCGCGCTTGGTCCGGGTGAATTCCAGCTAGATTAAGATCGGCGTGGAGTGTGCCAGCGTTGCTTTGGTCGACCTTTTGGCCGTTTGCCGGAGACTTCGAGATCAAAGCGGACGGTTCCTTTCTCGGCACGCAGAACGTGGCCATACCATCGCAGACGAGATTCGCAAAGTTTATCAGATATTGCCGCAACGCCAAACCGATTTCTGATGTCCTCGTTGCAGATTCGATCGAGCTGCGTTACCCCAGCCATCCAGCGCAGCATCTTCATCTCCATAGCGCTGAGGCGACGTTCTACTTCCTTGGTTGCAGGCCAACATTCGGCGCCAGAGCAACGGGACGGATAACGGTACGATAGATCTTCGATTTCAGTCGGTGCGGGATCTTCTTGTCACACAGATCACCGGTCAAAGAGCGCCACTTATCCCATGCGGAATTAACTCGGGCTACAACTTCATGACAAAGGCTACCGTCAGATGAAATTCCTGACACAAGGTACTTGAACACTTCCGTTCTCAGTAATTTTGCGCCGTCTACTCTTGTGGTGCCTTGCTGATCCACGCTGATTGTTAAATACTCCGTCTTCCTGACGTTAAGACGTAGGCCGAAGCGTGCAAGTTGGTCACCCCAAGCCTGTGTCAGCCGCTCGAGTTCTTGCCTGTCTTCAGAAGCGAGCATGACGTCGTCTGCGTACAACAAAGTCCACGGTGTGGGTTTCTGCAGATCCCATGTTACAACATCCATCACCACAATGAAGAGGAAGGGGACAGAGCAGAGCCTTGGCGCACACCAACGGAAATGGGGAAATCCGTAGACGTGCCGGCAGCCGCCTGCACGTGACTTTTTGGATTGGTGTAAAGAATCCGAATCCATTCGATAAGTTCTTCAGGAACGCCATGCTGACGAAGAGCGTACCAGATGACTTCGTGGGGCACGCGGTCAAATGCCTTTTCTAGGTCAAGGAAGGCGAGATGCAGCGGCTTTTGTTTCTCACGGTGCTTCTCGACCAAGAGGCGTGCAGCATGTATGGCATCAGTGGTGCCGCACCCAGCTACAAATCCGCACTAGTTAGCGGAGAGCCGCACGATATCGCGAATCCTGCGGTCAATGACATGCTCAAAAACCTTCATGGTATGGGACAGCAGGCGAATAGGTTGGTAGTTAGCGCAGTCAGCGGGACTGCCTTTGCGCTTCCATATCGGAATTGTGGTGCTCCGCTGCCATTCCGAGGGCACTATCTTTTCCGCCACTATCTGGTTAAAGAACCTCGCCAGCCATCCAGCAGATCCCCAGCATTGTGATTTCCATAGATCCACTGCCACGTCATTGGAACCAGTCACTTTATGTGACATCATTCGCATCAGGGCTGCCTCCGTCTCCTCTATAGTGGTTGCCTGCACGGGCCCGTAGGTTGGCGATACATAGGGAATAGGTGGGTGGGCGAATTTCTCCGTCGAGACTTTCTCGAAGTAATCACGCCGCTTACTGGATCAGTCGAACATGCTAAACACCTAAGTACAAATATGGCAACTTTTTTCTATGAATGTGTCATCAAAATAACTTTATTGACTTTTCGGTTACGGGTCGATGAACAAGGGTTACTTTAGACTCGCTTATGTGCTCACGACCAAAATTATAGGCATTTGAAGTGAAATTATTGGCACTAGCAATTGTCCCCATCAGTGTGAGAGACCCGGGGTAGTAAAATGCCCGAGCGAAGCCGGGTATACTGTCTAGTTGAGAATAAAATAATTTTAACTGTGCGTAGCCAAATTATCGTCCATATAGCAAGCAGTTAACAATAGCTACTGCTCCCAGTATAATTTACAGAAAATGGCGAAGCATCTTTTACATAATAAAACGCACATGAACAATGCGCAGCTAAGAAGAACGCGGATAACCCTAAGCTTCATTCTACTGAATTCAATTAAGCCGTTTTAGCCATGCTAGTGTAGCTCTGCTTGAAAACGGACCATTCAAAACTTTAAATTAATGAGTCGAATTCCGGCCCTCAGTTTTCCTATCTCTTAGACTACAATATACGGGAATTTTCAAAACAAACTAACCCTGTGCATTATGTCCATCGAGTGTATATACTTCACGCCTTCAACAATTTGTCTGAAGAAGAACCTGGAAAAGAGCAATACAATAGATTTATACTATGAGATTCGTTCACCTATCAATTATCGAGAAAGGAAAAGTGATCAAGTGTGCCACTGAGCTCGACCACCCAAACGGTGAGTAAGAAAGATTTAGGAACCCATCGTGTTTATTCCTATGGTGAGGAGTTGGGCGAATGCGAAGAGATGAGAAGTGGTGGGTACTTTGCTGCTCGCAGGTGTCTCATGTTAAAGGCAGGGGTCCACCTCATTTTCGTAGTTCAGGTAACAGCAGATTCTGCATCTATTCGGTGCGATGGTTCCAACGGTATGCATAAATTCTCTCAGAATGGTCTATAAACCCGTCTTCCAGGACAGGGTCTGTAACAGTTCGCCAACCCGAGTTGACATGTGAAGCCGTTGATCTTATCGATTGGACACGCCAAGACTCGTTGACCGACGCGGCAGCCGTGGCAGGCAGCCAGCACAGCTTGGAGAGATCCGCCTCCGGGCTCCAAATTTTTATCCAGTTCGAGCCTTTCAAAAATGGGGATTTCCTCGCTTCTGTGCCTGTTGATGTACATCCCAGGGATCAATATGATGAGAAGGTCTAGGATATGTTGGTAAATCCAACAGGCAGAACGAGGTGGCCCTCTGCCTTTAAGTCCATTTCGCACTTATTCTAGAATGGTGAATGAAGGAGCAAAAGTGGTGAATGAGGAAGCAAAAGTGATGAATGAAGAAGCAAAAGTGATGAGCAAATTAATCTAAATCTTGGCCTTCACGTTGGAAGTGGGAACTGCACGGAAAAAGGGAGGAGGTGGAGCTTGAGGGGAAAAGTGGATTATCCACCAAGATGACATGCCAGCAGTAATAAAATAAAGATGAAAGTCGCCCAAAATTGACTGCGAATTGAAACAGAGGTGAAAAATGCTTAGTAAAGAGTTGACTGAAATAAGAAACGAATTTTCTCGAAAATACAAACTTGCACCTGTTCTATAAGTATTTTTTGTAGGATGTTTAGACCCATTCTCGAGAGAAAGAAACATGGAGGGGGGGGGGGGGGAGGAGTTTCATACTTTGCAGTGAACTAACGTGGACCCTGGGGTTTGAGCAAGAGCTGGACAGTTATTCATCTCGATGAAGGCATGGAATGTGCTCCTATACCGATTTTTGATTTCAGCAGCCAGTAGCTCAGATCTAATTCATGGAGCTGTGCTTTCCAAACTGGAGTGCAGTTACTTCTCGGTACTCGCGCAGATGTCTCAGGCCAATAATAATCAACAATAGATGATCAAGAATAGGGGACTTGATATCCTACGTAAATAGAAAATCAGGGCGATTCAAAGTAAACAAGCGGAGAAATTTGGATTACTCTGTAGCCACGATGTTGCCTTTTTCGGAGAAAACCTTACCAAATTTATGCAAATGTGATTTTTGAGAGCAGTTCGGTAAACAGCAAGTACATACCTCAGAATTGTGTCATTCTGAGGACGATAAGAGTCGGCGATGACGTCACTCAAGTTGAACGGAACGAATTCAGTAACCAACGACAGCGAATCCCTCGAACAGAATACGTCAATCAGTTTTAGCACCTGCAAAACATATCAGGGAAGCGCTACTATGGAAATACAGCCAAGAGCACATTGCCTCGCCAGGAACACATTTTCCAAGAGCTCGCTTGATCTAGTACTACATAATTCGTAGGAAATTCTCAGTTCCTTGTACGTATTTCGTCGTCTGTGCCATCAATGGCTTTCCCATGTAACATCAAATACGTGAAAACAAGAGCTCAGTAATACATTCATTAAGACAAAAAATTTGGAGCGCATTCCCTTCAAAAAACCATATTTTCCCCTCTTCTACTTTTTGGCCACCCAGTGAGTAGAACCACTAGCAAGGATGGCACAGTAGTCGTCAGGAGCTAACCTTTGGATGGTGAAGGTTCCTCAGTGCACACAGCTCCCTCACTATCTGCAGCTGATTCCTTGATGTTACTGTCATCTTCTTTATTGCCACAGTCTTGCCGCCCTGTAATGCAACATCAGTTACAACGCTTCACCACTAGTGACGTGACAAGTAGTATTTTGGTCGTTGTTCGAAAGAAGACTACCTCTTCAGAAGATACGAGTACACGTGGTACCTAGTGCATTTAATCCAACCTCTTTCGTTTTGGCTCGAAGCACGATCCCATACGCTCCTTGACCCACTGGGCGGACGATTTCGTAGCGATCCATTCAATGACGTCGACGTCATCTGCGGCTTGGAATAGGATGTCAGCACATCTCTGGAGGCTACGACATTGCGCACTCTCTGAAAAAGGGGTCCTGCAAGCGTGTCAGGCTATGTGCCTCTTTATGGAGCAGCCAAGAATGACACTTCTGAATGAAATTAGAAATATTATTCAAAGAAAAGTAGTCTGGCAAATGTTCACGGAATGAACTGAAGAAAGCAAAATGGTCAGAGAAAATAACCTAAAATAAGCAGGTCAACTCGACCGCGGCGAATGAGCTGGTGCGTTTCCAGGGCGACGGACCACGCTGCCCGACAAGCGTGCAGCGTTGCAGGGTCATTGTGAGGTGATGGCATTCGTTAATCTACGTTGTGCATTTGACAGCATGTTTACCGCATGAAATTGAAATTACAAAGCAACTTTCAGTATCTTTTTACTTGTTTAACGCATTTCACAGTCGTCGTAGCAACAATCTGTTAAAAAATTCTGTCATCATGGCAGAATCCAAGCGAAAATATCCTTCTAGTGAATCCCGGAATGTCTTTAATGGCTCTCTCCGCTACAGTTATTGATTTTATTCTTCATAAGATCAGTAACGGTCTCTGAGGATTGGTCCTGAAACATCTTAACTCAGCTAAAACAGTGTTTTTTTAGTCGAATTTGGTAGTCGTTTGAATCGCCACATCATGCCATTCTTCATTTTACTGAATGCACGAAAGATGATAATGCCCTCTTCCAAACGAATAAAGTCGAAGAAGACCTGAGCTGAGCAACGTTTCGTTATTTTTTCAAATAATAAATTTGTCATCCACACTTATGAATTTGTGGTTATTCATCTCGGAGAGGTTCGTCGAGTAAGCAAGCAAGAGACATTTCCCAGAGTACTTTTGGATAAAGCATTTTATAATTAAGGATAAGGATAATGGATCGTGAGCTTGGTGGTCATCACTTCGGAACGCGCCGAGTATCTCGTGATGAATTGGAGGAGTAGCATAGCCCTCAAAGCAAGCAATTTCTGTGATATATCTATCTGCGACAGATTCCATTCTAGTAACTCGCAGAAGTACTTGCCTTCTGCACATATCCAATACACCTCAAAAAATCTCTCGTTCCAGCGTAAACTTAGTATGCCAGGGCCAGCCCAAGCGTGGTGATGGTAAAAAGCCGAACCCTCTACGCTCCTTTTCTTGCTACTGACAAAGCACGACGCCCTCCCTCACCATCTCCTCCCCCCTTTCACACATAAATTGCTACACCCTCTTCGATCCGTACAGATGTTATTCCCCCGAACAAGAACAAATTTCAAAAGCGATAAAGTAAAAAATAGAAGTGAAAGTTTTGACACATTCTTTCAACTACAATTCTTTCAACTACGGACAAAATTTTTGCGAGAAGTGAGGCTAAGTACGAAGGAGAACAGCTCCTAACGTGCATTCGCAAGCATGCTCAGCAAACACTAAAAAAATGTCTATTTTATTCTAATGGCCTCCACTGAGCATGGAGAGTTGAAACTTTCGAAAACTTGAACAGGGTTGGATAGCTCTAGTAATGGGAGGGATGCGCCCTGACTCAAAGGCATAAAAATGCCATGTTACTGGTCCAGTGTTGTGTCACGAATGCACTGGCGCCCTTGACTGGCAACTTCGGAAGACCAACTTCACTCGGATGACCAGGGTGCTTAGTCCATAATTCAGTTAAAAGTGTTCTGTTGCTAATTTGAACTAAAACGAACTTCTGAAAATCACTGAGTCCGTACATATATTCTTCGGGCTCACTATCACCTCCTTTACAAAATACTCCTTCCCCACATTACCGTCCCCACTGCTTTACCGCTTCTTATAAGATTCCCTTTGGCAACTTACCATGACAGGCTTGAGATGGCAGAAGATGTAAGCTCGACAGGGTGTAATGAGTGAAGTTTATTTCAGAAACGAATTATTCACATGCAACGGGGAGGTACTCATTCGAAAATGATATAACAAGCACATGTATGGAAATTTCTGAGTAATAAACAATACATATGCACGTACATGCACAAACGCAGGCAAGTGAGAATCCCGTATTCAAGAAACCTGCAGAGAATGGTGAGTTCTCTTCAGAAAATATTCCTATGCTGACTTCTACAGTCACTTCCCTAGCACCTATTCAGGATGGACAGCGATTTCGATGTCGCGGAGGATGCGCAGCACAAGCTCCTCCTTGTATGGTGGGGCCGCCACTTGGACGTTAACGGGATACCCGACGCAGTCCTAAATGGGAAGCGTGCTCACTTTAATAGCCGTTGATCCACAAACGTGCTTCGACTGGGAAAATTTCGTACCTTGCATGCATCTTTTGCTAGCCTGTACCATGGGTCTGTTTCTGGGTATTCCTCCTTCAACTTCCGATCGTCTTCGGGTGACACCTTCGTTACGTTGACGACCCCTGAAGTAAGCATCAACAACAGATAGAAGAACCTTTTGAGGGTATGACGAATTAGTCTCACCAGCGCCAAAGTCGAGCAGATTGAAGACGGCAGTGTAACAGCATGCAGCAAATAGCCTGGCCGGTATGTGGTGTTTCGGAGCCGTCATCACCTAAACGGCAGTAATTACAGCTCAGAAATGTTGGAATCCACCCCAATTAGATAGTATGTCTACATACGTTTGGTCAGATTTTTTTCAGATAAAATTTTTTTTTCGAATTGTCTAGGTGTCGGATAAGTTACTCATGGATGGTCCCACTGACTTTGAATTTGATTTTTTAAAACTCAATTTGAGTTGCTTGTGAAACTCGTACCTGAGGTGGGCAAAGAAGCGCGTCCAGCTTCTGCGCTTTCATGAGTTCAACGAAATCTCCTCGATAATCCTCGATCTCGGCGTATGCCTCGCGTAATTCTACAAACTAATGCACTAAACGTAGAAATTCTCGAACTTCCCATAAGACATATTGCTGTCTTCTTATTCTACTCACCGCTAGTGTTAAGGGCTAGTGAATGCATCATGTTGGCAAAACGTGGGAAGAAATATTCAGCAGGATAGGCAAGCAGACGCTGCAGCCACAAAGGAACCATGAGAAGCACTACTTGCCCATACAGTGACGGGTCGACGATATCCTGAAATTGAAGGAGAAGAAGGTTTTGAAATCAACTTTCAAAGTAGTGGAAAAATAGACAAAGAGAAGCGAGGAAAGGTGTGTCATGCATTTCAGTCCACACAGAACCCCAAAAACAAGTTGTGAGCGCAGATCTGCCCGCAACAACTTGCAAACAACCTTTTAATATACAAGTTGTTGTCAACAAGTTTGATGTCATCAGGACAAGCTTTTCTCACAACAAGTTGTCGACAAGGAAAAGAAAAAAAAAACAAGTGTCCTTGGCATCTTCGACAAGCCTTGACGACCTTGGGCACGGCTGACAGATTGTCAGCGAAAAAAGGCGAAAACAAGTTGCCGACAAGCTTTTGGGCGTACAACTTGTCGGCAAGGAAGTGCGAAAACAAGTTGCCGACAAGCTTTTGGGCGAGCAAATTGCAGCTGCGATCGGGATTTTGCTCGCCAAGTGCTTGCCAACAAGTTGTTTTTGGGCTTCGCAGTACTGCGTAACGATGGAGTACGGAGAAATTCATGGCTTCGATAATATGGTTAGATCCTGCAGATTCTCCTCAACAACCTTCAGCAGACACTGAAGCTTCATTGGCCTTCACTTTATACGGATATCCACACCTCTGCTGCGTTCCCCCCTATTCTCACCTGAGAAACATCAAGAAATTGCAGTCAGTAACGTTCAAACAATGTTTTTGAGAAAGGGAGAAAGCAGTGTTAGTTTTTTTCTTGTCCAGCATCCCAATTGGTGTCTGCCGTTTCTTTGCCTTTTCCTTCGTTTTCCTAATCATTGCATGATTCTCTCCTTTGTTGGAGTCATTTACGCTTTTCGCCGTAGGAAATAAAACGCGTCCTTTGCCGAAATAGATGACGAAACAAAAACCCACATTCAACAGCTTTTTCGTAAGAAATGCGCCTCCATCCACGCACACGGCTCTGACGAAGTGGCGCATTGTCCGAGGAATGGAAGGTGGATGAAAGGGTACGAGAGTATGACCAGCTGCTTCCAGATGACTCTTCGCTTCCAGCACAGCGCGCTAAAATCATTTAAACTATTGAATGAAGAGTCAGACTAGAACGAAAAGTCGAGTTTATGAGTCAGGTACTTGCATATCCTAACGAATTTTTTACCTGACTTCATTGATAATACCGTGATTAGCCTTTATTACACAAGTGACAGCCTAATTTTACTTATTCATCTGCTCTGACACTTCTTCCCATGAATCCATGTTAGCTCGATGGATGTCTGAATCCTTGCTGCTAGACTTTCTCCGAATTTTTCCATTTAGTGGACACAAATGTTATTCTTGACCAGCTGATTTATTCCGTTTTTTTTTTCAATAACCTTGATATGTCTTCCCTACACTGCGGGACATGTTTCTTCGATTCTCTTACCCTAAAGGGAAGTATTTTGCAAACCAAAAAAAACAACTATTTTTATCGCTTTCTTCTAATTTGGTAGTCCATTGTTATGTAGCAGTTTTTTCTCCAAAGTCGGAAAAACCAAAACTCGCTGAAGAATCATTTATAATAGAAAATATTTCTTCAATAATTTTTTACACCTGTATAGCTGGAATAGGCGTGAACCATCCGTCGTCCACATAATAACCAATACGGTATTTCTTTCCTTCTGCGTACAAATCCTCATTCCAAAGCACAGGTGGTACAAAAGGATCCTGTCTGGATATGAAGTCATCACGCCAAACCTGAAACATTCGCAGTAATGAGCACTGTGTGGTGAAGGATCGTAAGTGAATCGAGCATAAGAACCTCTCTTAGGAAATCGACGGTCGTCTTTATGTCCTTCGTCATGGGCCCATCGTTAGAGTTAATAAGCGGACGACCGGGTACGGAGCCGCACACTCCTCTGTGAGAAAATCGCAGATGAGACGGCTAGAAAGTTCGAGAATGTACGAGGGAAAGGACGGTAAGCCCATTCTTAGCTGGTTACAGATAAATATTCGCACTACTTACGATTACATAAACTGAAAACATCGAACTGAAAGGAAAGCAACCTTGATGCCTGCTATTCCTGTGAAATGACACGGTATGCGGATAGAACCTCCAACGTCGCCTCCAATACCTAAAGTATAGGCCTAATATTCATTTACCTACTTATGTAGCAATCAGAATCATTATCAGATAAACACAATGGAGATGAGTAGAGGGCAATTTATGCAATACATATACATAATTTGGAGCCTATATTTGTAATGGAATCTTCTGGCAACGAATAGATGGAAGCAATGGAAATGCGGCCTCATAGCAAAGACTTGAGGAAGGAATCGAAGATCAAGGACCTGACAGACTACATGGCATCCGCAAAGCATCGGTGGGCAGGACACGTGATGCGCCAAACTGACGACAGATGGAGCACGAGATCAACTCTCTGGACTCCCTTGAACATCAAAAGACCCCTCGGCCGACCCTTCACGCGCTGGTCTGATACATTTTCCAGGTCGTTTAAACAAAGAGAACTGGCGAAATGGATGAGAGCGGCCCGAGACAGGAGAACCTGGAGCGAATGTGGTCCACACCGAGAAGACCAACCCAGCAGTGAAGATGGACCATCAAAGTATCAAAGTAAGTATTTGTAATGAGGGATAGGGCTAGTGCACTTATGACGCAGCCCAAGCGCGAGTCAGATGCACGCTGCGGCTTCGCGATATTTCCTTTTCAAGATGTACGGATTAGGTTGTCCTAAGTTCGCACGTTTTCTTCTCCAAATTTTGGAGTTTTATGAGAGGAAAGGTGTATAGCGGTATATGGATGAGGGGTGTGGCTAGTCCACTGCTCATGGGCTCTGCGCCCTGCAGTTGAGCTCCCCCACCCCCTCCGTTTTTTTTTTCTGGGGGTAGCCTGAGCTTCTTTGAGCGGTGCTGTCGGCGGTAGCGCACTCTCTGCACAGGGCGCGAACGTCTTGAGCCGCTCCAGTAGCTTTTTCCATCACGGCGAAAGGAAAAAAACAAGGCAAGTGTTAGGGTAGGGTTTTTTTAACTGTGTGGCACTTCTATTTCTGAAGCACTGAATTTGGGTAAATTAAACTTTTTAATGATGAGATTGTCCTTGTAGAGAAGGAAAAGCTCTTTTGAACTAATATAAGCACTTGGGAAACATCCAAATAGACACGTGGGTGTGAGTGGCGCACGCATCTAGTGAAAATTGTCCTTTATAATTTGTACTTCTTCAAGTAACTGAATCAACATTAAGACATAGTAAGGGACTTCGCATCATTGAAGGCACGTAATGTGGAATTTTGAAAAAAAAGTTGTGACTATGTATTGCTGTGCAATTACTGAAATTCTGTGCATTGGAGTGGAACAAAAAATCGGCCGAGCAAAGCGAAAGGATTGCAGAGCTGGACGAACCTGATTTTTACATTTAATAAAAAACTCAAAAACGACCCTTACACCTTTACACCCGAGACTGTCGTCAAACACATAATGGTTTCAGGAGCGCAGAATATGTGAGAGGTTGAGAAATCGCGATTTAGTGTTTTTTTCATACATGAATCGAGCGGAAACTGATTTTGTTGTTTTGAAGTTCACTACGTTCAGCTGTAGGCCAAGACTGGTATCGATCCTTATCGCAGCGGGTCGTTAGATAGCAGTTGGTTGCTGCCACCCGAACACTGGCCGCGACTTACCTGCAATTGCCAGTCGGTGCGCGCGCTACATAAAGTACTGGAGGCGGAACTGTGCGTAGTTTGAATGAATCCAGAAATTTCAATCCTTTTCTTAATTCTCACTTAATTTATCTCTGAAATTGGAATTTTAAGCGTTTGGGACAAATAATAACATTTGTATTTCCTGCCACCCGTACTTGTTTTGTTAATATTGATTTTCTGGAACTAAAATTGCAACAGCCGAATGGATGACGTTTCCAGAGTGAAAAATGTGAAATGAACTAATATTTAAAAAATATTCATAAGGAGTCTCTCTCACGGCACTTGACCACTCTTTTCAGAAGCAAGCTTTTTTTTTTAGAGAATCCGTTTTTCACTGTTATGAACTAGTGTCCTGGTGATTTCCAAATTGCACCGTGATAGTGGATCAAACGAGTGAATTTACCCCTAGTATGCTCTGAAATCTTCTTTTACCCTGGAAATCTTCTTTCGGAACCTGTCCCATGCTTTTCGCGTTCATTTTACTCAACTTTAACGCTTCGCACGCCATTCCGTCAAAATCGCAGCGTAGGCAGCGCGCGCACCGACTGGCAATTGCAGGTAAGGCGCGGCCAGTGTTCGGGTGGCAGCAACCAACTGCTATCTAACGACCCGGCGCCCGATCCTTATTGCGGCTAAGGTTTCGGCGTTCTCGCCTCCGTCACAGCCTGGAAAGTCGAGACATTCGTAACCTACCCTCTCAAACACCTCATCTTCCTACAGAAACTTAATTCAAAAGAGAAGTAGAGTCAGAAACAACACCAGAGACGCAGATAGGTAAGCGCTCACCTCAACAACCGGACTGTGGGTAGCGTAGTGGACCACCTGATGCCAAACCTTGCCGCTAGGGGTATTTAAAGACAGTGTCCAAGCAAAACCTCTGAGCTTGAGTGCTCATTAGATTGTGATAGCGGGTCGACTCCATGGGCAAATGCCAAAGTTTCAGCGAAAAAGTCGCAGAAATAAGCGAGATATCCGCCTTACACCCAGTACCCAAACCCATCTCCAGTGCCCAGCCCGCCCACCCGGCGTCTGCCATTTTGCGCGTAGAATTGCTGTAACGTGGACCATCGTTGGAAAATATCAAAATGATTCTGGCAGCTTCTCCCTACCGTGGTTGATTCTTCTCCGTGTTTGCATCTCAAGTTTGCGTATGTAATCTAAACATTCAAGTACTGTTACTCAACACTCCAGTTCTTCGTTTCAGATGATCTTGGATCTACGGTTTACTGGTCTATACTTGGGGGAGTGTTCCACGATAACAACGGAGGTGGTTATTCATATACTCTAGATCGGGCAGCGAAATATTTTGATAATCAATCTCGACCTTCACATCATATAGTTACCATGATAGCAAGGAACGACGAAAAAGAAAAACTTATTTTGACAGTTTCTGCACTGCCAACATACATTGCTGACAACAGCAATAACCGAAATACACCCCTTCTTGTTAA
>JBAJFG010000157.1:302500-322697 GCA_037903475.1 Ancylostoma caninum | reverse complement strand
CTCCCTGAAATGAAGAAGCGAGTTGCATTAAATCCATAGTTGGAATTCATTGCAGGAATCCACCAACTCTTTAAAGTTTATTGACTATCTTTTGCTGACAAGTTACCTTTGCGTTAGCGTCGTTGACCTTTTTTCAGGGAATTGCCAAACACTATTATGCGCCGCCCGACATTGTTGCCGAGTTGAAGTCTCGCCGGTCGAAAATAACCTTCGATATACTGCCATTCGATGTAGAACTAAGAGAACTTCTCGCAGCAGCTTTGAAAAAAGGTACGTGGTGGTGATTGCCAACAGAATGATATGTGGTATGATGACAATGACGACAGCAAGACAGCTGATACAGGGAACGTCAATCACGATTATTATTCCCGCAGCCTGGAGCGCCGCAGTACCCATGTGGCGCTGGCGAGGCAGTACACGAAATCCTTAGCATCCGGCAGCGCCACGTAGGTTGTGCTACGCTCCAGGCCGCGGGAGTAGTGATTGTGATTGGCGTTCCCTCTACCTACTCAGAACCTCTGCAACAACTATTTGACCAGCTTTTGGGGAACCAGTTTCAGATCGCATCTGTTTTTTTTTCAAACTAGTTTTTCAAAAGCTGGTCAAATACTATTTTTCTCCACTTCCTTGCTAAATACTTGCAAATGAAAAGCTTGTAGAGGAGTTGTTTTGACCTCTCCCTTGCTAAATAGTTGCAAAATGAAAACCTAGTAAAATAGTTGTTCTCCGAAATCAATCAGTTAGAACAGAAACATTTTGTGGATTACATTCATTCAGAATACAACATTTTTATTGGTGGCATTCACAAGCGTCTCCAAGCTGTTTGCAGGACACAGTCACAAATCTAAGATCAGCTCGTGCCAGAGCGATAAAATCCAATGCGTTTCTCTGATTTAGTTTACTGTGATTGGACGATCTTCGGCTACTGCTCACATCAGCTCTTCACGGTTCGCATTCGAACATCACTCTCTCAAAGTCCGAAATTGTCGAAACAGGTCTCAAGTTCGAAAGGAAATCGTTTCTACATTAGATACCCGGACAGGGATTCTGATAACCGTGCAACACGAACGTAGCCCAAACAGCGTAATGCGTCGAGAAAACCCCTAGCAGCATCTCCTTCCAGTTGCTGCCATCCTGCCCTCAATTGCTGTACAAACCTTCCTTAGCAATTGTGGGAGGAGAGACGATGGCAGCAGCTGAAGAGATATAGTGTGTTTCACTGGAGAACATAGTTGTGCAGATATGAGAGAAAAAGAGAACACGAGAAATAGTGTTGTACTCGGGGAAACGAGCGAGAAGTGCAGACCGGGGGAACAGATACTCAGCTATCGTCGTTGTTGAAACGGACTATATCGCTATGGTTGCAACGTATTTGACGCATTACGTGTTCCGGCTGCGTTCGTGCTGCACAGTTATCACAGAAGTTCTTGATTTGAATAGTTTTCCCTAAGAGCACTTACCTGCAATGCTTCGAAATAAATGCTGCGAAGATAAATCAAGCTTGTTGGTAGTACATAACTGGTTATCTTCAACCGATCTATAGTTATTTATAATCACAAAGCTCCCTCAAAACAGAACAATACTGTCGGTAATTTGGAACTCCTGAATAGATAGGAGTAAGTAAAAGCTGAAACCTTAACTTTCTATCGCTATTTTCTCGTGAGTTCAAGCTCAGGAATCCCAGCTCATGCGAAACACGGTTTTCAGTCTTCATGAGAGTGTATAGCTGTTCCGAACTTTTAATCTTGTTAATATATGTAGCTTAACTAGCCACTGATTGATTGGCGCGAGTCATTCGGCTACCTCTTTTAAGGAATTTTAAAAATTTGAGAGAAAGATTTGGGACTCACTCAAGCTGCGGAGAAGTAATGTAACTGCCGCTCTTCGTTATATGGGACCGCTAAAATACCTTACCACATGCGAAGGACTTTTTCATTTCTGCATGATAGCTGTAGAATATCAGCGCAAAGCTCGTAAAATAGTTGTTTTTGGAGAAAGCTGGTAAAATAGTTGGTTTGATTTCCTAGTAAAATAGTTGCAAAATAAAAAGCTAGTCTGCAACTATTTTTTCCAGGCTGGTGATGACGTCATATTAGTTTGCAAGCTGTTTTTAGCAAGAGCTTGCAAACAACTCAATTTGAGCTTGTTTGCGAGTTGTTTTCGAGGAATCCTCGTTTGCAACTGTTCCAGGGGTTCTGAGTATATGTAATAGGCTCCACGACAAAAGTCACGGCACGCTCAGCCGCGATTGGTCGTCGCCGCGCGCGTCGCAGGGGGTAGCGTCGCGGCGTGCCTGCCGCAGCTCTGCCAGACACGCTTGCGGCGGAATGGACGAGTTGTCGTGCTACCACCAGCTCGATTCGAGCGCGACGGCAACATTAGGCCGCAGAAATCTTCCCATCCGCGGATAGAGCGGCTTCTTTCCCACTCTTTCTTCCTTTTTTCAGGTCTGCTCGTGCATTTGATGGTTCTTATGCTGCTGACTACAACATGGTGGACCGGTGGACAACTACTACTGTATTCCTACTCTACTTTATTCCTATTTGGCTGTATTTTTTTACTAGTACATTCCTATTCTATTCTACCCAAGAATGATTTGCTAATCTGCCCATTCTTCTGCATGTTTTTTTTGTGTGTTCAAGTGTTGCTTGTTTTTCCTTGTTGCTTCATCCCATCCATTCTTTCTGATGGCTCCTCGGCGGTAGCATGTGTTTGTGCGGCATGAACCCTCCTGGAGAAGTTAGAATATGGAAATCAGATGAAGCCCTAGGTCAAATAAGATTGAAAATGGGTGCCTTCTTGCATGCCTCCTTTGATCTTATTGGTCCGAATGTGTTTCAAACGCATGACAAAGCAACGTTTCCTTCGTTTTGTAGCTTCTTTCCTCTCTGACGATTCCTTAGAGGTTGTCATGCTTCTATGTTGCATGAACCCTCTAGGAACAGTTAGAGAACGGAAGTGAAGAAGGAAATCGTGAAAATGTCCCATAGTAGAGCTATTGCTGTCCTTTATATTTCTCAGCACCTGTTCAATACTTTTCCATCAAATGCATGCGATATGAAGCTATTGATTGTTTTCAAGTTTGAACATGTATTTGATGTGCATATTCCTACCGTACCCGTAGATCAAAACAGAACCGACTCCATAGCTGGCCTAAAGATTTTGCATTTTTTGCAGGCTATTATGTTCCCAGTTCGTTTAATTGGTGGAACAAACTCCAACAGCCCTCGTCAGGGCTCACTGCCAACCTCAGGGGAGGGGAGGGCAGTGCCCCTAACTACTCCCCGTACAAATCCACAAATTTCAGGTAATAATTTGTTGCGCCTTCCCGTGCGAGTACTGCAACCAATAAGGAGCATGCAGCACACGGCAGTAGGGGTACAGCCCGCTCCATTGCGTCGCCTTTTGCCGGCGCCAGCGCCCAGTTCACCCCCACCGGCGCGCATTCGGTGCACCCCACGTCCCGGCAGCATTGCTGCCCCGAGCGCACTGCGGCCTTCCTTTGTAGCTGGCGTGAATATTGCGCCTAGACCGCATGCTGGGGCAAGGGATGTGCAGGAGGCTCCTGCTGACAGGAGCGCTGGACGTGTGGCGCAGGGGTTTCCCGGGAAGAGAGAGGTAAGTATGGTGGGAAAGCACGAGGTACTGACGTACTTTGCTGACGCGCTTCCAGGAACAAGGAGGTGCTACGTTTACGTCTTCCATAGGAAGAACAAGGACTGTGACGTCTACCGTTGCCGGGGATGCAAACAGGCAGGCGTGCACAGGCCGATAAAAGTAAATACTATAAGTTCACACTTCATGGAATGATTCAGTTAGCAAAAACACCTTTGTGGTTTAGGTCCTCGGTGATACGTTCCTCACCGATCCCACTTCAGAAGGCCACGTCTGCATGACGGTCGACCTTCCGAAGGATAAGGTCGAACGGAGGACACACGAGGTAAAACAGAATAAAAACAAAGCTCACGAAGGATAAGCAAAGCTGGAAATTCAGAAGTGTCTTCAAGTGAGGAACGATGCAAGGTACGCAGCATGCTCAACGAACGAGATCCTCGAAGACATGCTGCAAGAGTACGAGGACGACGTCAGCCTGGGCACCGCAGAGGAAAGGGCGGCAGTGAGGCTGCACTTTCACCGTCGCAGTCTTGACTCCCGAAGGAGGACTGTGGAAAGGTGGACAGTTGTTCCCCAAATTGGAAGATATTTTAGATTGAACATGTTTCAGAAGTAAGGAGGCCCATAAGGACAAGATGGTCACGTGGAACAGTGTCCCTCCATCGTTGGCCAACCTGAGCGATGGGTCCGTATTTCTTCAGGCGAAAACGGCGAACCTCCACGTGTACTTCTCGGAGGCGACCATACAGGCAAGACATCCACAGATGGGTCCCTTTGTTTTATTATGCCATCCTTTTTCAGAAAGCCTGCAAAAATGGGCTAATGGTCCTTGTAGCAGACGGCATGCATAAAGTGCTGCCTCGACAGCTGGGTGATAACACCCAGCTTTACACCATTCATGGCGTTTGCCGGAATGGACACCAGGTAAGAGTATTCACACAACAACTGTGATCCCGCCATTATTAACTTTTGTAGGTCCCTCTGGTGCCCGCCACCACCAAGAAGAAGAACAAGGCCGTCTACGAAGAGGTTTTTGGGCGACTGAAGCAAGCGCTCAACTCATTGGACTATAGAGTTCCTCTTCGAATAGTCCTTGATTTTGAGAAGGCTGCAATAAACGCGGCGAAGAAAGTCTTCCCAGATGCAACTGTCAGAGGTTGCGCATTCCACTTGGCCCAGGCGTGGAATAGGAAGAGGAACGAGCTGGGCCTAAAGCAGTTCATCAAAGGGAGGAAGAAGAGCGTCCGCATTGCCCGGTCGTGGTCTACACTAAAGGGTCTGGTGTTCCTGCCGCAGGACATGTACTGCCGCATCATTGCTCTGACGCGGCCGCCTGTACCTCCCACCCATGAGGCGTACAGGAGGTGCAAAGACTTCCTGGACTACCTCCACACCACATGACTACAAGGGCCCTTCAAGGACATGTGGTGTAAATGGGGGCAGGAAGAGCTTCGGACCACAAACTTGGCCGAAGCATATCACAGGTACCAGGTACAGATTATGCATAGACCGATGATATACTCGAGAAATCTTGGACTTTCAGCAAGCTGAGACGTATTCTTTGGAGGAAGAATGTTTCGCTGGACACTCTGTTGAAAAGAATACGCTGTGCTAATACTAGGGCAATCACGCAGCTCGAGATGATGGAAAGGGTAAGAAGCAGTTCCTCATCTTCTTTGTTTCCTTTTTCCAGAAAAGTAAGAAAGAAAGAATGATTTCAGCTTCCCGATGAGATGCGTCGACTAAGAAGAAGGGATAGGATGCGAAGGGAGAAGATTTCGGAAGAGATGAACGAGATGGTGGAAGCCAGAACGAGGCCGTGCGTGACGACAGTAACCATCCTAAAATACTGTCGGCGCATGGCTCGTTTCGTTACAGACAAAGCTATTTAGGTGTGTGTGTGTGTGTGTGTGTGTGTGTGTGTGTGTGTGTGTGTGTGTGTGTGTGTGTGTGTGTGTGTGTGTGTGTGTGTGTGTGTGTGTGTGTGCCAGGAAGAAAAGAACGACGACCATCTGCATCGAAAAACATTTGTAATGTATGTGCTTCGATTTGGGGAATCAAATTCGTGACTAACTGGACCAATACTTCAGCACTGCCTTATAAAGTCCTTCTTTGGCATATCATTTATGCATATTCAAACCGGCTCACACGCGCTACCCCATCTGTGTCTTGGTACTCTAACTGTATGTGCATCCACACTTATCAGTGCTAACAACATTCTCAATCTCTATTCATTTTATGGCGTGCCGCATGGAAGCGGGTCTTCTACAAATGTGCAACTAAGCTGCATGCACATCACAGACATAAGCCGGCACACAAACTGACTGTTTCTCACCAAACAAATTGACAATTATAGAGTGAGCCAAACGAAAGAGAGCAACATATCTATTAAACAAAGCGCCGTAAGGGGGCTAGAGCGGCTAGAGATACGCGGCGGCACTCATAGACACCGTAATCTTGAGGTGCAGACTGTGCGGCGAAATGGCCGATTTTTAGGGACTCAGACAAATTCGTTTCGGAACTCACAATTACGTCACTGCTGGCTCTCCCGCATGCACGAGGTAGTGATTTCATCACCTTCGCTGGCGGTCTCGCAGCATAGGGGTGAGGGCAGTGTTCAAAAGCTTTCAGGCTGCACAATGTATGCAGCAGGAAAACCACCCTACCACTGTTGCGACGTTTCAGGCACTTCCAGAGAAGAAATGGAGGAATTTCATGGAAGCTGCAGCGTTCCGGAGGCTTAGGGGAGGCTTGGCCTACACGGTCGCCTCATCTGGTGGATGCTAATGCCGCATCCCCTGCTGATTTCTCGCAAAGTTTGTGCAGTTACGACATCCATTCGTTTCGAGGAAGCTTCTGCAGTAACACCGAGTAGAAGCCTCAATATATGAAGGCGTGACATTGTGTATCCAATCAAATACATACGGGTACGGGTCCACTGATGGAGAAAGGGCCCGCCGTGGCCCAGTGCTGTGGGGAACGCCAGGATGCGGGTCCAGCGATGGAGAAAGGGCTCGCCGTGGCCCAGTGGAGTGGGGGACGCAGGATACGGGTACATCGATGGAGAAAGGGCCCGCCGTGGCCCAGTGGAGTGGGGGACGCAGGATACCGGTCCACCGATGGAGAAAGGGGCGCTGTGAGGATGGCGCCAGAGTGCGGGAGCTCAGATAGAGGAATGGCCCGCCGTGGCCCAATGGTGTGGATAAAACCAGGATACGGGTCCGCCAATATAGGATTGGTCCGCTGTGACTCAGTAAAGTGGAGAATTCCAGGATACGGTTCACCCGACGGTGAAAGGGTACATTGTGGACTAATAGTGAAGATGACGCCAGAATACGGTTCCACCAATTGAAGAAAGCCCACTGCGGCCCAGTAGTGTGGAAAACACTCGTATACGATTTCGCCTTGGTCCAATAGTGTGGCGAACGGCAGGATACAGTTCCGCCGATGGAGACCCCAGTAGTGAGGAATACGCACGAATACGCTATACAATGAAGAACAGACTTCTCATACTCATACTCAACTCATAAGAAGGAGTCCATGTTTGGGTCAATTTAAAGATTTAGTTCCACTTCTTTATCAATTTTCTAGAGATTTGGCAAGTGCGATGCTTTTGCACATATCCCAAGTGGCTGCCCCACCCCACTTTCTAGCGTCCCGAAGGGGCGCTAGTAACGTTAAAATTCATCATTAGCATCTCGGCATATAGATGGATCGCCTGGGTGCATAGCCTATGAGTTAAGCTCTTTAAATAAAAAAAAAGAAACTGGCCAAACGCGAAGGATGTTAGGCGCAGCCCTAGCCTGGCTTGCTGCATAGACCGACTATAGCAAATCCATTCTAGAAATCTTTAGACTGTCATTAATCAAATTGCGATCACTTCCAACACTAGGCAGTATAATTCCATTTCATATGAATGTGACTTTCACTGGCGACTTGAACCAACTAGAAAAAAAAGAAAAGTGCACAAACTTGTATTGTAGGAAACTTTAGCACTCTGAGCATGTAAGAAACAAAATATAGTAATGCGAAAGAAGATGAAGTTGTTTCTTTGAAATGTGACACATAATCACTAGTTTTTATTGCGTTTTCGTCCTACATCCCAAAAATCCATAAGCAGCTGGCAGCTGTCACCACCTATCGTTCTTCATGACAACCACCCATGAGGGTGAGGGTGAAGGGTGTCTGTTCATTATATTTCATACTTTATGTGTGTGTTAGCATGCTTTCAACTAGGTAATAAAAATTGTACAATTGTATTAAAGTAATAAAAATGCAACAACTGTATCATGCAGAATAGGTTCAGAAAAAAAGAACACCGCTACAGCCGCGCTGACTAAAATTGAGCAGGAAGAAATCCCATTCTGGTTCCGTCACTGCCCAATCATTTGTCAGCATGCGCCTCCGCAGGGTAAAAGAATAAATCGAAGAAAAAATTGAAATCACGTTGACTAATTCGTACCTGAACAAGAAGAAGTAACAGTGCTTCAAATTCTGAATAGCAGACAACGAATAAGGGGCCACAATGGGTGAGGGGACGGCAGGAGGGAGGGCTGGGTAGCTCTGACGAGTATTAGAACGAATATTAGAGGAGAACAGCAGAAGGTATTAGCAAAAATAATCGTGCAGAATGTAATAGCAGCGAAGTCGAATAAGCGGTGACAGCAATAGGGAGGAAGAATTGAGACGCAGCCTGAAAATGTGAAAAAAATCAAAAAAAAAATCGTCACAAACGTCATCGAAACAGAATGCCATCGTCATCGGAATTGCCTCCTATCATTCAATAGATACAAACAACACATGACAGAAGCAATTGCTCTTCAAATGTTGTTGCTTCCGAATACGACGGAAGCAACAACAGTTGAAGAACAGAGAGCAGAGAAGTTAGAGAACACTCACCCTAAAATTGCTTAAGCGGAAAGAAGAACAACACAGAAGCGTCAAGATGGATCATAATGCACGCCGAAACTAATAGGAGAATAAACGAAACACTAACGGCGCCCCATCCTCCTGTGTTGCCATCCCCACGCCTCCGTCCTTTGTTTCGTGTAGCCTTAGCATTAGAACGGCGCGCCGTGGCCACGATGCGGCGCGGTCGCGCGCGGCGTCGTGACTTTTGACGTCCCCTCATATGTAATATAACGTTTAAACCGTAACTGTTCAGAAGCAGCTTGATATTGCACGCATTGTTCTTTCATCGTTTTGTGAACAATAATGCCACCACAACCTCTTTGTTTTATACGACAGATCGGATTGTAAATACTGAAGGCCATCCGAATGATTTTGTTCTTATTTGTGCCTAATAAGGAAACGTATAAAGACGAACAAACGAAGCTAGAAACACGAAAGCACTGCCTGTAAAAACTTTATGACTTCATATGTGTTGAGACTAATTAGTGTTTACATTTCGAGATAAGTCTCTTATCTCCTTGAATAGTTGTTATGAATGAACATTTTTTTCAACTCCTCATGAAAGGTGTCATGTATAGTCCGACTGAAAAGGATAAACGGATTCATGGCTGCAGAGTTGTGCAGGGATGTGAAAGAGAGACGGACATGCTCTAAATGAGGGGGCCGAGTGGATTCCGCCACGATTGTGCAACAGCGATGTTATGAAACCGCGCGCAGAATCCATCTTTTCGAGAAGAACTATATGTATGTGCGATAAGAAAACACTCCGGAATGTCATTTTTTCTCTCGTGTTGAAGGAATCCTATAGGTGGAATTGTGTTAATTCTTCCAGCAAGTGAGATTTTTTTCTCATGTATTAAGCTTTAACAAAAACTCCTGCACAGTCTCTGAATTAAGTGAGCATCGAAGGGAGTGCGTTGTTTGCGGATTCAGGCGGCTCGCGGCGCGAGCCTCCTGAATCGTCGCTGCCGCCAGATTCTCCTCTGGGGATATATAACGATTGCAAAAATGCAACCTCAGAAACCGTGGCCTGCAGCAAACCATAGGGTTTTCTTGATAGTTAACATCAAATAAGACGAGAAACTGCCAAGAAAGCCGAGGGTTTGCTATTACGGAGCCGATATCAGCGCAAGAGGCGCAGTCACGCTGCAACAAGATGAATTGTTCAGGGCGCATCTTACCGTAACCCATTCTGGCGTGGCGCAAAGTGTTAGGTGTCGCCACACTCGCAACGCTACATATGACGGTCAAAGTCAAGAAAATGAGAGCTTACGGATATCTAGTGACGCTACCTGCAGCGAGGACTGTACTAGAGGCCTCCTCCATGTGTTTCTCCTAGATTTTGAGTCCTCTGGTAATTTTTTTTCACAAGAGAAGGAACAAACTTGACGTCATTGATAAAACATATTGCTGGATCCACAATGGATAATGTTTCTGAATGCTCTACTGGTGTTTTGACCTACTATACACCTTCATTTGTTTTCTGAGGAAGAATATTTGTATATGTGGGTGATCCTTTCCGGAACTGGTGTGTGTCTTTGGTAACATCAGCACTACAAAATTGAACATAATCTTAGTCGAAGTAATATATAGCACCTAACTAGTAATATCGGGATGGACGTCTGGCAAAAACCGCAAGCATCCCATTTCTCAATCCCCACTTATTGTACTATAAAACTGCGAAGAATTCTTTGTTCGCAGACATACATAACACATTCGCGCCCAACTATTCCCATTTATAATTGGTTCAATTATGAATTCATACTTACAAGGAGAGGAATGTCAGGAAGATTGTTGCTTTTGTGCTTCAGTAACCTATTCAATGGTCATCAACTCATGAAAAGTTTTCTGGAAACTACGTATACTGCTGTTGATTGAGGCGGTCGGATTCTCGCAACGCGTACACTCTTCAGTATAGTTATCTCCAACAAGCAGATCAGTGATTGACATGTTTGAGATAGTTAAATGTAACGTTCGACCATGATAAGTTAAATGTAACGTTCGACCATGATATGACATGCAGGGTAGAGATAGCGATTTGGAGTGAGTGGAGATTTGGAGTGGTGGCAAAAAGAGCGTTGAGGACATCCATATGGATTTTTCTACAGGACCATATGTACAATAGATGTTCAAGGTGCTGATCATGACACACACACACACAATCGTTTTTTATGCCTCCAATTTCATTCCATCCAAGAAGATGTGATGTAGTTAGTTTCTTGTGGGATTTCACATGTCGAACGAAACTATGAAACCATAGTCCATGAGATGCAGTAAGAGGACAGCATATTTGGTTGCCATCCGTGAGCTCTCATTTCCTTGACTTTGACCGTCAAATGTAGCGTTGCGAGTGTGGCGACACCTAACACTTTGCGCCACGCCAGAATGGGTTACGGTAAGGCGCGACCTGAACAATTCATCTTGTCGCGCTGCATGATTCTGTACTCCGCGGAAAACGCAATTCTGTCGACGCTCACTGTAAATATGAAAGCTGACGACGATGTTTTTAGTTGTAGAAGCAAGTAGAAGTTTCCAGAAGTTTCGAATTCGAATACGTATACCTTTATGATTAGCATGCTCCTAGATTCTTCTGATGTCGAATGCACAAAATTGACCCTGACCTGAGACACAGCCTTTAAGTTGTACATTCAAGGTTTTCAGGATATCGCATCCATTTTGTACCATGACCCCATTTTTGTATAGTTACGGTAGGTGTACGGTAGGAAATTGAATGACGATTTCGGGTAGAAAACGGGGGTGACGTGAAAAATAATGTTGATAATCGTGATCAGAGTCCTCCGAAATGTTTTCTTTTCCCTCGCAAGAGGTTACGCATAGTGTGCTAAGTTGACATTTCCTATAACTTTCCATTTTGGTGCGCTGAAGAAAGCCTACTTAGGTATGGTTTTGGATAAGTTAATAAGCAGTGTTTCAATACCTTTCAGTTGCTTGCATTAACAAGGCGTACGTCTCATTCACTTGGGTAAAGGTGTATAGACTATTAGCTAACAGACGGATCCGACTTTGTCTGCAGTTACTACCGCACTGGTTCCATCGATGGGAGAACGTCGCAGGATGCATATGGAAGGATATTTTAGGAAATGACATTTGGCAAATATCAGTGTGGAAGGAATCACAGCAAAAACATATCAGAAGTGTAAAAACTTGACCAGTTGGCCAACAGTCAAAAAAGTGTAAAAACTCGGCCAGTCGGTTATCGTCTGTCCGAAACGACGAGTCCGCCCACGCACACGGAGATCAAGAGACTTGCCGGCACTCCACGTCATCATCTAATCTGCGTATCACGTTTTATCGTTATCTTTGTAGTATCCATCAATGATTTGGCTTGACGTGTTCGACTTGGCAGCTAACAGCATACGTCCCAGCCGCGCCGCCCCTCAATCCCAGCGTGCGTGGGCAGACTCGTCGTTTCGGATAGACGATAACATAGTGATGAGGTCGTAATTGCGGCCAAAGTTGAATCAAGCGTCCTCTGTGAACTAATACACTGTGCCTTCTTCCAGAGTGTAAACTGTCCAATTCACCCTTCTATCCGACGACGTCAAGCCCAGCCTAGCACTTCAAAGTTTCCCAAAGTTCGTATGGCTCCGTGCTCCAGGTTAGTACATTTCTTCAGTTCGTTTCATGAGCTCAATTTTACCTTTCCTGAAGTCTTGCAAATCCCAAAAGAGCATCAGATTTTAGGCCAAATGATTTCTTTTGTTCCAATCTTAAGACCAGATATAACCGAAAGAAATTCAAACTCAAAAACAAATTTGTGGAAAAGTTGCTAGATTCGCATAGTCTTTCTCGAAAATCCTTGCCTGACGCTGAACCGCCCGTCAGCTTAGCCACGTCACACCACTTATGCTAATGCATAGGTGATGCGGCGCGGCTTAGCAGATGGGCAGTGAAGCGTGAGGCAAGGATTTTCGAGAAAAAAACTGTACTTGGGTGTTTAGTATGTTTGATTGAATTCGTTGTATATTGATTCAGTGAGCCCATTCTTATTACCCGTCTCTTCTGAAAAGCACAGCACAGACAGTGCAGAACCGACTCGGTATAAGTGAAATTCCACGTGAAGGGCGCAGAGGTATTTTTGACAATTCGCGCACATTTAGCTCGTTGGTCCCAGTGGTGTTTAGCTAGCTAACATGTTAAAACGGCCACGGAAATGATGTGGAAGTACGTGGAACGCATGCGTTCGAGCAATGCGATACCGAGTGGGCGATGCCTGTACAGTGCCGTAGATCCACCTCGTCCTCGAGGCGCACCGCCTGAGATCACACGTGGCGTCCTGAAGCAGCGTTCCCGCAGCCAACCGGCTGAGTATCGATCGCCAGCAGGACGCCACGTGTGATCTCAGGCGGTGCGCCTTGAGGACGAGGTGGATCTACGGCACTGTACAAGCCATTTAATGGAGATTCGGTACCACACTGATCGAATGCCTGCGTTCCACGTACTTCCACATCATTTGCGGGCCTGTTTTAACATGTCAGCCAAAAACCACTGGGAGCAATAGGCTCGAACGAGGGAATATGCATCAATACTGAGTCGTTTCTAAACGCCGTTGTTTTGATTGCTGTTCATTTTTGGGTGTGAGATGTGCGTGTTGCCACCTTTGTCTCAAGAAATGTACGTATTCTTGTGGGGGGGGGGGGGGGGGTGTACAAAACATGTGATTTTATTTTTCGTAGTATGTGAAATTTGCTGAATTGATGGTATTCAGCGATTCAAAATGACTCAAAATCATCTTTTCATTGTTGTTGTTTTTTTTTCATTGTAAATGAAGGAGAAGGCCTAGCCTTTTCTCACTCAGTCATCATTTCGATTTATTTCATGCAATTTTCCTTCGAACAATCTTCTTAATCAATTCTAAGGTAAATCCGGCTTTGGCTTCAGCGTTACCCCACTTACGCATGTGCAGCTAGAAAAGAAATCATTGAATAACGTGCTTGGACGAATGGCTGCTGAAAAGAAAGAGGGACAAGGACGAGAAGGACAGCCGGTGTTTGTGTTTGTGTGGATGATCTCGAATCGCATCGTTCAGGTTAGTGCTGATTTCTAATTTTTTGTAGTTTGAATGGATGGAAAGCATTGTTGGACAGTTTTTAACTGTTACTTTTGTTATTGCGTAGATGTTTTCAAGCTCTTTATTAGTGTTTCAGCGTTCAAAGTCGTCACAATTCATATTATGGCTGCGGACGTTGCTACACGTGAGTTAGGTGGGTGGCTTTATTCAAAACATATTGACAAGCAATTTCTTGCAGTGTTTAGGTTAGTTTGCTCATTTCTATGGTTTGATTATCTTAATGGTTCTTGAGTAAATTATTTGAAACGTTGTGCACATTTGTTGCGATGTTGTTGAAGTGTATGCGCAGCGATTTATAGAGCTGATGAATGAAAATACTGAACAGCACTTTGTCCGTCCCTTCAAGATAACGTCGGTCTAGACTGAACCGCCGGTTAAAAAGCCAATTACCATTGTCCTGTCAACATACACCTTTCCAAGGAGGGAACCATCCTCGTCCTCGTCTGATTTAAGTGGGGAAAACAATGGCAGTGGCACATATCCTCCGAGAAAAAAGTAGGAACAAGGGTTTTGTCGTAACTCGGCTGAAGATGATTTTGTAAGGGACCATTTTGCACCTAAAATTTGTTCTTTAGGAGCAACTTTGGAAGGTTGGATTTGTTTTGAACGTTGGAGCGCGTTTATAAGGATCATATGGCTAAGAGAGCGTCACTGGCGGTGCATTTGTTCGGCGGCCTCGAAAAGCACGCAGCACGACTGCGCCTTTGGCATTGGTATACTCTCTGCGACAGCAAACTATAGCGTTTTCTTGACAGTTACTTATTCATGATAGCTGACATCAAATATGATGAACAACCATCAAGAAAATCCTGATTTGATCCTGGCCGATTCCATCGGTGATCGTCGCGGTCACTCGCCGTACTTCGAGGCCGGGGAAAACACAACCCTCATCGACGCCAAGTATACAATGTTTTATTTAGAAATTTGTGCAGAACGTTTTCACGTGATGTGATAGATTTTTTTGTCATCTCACTGTGGTAAAACGGGATATCTAGGAAGTTCTGATGACCACCCAACCGTAAACACATATGATTATTTGGCGTGTTAGTTTTCCGGTGGCGTGCATCCGCACCGCTCGCTCCTCGTTGTCACTGTATGCGTATCATAGCCAACCGTCATCTCTAGCTATCGATGACGTGTCTGGCCTGCTAGAAATAACGATACAGGAGGATGAGTGGTGCGCGTGCACGCCATCCGAGATTTAACAAACCATACATCCACTTCAAGATGAATTAGAATGTGAATGCGACCAGTTTGGTTCTATCAACATGTTTTTAATCTAGAAATGATGAAAGCATAAGGATATGAACTGCTTTTACGTAGCCTAGAAAATTTCTCCGGACGCCGTCTGATAGATACCCCATTCACAAGAGACGTGTTTGATAGTAGACATGTTGAGATTATGAGCCTCAACGTTTTCCTCAGTGATTGTTTCTTGAGCAGAGCATGAATAGGTTCGTCCCGCTGGTAATTCACTCAGGACTTGGGGTACTGCTGCGGTTTTTTTTCCCTTGCATCATGCACTTCTGATAATCAATAGTCATAACCTCCACAGGATCTCTACTAAGGGTCTAATCATGTCATTATGTGCAGAGGTGTAGCTAATACGAATGTGTAGGCCTTGTTCCAGGCGAAAACGATTTTTCAAATCCTGCAGAAGCATGGAATGGAAAACAACATTAGAAGAGTTCCTCATCCTTAGGCAATGCGGGTTCCCTGCGGTCTGGGCTGGAGTCATGAACACATAACCAAGCGAAACCAGGGCTAACAACTCTTATAACTGTGTAGCACGAACGCAGCCCGAACGCCGTAGTGGTTCGGTTAGAAACGCTAGCAGCAACCGCTCCCAGTTGCTGCCATCCTCCCCTCCATTTCTGCTCGAGCTTTCATCCCTTCAGCAGCAATGGAGGGGAGGATGGCAGCGACTGGGAACCCTTGCTACTAGCGTTTCCAACCAAACCATTACTGCGTTGGGGCTGCGTTCGTGCTGCACTGTTGTCAGAGTACAACCACTTTAAGGAAGTGATCCGCCGAGTTGGGAAGGTCCAATGGAAGCCTCGTTGCATGGGGATTTCACTGCAGGGGTCTTCCAATTTGGCAAGGTCGAAGGGAACTCGCCTCTCACAACTACTTCAAGGAGAGGATCCTTCGAGTTGAGAAAGCCGTTGGGAACCCGCGCTCTCATAATTACTTCAAAGAAGGGATCCTCCAAGTTGAGAAGGCTGCGGAGAATCCCCTTCGCATGGGGATTTTTATGGAGGGATCCTCCGAGTTGGGAAAGTCGAAGGGAACTCGCGTCTCACAACTGCTTTGAAAAGAGAATCCTTCGAGATGGGAAGTTGGGGGGAACCCGCGTCTCATTACTGCTCCAAGTAGGAGATGGTCCGAGTTGAGAAGGTCCAATGGAAGCCAAGTTGCATGGGGATTTCACTGGAGGGTTATCTCGATTTGGGAAGGTCGACATGAACCCGCGTCTCACAACTGCTTCAAGAAGGGGATCCTTCGAGTTGAAAAAGCCGTAGGGAACCCTCTCTTACAATTACTTCAAGGAAGGGATCCTCCGTGTTGGGAAGGCTTGAGAGAACCACTGCCGCATCAGGATTTCACTGCAGGGGTCTTCCGAGTTGAGAAGGTCGGAAGGAATCGCCTCTTACAATTACTTCAAAGAAGGGATCCTCCGAGTCGAGAAGGCTGGAGGGAACCCCCGTCGCATCAGGATTTCACTGGAGGGATCTTCGAGTTGTAAAGGTCGAAGGGAAACCTCATCTCACAACTACTTCAAAGAGGGGATTCTTTGAATTGAGGAAACCGTAGGGAATCCGCCTCTTATAACTACTTCAAGGAAGCTATCCTCCGTATTGGAAAGGCTGGAGAGAACCCGCGTCGCATGGCGATTTCATTGGAGGGATCTTCCAAGTTGGAAAGGTCGAAGAGAAGCAGCCCTTTGTAATTACTTCAAAGAAGGGATCCTCCGAGTCGAGAAGGCTCGAGGGAACCCCCGTCGCATCAGGATTTCACTGGAGGGATCTTCCGAGTTGAGAAGGTCGAAGTGGACCCGCGTCTCACAACTGCTTCAAGGAGGGGATCCGCGCTCTTATAATTACTTCAAAGAAGGGATCCTCCAAGTTGAGAAGGCTGCGGAGAATCCCCTTCGCATGGGGATTTTTATGGAGGGATCTCCCGAGTTGGGAAGGTCGTAGAGAACCCGCATTGTGTGGGGATTTCGAGGAGGGGATCCTAGGAGTTGGGAAGGTCGTAGGGAACCAGCATTGCATAACTACTTTGATGAAGGGGCCCTCCGAATTGAGAAGGACACAGGGACCTGTGTTATTTGTAGTTTCGAGGATGGGATCATTCGAGATGAGGAGGTCGTAAGGAACCCGCATCCCTCGGGGGTTTTCGAGGAGGGGAACCTCCGAGTTCAGAAGGCCACAGGGACCTGTGTTGCATGGGGATTTCGAGGAGGGGTTCCTATGAGTCGGGAAGGCCGTAGGGAACCCGCGTTGCATGGAGATTTTGAGGAGGAGATCCTATGAGTTGGGAAGGTCGTAGGGAACCAGCATTGCATAACTACTTTAATGAAAGGGCCCTCCGAATTGAGAAGGACACAGGGACCTGTGTTATTTGTAGTTTCGAGGATGGGATCATTCGAGATGAGAAGGTCGTAAGGAACCCGCATCCCTCGGAGGTTTTCGAGGAGGAGAACCTCCGAGTTCAGAAGGCCACAGGGATCTGTGTTGCATGGGGATTTCGAGGAGGGGTTCCTATGAGTTGGGAAGGCCGTAGGGAACCCGCGTTGCATGGAGATTTCGAGGAGGGGTTCCTGTGAGTTGAGAATGTCGTGGGGAACCAGCACTGCATGGGGATTTCGAGGAGGGGATCCTACGAGTTGAAAAGGTCGTAGGGAACCAGCATTGCATGGGGTTTTGGATTAGGGGATTCTCGGAATTGAGAAGGCCACAGGGACCTGTGTTGCTTGTAGTTTCGAAGAGGGGATCCTATGAGTTGGGAAGGCCGTAGGGAACCCGCGTTGCATGGGGTTTTGGATTAGGGGATTCTCGGAATTGAGAAGGCCACAGGGACCTGTGTTGCTTGTAGTTTTGAAGAGAGGATCCTATGAGTTGAGAAGGTCGTAGGGAACCCGCGTTGCATGGGGATTTCGAGTAGGGGTTCCTATGAGTTGGGAAGGCCTTAGGGAACCCGCGTTGCATGGAGATTTTGACGAGGGGTTCCTATGAGTTGGGAAGGCCGTAGGGAACCTGCGGCGCATAGAAATTTCGAGGATGGGATCATTCGAGATGAGGAGGTCGTAAGGAACCCGCATCCCTCGGGGGTTTTCGAGGAGGGGAACCTCCGAGTTCAGAAGGCCACAGGGACCTGTGTTGCATGGGGATTTCGAGGAGGGGTTCCTATGAGTTGGGAAGGCCGTAAGAGACCCGCGTTGCATGGAGATTTCGAGTAGGGGTTCCTGTGAGTTGAGAATGTCGTGGGGAACCAGCATTGCATGGGGATTTCGAGGAGGGGATCCCATGAGTTGGGAAGGTCGTGGGGAATCCACATTGCATAACTTCTTCAATGAAGAGGCCCTCCGAGTTGAGAAGGCCACAAGCCATCGATTACGGGCCTAACGGCCCGAAATCCATGGTTATCCTCGAGATCCAGCCGGCTGCCGCGGCTGGGATCACTGAGGAGAGTCGTGCAAAGATCGGTTGAAACTCAACCAAAGCTGGGCAAAAATTCTGCATAGTTCTGTTTTTTTTCCACCTCCGTCCTTCACCTCCCAACCCGCCTGGTGGCAGGTTCTTGGGGGAAATTTTGGTGCGTCGTAGGCCGTTCCTCCATTATTGCACCATCTCCAGATGCTATATGACTAGAGCCTCGGGGAGAAGCGCTGGGGGAGCAGGGGGAAAAGATAGCGCAGGGACGGGGCTACTGATGTGGGGGTATGCGGTCGCCAGGGGGTTGCGGGTCCCGCCACGAAAATCGAAAAAATACTTTAGGTTTCTAGATTAGCGCTCTTCAATAAAATGCTAGAGCAACGAGACCTTCACGGTTGGATTCGGCATCGAATTCCCAACCGAGTATCCAGGTCCCGTCCCTGGATAACGTGTGGGTCCCGCCACGAAGATTCAAAAACTGCATCCAGCTTCGAGATTAGCGCCTTTCAATGAAGAGCTGGAGCAGTGGGACTTTTTCCATTAGATTCACCATAAAATTCTGGAACGAGCTGTCCAGGTCCCGTCCCTGGATAACGTGTGGGTCCCGCCATGAAAATTTTAAAAATCGAGAAAAACCCGAAAAAACCGGGAAAAATGCTTATACATACATACATATATACATCAGTTTTTTATGGAAAAATTTTCGAAAATATTGGGCGTCGTTTATAGTGTAGAACTGGAAATTGTGTGTAATTGCACAAAATGGGGGGTGAAGGCTGTATCTCGGCTGTATGTGGATATGATGGCATATATGTACATATGTATGTGTTCGTCTCATCGAGCTCTATCGAATGGTCACATAGCCGTCGGTGTAGCTGGGAGACGGCCCTTCTGGACCGCTGTAATTAAGGGCCATATTATAGCAGCGCTGTGATTGGCTGGAAGATCCCGCGATTGGCTGCCCGCTAATTAGGTGCCAAGAGGTCAACTAGTCGCTTCGCGACGTTTACAATAATCTATAATGATGGACGAGTTTCACAACCTGTCATACCCTCCAATTTACTTACCAGTTTCTTCTGAGCTATTAGAGCGCTTTAATAAGTTATCGTTCTCCATACACATTGTGAATGAACAAATTCTCGCAAGCTTCAACCTGTATTTTTTCTAATTCTACTCCTAGAAAGCCAGAATTTCCCTTCCTCGCGCGCCTTTTTAGTGAGGGTGGTGAACAGAGAAAAGAGGTAGTTGATGCTTCCGATAACTAGAATTTAGAGGTTTTCGCGTAGTCACCGTTTCGAATGGCTAGATTTCCCACTCTTTTCGAGCTGTTCATATTTGGAGCACCTCGAATTTTTGGATTTTGCAACTAATCGATATTTCCAATGACTTGAAACATTTTGTTCACATCTTTACCCGATTTGACTCGGTGTAGTCAGATGCGTAGTGTGAACATGGTGAACAAGTGAGGTTTCTGCTGAAAAGGGAAACCGATTCTAGAAAATGTTGAAAAATTTCTGATTTGTATGATTAGAAGTAATCGATCAATAGTAAAAAGAAGCTCATTTTTACGTATGTATGTCTTAGTATTTCATTTTAGAATGAATTATATGAATCATGTTTCGAATCGATACCGGTTCCTCATGTAAGGTCACAAAACTATGTGTAAATAATCCCCTGCAGCCCTGCCTCGGGGATGTAGGAAGTCCTAGGTCACGGCATAGCACGTGAAACCATGGCCTAACAGTTAATAAATTAGCTACCTTCATTTAGTGGATGTAGTTGAACTATGTTGAAATGGTACTTTGAATGGGTATTATGAGAGGATAACACAGTTCTGATTGAATTTCGAATACTGTGAACATTTCATTTCAAAAAGTTCGGTGACAATTACATAGGAATTGTCAAAAGTTTTGCGGAAGAG
>JBAJFG010000157.1:0-300000 GCA_037903475.1 Ancylostoma caninum | reverse complement strand
GTAAAAGCGGAGCTCAAAGGTCTGAATAAAGTGCGACAAGAACACCGCATTTTGAGCTCTGTTTTCCTTTTTCCGTAGGTGGAACAAGCTGTCCGCCCAGACTGTTCCCTTCAGCAATACGTTTTGCCTTGTTCTTTTGACTTCAACTGCAATGTGATGTCGTATGCGAAAAGGTTTCCTTCCTGGTCGTTCTCTCATGAACCAATTAGTAGTGACCATAAACTATTTGATAAAATACAGAAAAAACTTCTTCTCAGAGATGCAGCACGCATTCTACTTTATTGATAATCGCAGAGGTATTAAATGTGCATGCGCCCTAAGCAGTGACTTGCTAGGAGTACTCTCTATCCTTCCAAACTCCTTTGGCACCAATTCACCTACCCCACAGGGTGAATGGCTTGGTTCGCACTAAAACACATAGAACCATCGACCATGTTTATGTTTACTTCAGAAACACCGACCGGGATGAAGAGAGTTTTCGCAGCGATAAATAATACTCTAGAACTGGACAGCTCGCTTAAAATATCGAGAAAAAAAGTTGTCCATTCATCACAACGCTATCACTCTAGTGATAAGGTGGCGAACTTCAGTGATCAATCCTGCAGTAGATATATACCTCAGATTATTTCGAGAATGACTTTGTTGTGAAACGAGTATTTCGAGAATGACTTTGTTGTGAAACGAGTTGAAATTATCAGACTCTTGTAATGGTACCTGGAACCTCAGTTACGATTTACGAATTACGATTTACGGCGGTTTTAGAAAATTTACGATTTACGATAATTCAAATTTTTGTTACGCACATCCCTGGTTGCCATGAAGTAGAACAACATAGTCAATTTTCCTCTCTTCAAGCTAACTGCGTCTGTCAGTCTCTGTAGTTGACAAGAGTAGACCTCAACGGACACGGTGTGCCCAGACGGCAGCAGCTCCCAGTACAGCATTCCCTCGGAATCCCACCAACAACACATCAAAATCTTCTTTCCGTGTAGTTCTCCTTTCGGCACTTTTGGAGGTGGTTCGCCATGCGGGAGCCAACTTTTCTGTCGTGTGTGATTAACGTACAGCACCCAACTCTCATCTCCAGTAACGATTTGTCGGAGAAAGTCCTTTCCGTGTGGCCGCAGAAGCAAAGGCTCACACGCACTCGCTCTTGCGGCCAACTGCGAGGCCCTCAACTCGTGGGGGACCCAAGTCGACATTAGTTTTCTGTAACCCAGCGCTTGGAGATGCCTGATGATTGTTGTATGATGACGGCCGTGACCTCACTTTGTATGCTGGGTCTTGTGCAGTAGCTGACAGGGGATATCCCTAGGTGAAGGATTGCCTTATTTTATACATGACCTAGTAAACATAAACCCTACGACTATGTTCCAAACTACATACTAGGTCTTTTTCAGTGAACACTTTTCTGCGTTACCGTATCTATGGCCCACCCTGTGAACCTAGTTTGTTTTTTTTTTTCGAATAAATCGTGTATCCATCCCTGTTCAGATAATCCACCATACATATGTAGTATACATGGAGAATTTATGCATGTTTTTCCACTATCGCGAATAGAATTTAGTAAATTGAAGCTCCTCAATAAAATAGAATACAATAAATAAACAAATACAAACAAGCTACTCATTCATAAATATGCTGGTTTTACCAATTTAGGGCCATGAAAGTTCCCTCTGGAAAAAATTACACGGCTAAATAATAATCACTGTGCTACCACACATTCAATTATTGACTTCTCTGAGTTTCGGAGTGTGTATTCTCCAATCACTTTCCACAGATCTCCCTCCTACGAGGGATCCCAGCCGATTTGCTGCGAGGCTACGTGGTGCGACCTCGGGTTGCGGATAAGGGGTTTACCGCGGACCAAAAGCAGCCATGCGCTTGCCCTGTGACGCGGGTAGATCTAGGGGATGGACTCCTTGGTTCGACAGTGCTGGATTTGACTCATATGGCCGGTATATGAGTGTGAACACGCACTCGCGCGTGTGGATGTGTGCTAATGCTTCACGTTGGCTGTATCCTGCACCTCGAATTTGGCTGAAAGCTCCCATTCCAACGACTGGGAAGCGCATGAGAGGCGATCTGGGGCCGCCTCTAACGAATAAGTCCCTCATCCACGAGGAAAGGAATCCTTCCCCCCAACAGTCAAATGCCGGCGATAGGTAGTGGTGACAGGCCGGCCGAGGAAGACCCACGTCACGTCGTATGGTTATGACGTCAATAGTGCCTAAGAAGAGAGCTACGGCGTACGAGGGAATCGACGCGCTTTTTCCCCGGAACGTATGCGAGGGTCCCCGATGCTTCGCAAACAGCGGCATGGGGGGGGGGGGCAAGCAGGCGAGTCGTTAAGGAGGACAAAGTAGCTAAGACGCGCATTGCGACTTTGAACGTCGGCACGTTGACAGGCCGCTCGTGCGAGCTAGCAGCCACACTGGAACGCAGGAGAATCGACATTTGCGCGGTTCAGGAGACGAGATGGTCAGGCAGTAAGTCGAAGGGCATGGGATGTGATAACAAACTCATTCACCATGGCAGTGCCGGTACCAGAAGTGACGTCGGAGTCATAGTCTCAGAACGCTACCAAGACGCAACAGCAGAAGTCTAGCGTTTTGTTGATCGGCTTATGAAAATTGCCATCGCCATTGTTGAACTGCGGTTCCACTTCTTCTCGGCATACGCTCCGCAAAATGGCTGTTCTGGGCGAATCAAGGACGACTTCTGGACATCGCTTGGTGAGAAGACAGCAGAGGTACCTAAGGAGGAAACGGTTGTCGTTGCGGGCGATCTTAGTGGTCACGTGGAAGCAACGAAAAGCGACTGCAATTGTCATGGTGTGTTCGGCTACGGGACACGCAACGAAGGTGGTGAACGCATACTGAATACGCCGAGTCTCACAAACTCTTCATAACAAACCAAAAATACGGTAACAACGCTCGTTTCTCCTCTAACGAAATCTATTTTGTCCTGAAGTTAAACTTAGTTGAAATGTCTTTTTGGTTATTCGTCGAGTGTTTCTTCACGGTTTTCTTTGTTTTACAATTATGGTTTCCCTCTTCAGTAGTTCTGAATACTTACAGAAAACGAAGAAGATTCATGGCCGTTTCTCTACAATACACAAATCGAAGACGGAAATGCTGCTACCATGTGCAACAACCAGTTCCGGAAGCGGTCGAGATAGCGGAATTCAATAAAATAAATGAGCTACAAAGAAAACGCAAAGGTTCTGCCGTAGGGATGACCCAAAAAAGTATAGCTGCAACTGAAATGAGGCTGAGACGCTTTATGGGTCTTCTGAATCAAGAGTGAGTGAAGAAAAGGCATCGGCGCCATCAGCGGGAAAGTGACACAATCAGTGCTTGTGCAGGTCAACTCACATATGCGAAAGTGGATGACGCAACGCGATTTTCCACACGCACACGTGTGCATGGACGATACGTGCATGATTGACCAGCACACATTTCAACGCAAGTGGAAGGTGAAAGATGCGTACCACTCCTAATGAAGATCGGTTACTATCCGGCCGGCCGGTAACTGAGTTCACAACTTGTACAATAAGCAAGGTTCGAAAACAAATTGTCTGAAATAGCTAACTTTCTCAATTTGAACAAGAGAGCTGTGAGGAGACTTGTTTGTAAGAAGCTTATGAGCTGATGAAGACCCATACTGTGGCAGACAAGATCAAGGCTAGCAATACCAGTCGTTACAAAGTCCCGAAATGTCGTCTAGCGGAGGACCGCTACTCCGACGTTATCGGGGTTATGAAGAACGTTTTACGAGTGAAGGATCTCCGGACGAGTGAAGCAATCATAATATTGCTCGCACAGCTTCCGATGTCAATTCCAACGCAAGAATCGTGTCTAGCACACAACACCAAGTAAGCAAGTATGGCTTGGAGAGCAATGTCCTCTAAATGCAAATTCCCACTGGTTTTTATCAATCGAGACTCGAAGACCAGTGTAGAGGTCTATCAGGGAACAGTCCTGCATGACACACTTTCTCCTCTTGGCAACATCCTGCTACGGAAACAACCGTTGCATATTTCAGCAGGATTCTGCACCGACCAATGCGCCAAAGAGCATACAGGAGTGGCTGCAACCTCACGTTCCTTGCATCACAATCCTCACTGAGTGATCTCCTCGTTCCTCCGGATCACAACCTGCCCATATTTGCTACATTTGGAATTCTGCTGGTCAAAATCGGAATCCAATTAATAAAAGTGTGGTTTTCCTGAAGGCATCCTTTAAAAAGCATTGGACAAAATCCATCCGAATACCATACCAGCAATGAAGTCATGAAAGGGCTCGGCATCGGCCTCGAAGCATCTGAATTGTAGTTCAAAACGTGAACAGATGTCTTTTTTATGGTTTTTTGATTCATTGTGATTTATCGTGAAGCTCGTAAGTTTTCGATTTTTCACGTACCATTTTTTAACCAGCAACTTTAGTTATTTTATTATAAGAGCTAATTTCATTAGTGTAATGTATTATACTATCTTGATCTATTAAACAAAGCGCCGTAAGGGGGCTAGAGCGGTTAGAGATACGGGGCGGCACTCATAGACACCGCAATCTTGAGGCGCAGACTGTGGGGCGAAATGGCCGATTTCCATGGACGCAGACACGTTCGCTTCGGGACCCGCAATTACATCACTGCTGGCTCTCCCGCATGCACGGGACGGTGATTTCATCACGTTCGCTGGCGGTCTCGCCGCATAGGAGTGAGGGAGTGTTTACGAGCTTTCAGGCTGCACAATGTACGCAGCAGGAAAACCAGCCTTCCACTGTTGCGACGCTGTGTGCACTTGCATGGACGGGTGTTATGAGAGCTGCAGCGTATCGGAAGCTTCGGTGAAGCTGGACCTACGCGGTCGCCTCGTCTGTGCTGAATTCTCGCAGCGATTGTGTAGTCACGACATCCGTTCGTTTCGAGGAAGCTTCTGCTCTAACAAAGAGTAAAAGCCTCTAAATAGGTAGGCATGATATTGTATATCCAATCAACTACATACGGATATGGGTCCACCGATGGAGAAAGGGCTCGCCGTGGCCCAGTGCTGTGCGAAACGCCATGACGTGGGTCCAGCTATGGAGAAAAGACCCGCGAGGGCCCAATGGTGTGGGGGACGCCAGGATACGGGTCCACCGATGGAGAAAAGGCCCGCCGTGGCCCAATGGTGCGTGGAACGCCGAGGCACGGGTCCGCCGATGGAGAAAGGGTCCACCGTGGCCCAGTGGCGCGGGGAACGCCGAGGCACGGGTCCACCGATGGAGAAAGGGCCCGCCGTTGTCCAATAGTGCGGGGAACGCCGAGGCACGAGTCCACCGATGGAGAAAGGGCCCGCCGTTGCCCAGTGGTGCGGGGAACGCCGAGACACGGGTCCACCGATGGAGAAAGGGCCCACCGTGGCCCAGTGGTGCAGGGAACGCCGAGACACGGGTCCACCGATAGAGAAAGGGCCTGCCGTTGCCCAATGGTGCGGCGGACGCCGAGATACGGGCCCACCGATGGAAGAAAGCCCGCTGCGGCCCAGAGGTGTGGAAAACACTCGGATACGATTTCGCTTTGTCCAATAGGCGGGGAACGGCAGGATACAGTTCCGCCGATGGAGAACGCGTCTGCGTTGGCCCGATAGTGAGGAATCCGCACGAATACGCCATACGATGGAGAACGAACTTCTCATGCTCGTACTCAACTCATAAGAAGGACTTCATGTTTGGGCCCATTTAAAAATTTGTTCTATTTCTTTATCAAATTTCTAGAGATTTGCCAAGTGCGAAACTTTTGCACATGTCCCAAGTGGCTGCCCCACCCCACTTTCTAGCGTCCCGAAGAGGCGCTAGTAAGGTAAAGTTCAAGTAAAGGTTACGGTTCAACGTGATAAAAATTTTTGTGGTTTAGTTTAGATAGAATATTTATTTTTGATGTAAAAGGGTTTAATTACAATAATATAGATAATTAAAACTTTCTTTGGTTTAATCTAAAAATATAACTCTGAAGAAGTTAAGGTAATTAGAAATAATTAAGAGTGAAAATAATACTATAAATTTTATTAGGTCTGTAGTTGTAACTTTACGATCTAGTAATTGTAACTTTACGATCTAGTAAAAGTTTAACAATTGGTTGAAATTTTGGTAGTATATTGGGTATAGTGTTAGCTTTTCAGATTTTAACTGGCGTTTTTTTTGGTTATTTGAACAGGTGATCCCTTAGAATATAAACGCAGAAGAACATTATCAATCAAACTCTTGAAGGGCCAAATTGATGGTGTTGTCAAGGGTAGGTTCGATGTGATCATGGGATAGGCTGGCTAGACCCCTGCGATTTAATTCTTTCTGCAGAGTTATTTCATTAGATGGTATCTTTGAGAAGTATAATTTCCATCTAGACCACCCCATTCCTCTTGAGCGATCCTCATGCCTTCGTGAAAGAAATGTGTTCGGTCAAAGTGGATGGCGTCATCGAGACTGAATATGAACCCTGCTGAACTTGGAAGATCGCCAGCCATCAGTTCTTATAAACAAAATGTCTCATAAATTGCACAAGTCGGTCGACTAATTTTGGTGGCCCTTCGAGCTCCAGCTGAATGTCAGAAGAGGCGCGTAACAAAATGGCTGAGAAAATCGCTGCTAAAAAATGCGCAGGGAATTACGATACATTGTTGTCACCATGTAAATTCCATAATAATTGCGCGGCTTGAGAGCAACTACGGCACAAAGCAGGTGTGGGATCTGTTGCATCCTCTCACATGGCTTGCTTCAACCCCGTTCGAGTCCCTGAGAGAATCTGCAACGACGGATTATGGGTATGATGGCCCAGTGTTGTGGAGAACGTTAGGATACTGGTCCACCGATGGAGGATAGGACTCTTGGACCACTAGTGTGGAAAAGCAAGGATATGGATCTAGCGATCAAAAGTGGGTCCTTTATCTCCTAAAAGTGTGGGAAATACAAGAATACGGATTCAAAAATGAAGTAGGGGTTCGTTGTGCCCAAAAGTGTGAAAAACTTCAGATACCGGTACACGAATGAGCACCCTCTTTCAAATATAAAAACACAAAGGATCGGCCAGTGGGGGAAGTGTTCATAAGCGAGCCATAATGCTGGAAGTGGTACTAGCCTTAAGCAGCGAATCCACTGCAGACTTGAAGACCGCTGCAACTTCCATTTGTGCTTATAATCGACATCTCGAATGACTCGATTTTCCTGCTTTTTCGAAAAGTCATCATTTCGAATAACCCGATTTTCCGGCTTCTTCGAATAGTAGACATTTTGCGTATAACTCGATTTTCGGACTTTCTCAAATAGTCGATTTCGAATATCCGTATCGATGTTTTGTCGAGTCAATATTAGTAACTATGGAACAGCATAGAAATATTAGGTATATGAAAAAGTTTCCGCCCTCTAGTGGTAAGTAGTTGTAATCAATATAGCCAATAATATTCAGTACACATTTGTTTTGATTTGCATCAACATCGTTGTGTTTTACAGCGATAATCATGTCGAATTTGAGCCAAATGAGCATCATTTGTCACAGTAACCCTACCGTAACCCTACAAGAACGGGATCACGGTACAAGATAGATAGGATATTCATGTCCAGCGCCTGAAATAACCCCCTGTACAAAGTTTCGGCAAAAAATTTTTCTGAAAATTTTGGAGCCCCAATGTGGAGTAGTTTCAGCTCCTGTATGACATGTACCTTTTTGGTACATGTCATACAGGAGCTGAAATCCTCCGAGCTGAGCTATGGGTGATGAAGTACAGACTCAGCACATCATAAATGTGAAACGAACACAGACAATGATGGCTTACCTGCAGAGAAAATGGAACATTCGTCGCGAACACGCCTGGCCGTGTTCGCGCGTGGACGAGTTTTCCCCGGCGCAAAAGCCATTGCGGTGCGTGGTTTGACGAAGCAAAGGGAAAACGAAGTGCATTCAATTCAGAGGGTTTCATGGCGGGACTCGGCCAAAACCACGCGCCGCAATGGCTTTCGCGCCGGGAAAAATTCGTCCGCGCACGAACACGGCCAGGCGTGCTCGCGACGAATGTTCCATTTTCTCTGCAGGTAAGCCATCATTGTCTGTGTTCGTTCCACATTTATGATGTGCTGAGTCTGTACTTCACCACCCTCAGCTCACCTCAGAGTCGAGAATTTCAGCTCCTGCTGCCTTTAAGGAAACGCTTAAAGCACTTTGCTGGCAAGTGCTACCTCATGTGGCTTATTCACTAGACTGTGCCCCGTCAGACTACCGTTTGTTTCGGTTGATGTCCCACAGGCTTTCCGAGCAGCGCTTCTAATCCTTTGAAGATGTCGAAAAATGGGTGAAGAAATGGATCGAGTCGAAGGACGAGGCTTTCCACTGCTGCGGCATCCGTCTATTCCCGGAAAGATGGGAAAAGGTTTTTGCTAACGATGGTCAATACTTTGTTTGGTGTATCTGCTTTGTTTTTTTTTTCTTTCAATAAAGGCTCAGTTTTGCGTAAAAAATGCGGAAACTTTTTCACGCATCTAATACATGCCATAGATTCGATTCCGAAGTTTATCTGTCACCTATTGAATTAGCGCAGCTACGGGACGCTTAAAAGTGTGGTGGGGCAGTCAGCTAAAGTATGTGTTAAACCTTCAAACCTTCGAATTCCTCACAAAATTAAGAAGAAGCAAAACTAATCATTAACTACGCTCGAATACGAAATCCGTCTTATGAGTCACGCATAGTCTACCAATTTATCTGCTCGGCTATACACATCCATCATAAGACGTTTTCCCGCAATTGTGCGTATACGCACCCTTCTTGATCGCCGAACTTGTGTTCTGGCGTTTTACCCGCGATTTTGTGCCGGCGTACCTGTGCTCTATAGCTCCAGCGCGCCCGCACTCTTTCGGCAAACCAGTGTCCTGGTCTTCTTCACGATATATTGAGCCCCTGCGCAGTCCTCCTCCATCGAAGGTCGCGTATGGGGGGGGGGTCCCAAAATACCGGGCGCTGATGCATTTCCCATCGTAGGGTTCGTATCGTAGCGTTTTCCCTACTCCTGTTGAGCCCCGGCGCACCTCTCCACTGATGGACCCGTATCTTGGCGCTTTCTTCGCTACTGAATCACAAAAGACCCCGTCTTCATCGGCGGACCATTATAATCACGTTTTCGACAATAGTGGGCGCCGGAATACTTTTCCCCAGTATATCAGCGTTTTCCTCAGTACCCTCGTCCACTGCGAGTAAGTTCATGTGTTGGCGTTTTCAACACCATCGGGCCTTGGCACACCTGTGCTTCATCGGTGCACCCACAACCTTTGTAGAAGAGCAATGAAAGAAAGTTAGGAAATATTGAGAAAATCTGATTAAACACATAGTTGGTTACCGACAATGTCATAATGACGCTTTTGTCCTACGCACATATGTGAGTACCGTCTGCCTCAAGAGGATGAACGGATCCCGTGGCTGCAGCATTGAATTTGAAGCTGGGCAGGGGACGCGCCCTTAGTGTGCTCGGGGTGAGAGGGCTAACTTGGCATCACTGCCACTTTGTGGCCTCGATACCATGGAAATTCTCACGGAGTTGTCCATATCCCTAGAATTCTTCTACCATATCTTCTTTGTTGCTCATCTCCTCGCACATGGGTGGGGGGGGGGTGGGAAGGGGAGTGCTAATTCCGCTCCGTACGATGTGCTGTTGAAAACCTCGTAAACGCTGCCTGTCAGCGAAGAACGCTAGCCTCACCATGAAATCCTGAATGCACTTCCCAATTCTCTCGCCTTTATCATTGGCGACTTACTTCGATACTTTAATGGTCCTTTTCAGCTGGCGGTCTTCTCAGCACGGACCTCAACATTTTCACATCGTACGATTTTTGGCGTCCTGCATCCAATGTGGTAAACCTCGCTCTCTGAAAAAATTTGTAAACGAGTCGGCCCTTCGTGTCGGCGGTCGTCCCAGTGGTCTCGTCTTGTTTTTTGGGAGCCATTATTGTTTGAGGAGAATAGACGACACCCAAAGGGATACAGATTATTGTGCAAGGTAAATCAGACGCTTCCAAGTGGGAATTCTTCAGCAAGAGGAAACAAAGAGAGCCTAATAGCACAGCAATCTATCACTTAGCTGATAAACTTGTAAGGAGTAGTAAGGGAATAAAGAGTTGGATGGCGTCAGTGATACCGCTGCTCTCCACGAACTCTGGAACATGCATGAAGAATCTGCGTTGGCCTTTTGAATATGAAGTGTGCGCTACCCTCAAAATCTAGCGTCAGATCCAGAGACGATCCCTCAGCCACATTGTAATCAGTGCGTGATTACATCGCGATCGGAGTTCTATAACATCATCCTAACCTCAGCAGCAAATGATCCTACTTTAAGCACTACATCGGCGAAAGAAGATATGTAGAGAAGCAAAAAATGATTGGAGGATGGAAACAATTGATACAATTTCTAAGATATGAAGGCATTTTGTCCTCCTCCCAAGTTTTCTGCTGTGTTTCCGTCTGTTCTCTGTCCTCAATTAACTTTATAACCTCCTAAGCATTGACATTGAAACATTTTTCGTATTTTACTGCCGATTATATAATACATTCCAACAACAGAGCAGATGGTGAACCAGGGCACCATGATACATGTTGTTCATTGAGTTCAGTTGAGTCATGCATTCGTCAACATGTTAGACCGCATTCAACATGTTTCGATTCTCGATTTGGCGGTCCACATTATGGAAACTTTGCTGATGTCCGAAATTCCACGTGATTCCACATGATTTTATGTTTATGTTCATTGTTATCGAAAAAATAATGACCAATATTACGAAAGATAGGATAAGGAACAGAACTCCAATAATGAAAGAAGAGAGAACAGGGGAAGGAACTGGGTTCATTGGTGTCGAAGGGCAGTGACCCGTTAAAACTGCAAGCCGCGAAGGCATAACGACCCCTGATACCAACTCATAGGTCCGCCAACTTCAACAAGCTCACATGACGATCCGGTTGAGGGGCAAAACTCAGGAGAATCAAGTATGATATTACATAGAAGAAGCAGGGGTTAGTAATACAGAGCAAGTGAAAGAAATGGTCAGGTAACAGAACACGTTTGAAAAATGAAATGGGCAGAATCACTGCTCTCCGGGTTGCTACGAGAATTTCTGCAACAGTAACTAGAACTACTAGCGAACGAAGAAAAGAACTTAAAATGACCCCTTCTCCTTAAAATACTTCCTCAGTCTCGCACTAAAAGTGGATACTGATGAAGACTAAACGATAGGAGGAGGTAGTTGATTCCAAGATCTGACAGCACGCACCATGAAGGAAATGCGAAATCGTTGAGAGTGAGCCTTAGGTAGGACGAATCTGAATCTGAATCCTTGATCTCTTGTTCTTCCACTGAATTCTGAGAAAGTGAATGAAATGCCGATGTTAATGTCAACTCTTCTGAAAGCTATTTTGAAAACATTTGTCAAGTGTGCAACATCTGAGTTCAAGCAAGCTGCTATTGAGGCATGAATATCGTTCCTTGTAAGGCATTCGAAACAACCCATTTTAAAATACCCCATGTGTGCTTCTTTTGGACCTCCTCAACCCATCAATGCTTTGCTGTTCTAGTGGAGCCCAGAGCGGCGTGCAATATTCTAATAATGGTCTGACAAATGCAACGAAGGGTCAGTAGAGTTCGCCAGGGTTTCTGGTCGAGAAGGCTCGAGAAACATACAGCACCGGCCAAAATTATATAGCATTTTGAATTTTCCTCATAAGTTTTAGTGGAGTAAAGCTTTGCGTGAGTAGAAACGAAAGCACTTTTTTGTGATATGGACTTCTGGGTGCATCGTGACCGACTTAACATTGTAACCAAGGAAGTGTGAGCTAATTTGGTAGAAATTCTTACATTCGTTCACTACTGGAATGAACTCAAGTTTGCTTAGTATGCTACATGAAAGCACGCGGTTTCATCCAAATATGAATTAAATCTATCACAAGGTGTCCAATTCTTGTTAAAATACTGCCCATTACAGTACTTCGGTGATCTTCTGTAGATGCTGCAGAATGCCGGATTTTCACCATTGTGGATCATCATTTTGCCCAAATGAAACTAGCTGAAGAAAAGGGGCAACAGCATTCGTTTTCTATTACGTGTGAGTGCCTACAACACCCATAAAAAGCTGAGCTCCGACGTTTACTCTAGGTGGAGTTATGAGGAAAATGGAGGAGACATTTTTGGCCTGCACTGTAGCTGGACCGAATGAAAGGTAGGCCCACGCACTTGCTAATGTATTCTTCAAAATTAAGAATACCTTGGTATGTACCACCAAGATCACAAATAAAATTGGAAATGTGAAGCTCATGATCACAATCAACAGTTCTTGGGATGAGATTGTCTAATAAGCATAAGTGTTGTTTTAGTTCTAGATATGTATAGCTGCCACTTTCGAGACCACGCTTTAGAACACCAGAAGCAGGATGCATCACTCCATGATGGTTAACTGAGTATATCTTGCAGTCGTCGGCATAAATTGAGCAATTAACTCCAGGTGGTAGGGCTGAGAAGAACAATTAGCAAAGAACAGAACAAAGAACAATTTTGAACAATTAATCCCAGATGGTAGGGCTAATCACTGATATAGAGCAAAAACATCAAGGCGGGCTCCTTGGAGAACGCCACTGGTAGTATCGTAGGTGTGAGAGTAGAACCCATGTACATGCACTTTTTGGTAGCGACCACTCAGAAAAGATTTGATGAATTTAAGCAGGCACCCAGTATTTCCACACGCGTTGAGTTGCATGTATAAAAGGTTCAGTGGTATTGAGTTGAAGACTTTTGAATAATCAACGTAACAGGTGGAAACGTACCCTTTTTTGTCAACATCTGCTGCCAAAGTGGAATGGTCGCCATAAGTGCTATGGTAGTTGTTTTTTTTCTTGGGAAAAGCCATGCTGCTCCTTGTTGAGAAACCGGTTCGAAGAGAGGTGATTACTCTTCTCTTCACGCTTGATCCTTTCGGGAACCTTGCTGGTGTTTGATGTGAGACAGACTGATCTATATTTACTGACAGTGAATTTGCAACCTTTTCTAAGAATCAGCTTAAAGGCAGCAAGACCCGAAATCCTCGACTTAGAGCTGAGGTGCGGGGGGTGAAGTACAGCGTCAGCACATCATAAATGTGAAACGAACACAGACTGTGATGGCTTCCCTGCGGAGAAACTGGAACTGTCGTCGCGAACAGGCCTGGCCGTGTTCGCGCACGGACGAGTGCTCCCTTGTCAGGTGTGCGCGTCCCACCACGAAATCCTGCGAAATGAACGCATTTTGTACTATCCTTGCGCCAAACCACGCGCCGCAGTGGCTTCAGTGCCGAGGAAAACTCGTACTGGCGCAAACACTGCCAGGCGTGTTCGCGAAGACGGATCCATTTTCTCTGCTGGTAAGCCATCATTGTTTGTGTTCGTTTCACATTTGTGATGTGCTGAGTGTGTACTTCACCAACCGCACCTCAGCTTCGAGTCGAGGATTTCGGCTCTTGCTGCCTTTAACAACTCGGAGACGCCGAACTAAAGGGGCTTTCTCATGAAGAAGGAATCTGTTGAAAAAGGTCGAAAGCGCGGCTGTGAAGCCGACTATTGACTTCATAAAAAAGACGTAAGGAATGTTTTCAAGTGAAAAAGATGTACGGGAAGGTAGGTGCATGAGAGTTTTGTAGACTTTATCACTGCTGATGTTCAAGAAGTCGAGGTTGGCAATGATGAGGTGTGGACAGGTTGCACCGCTATCGACTGGGTCCCTGCAATAGGACCTGAAGTATGCTGCGAAGACTCCGGCTTTTTCCAGCTCCGACCTTCAAAACTTATCGCTAGAGTTGTGAATGGGTCCGATGGTGTTGGCCTTTTTTAAGCGCCTCTTAACAAATCTGTAGAAAACCCTTCGATTGTTTATCGCTGTGATTCTTTCCTTTTTGCTAGGTGATAGTCGGCTAGATCCCTTCCAGCTTTCTTGAAAAACGCAGGTATTTTTGCATACCCCAAGTATTGCACTTTCCGTGAAGCTGAGGAAAGATTGAAAATTAAATATTTGAGGCGGATATCGCTGACTGTTAACAGTTCGAACAGGTACATGCTGAAAAATGAGATCGTGGCAGCATTCTACTTAGTATTGGTAGCAGTCGCTCGCAGATTTGGCTTTGGCAACTAACTCGCGCCAATTAATGCTCAATAAGGGTTCATTGAGAGAATGTTATCATTACGTGTAGGAAACGGAAACAGGTTCAACGAGGGATAGTTTTGTACAAAATTGCAGAAAGGCACAACTGGATGACGATAGAAGATTGCTCGTGGTTGGTTGCAACCAGTTAATGGATGGAAATTTAAGATTTTCTAGAAGTACAGAGTTTGTGTTGAAATGGAAGAGCGAGATAACAGCTTCAAGAGCTTGCGCGAATGATGTAGCGTCGCAAAAGAGACTTTTGTAAATGAGAACAAAACTACGTTGCCTTTATGATTCTCAGGTAGAGGGCTAACACTTGACAATACGGGAAAAAATGGTGATATTATTGGTCCATGAGTGACATCGCTTCGAACCATTGCTAAGAGCTCACCACCCATGATGCCGCCTTCTCTGTCGCACCGGTGGGTTTCGTATTTGAATCCGTTTGAAAGTGCGGCATCAAGGATGGTGCCTGGCTTGCACCATGTTTAGGTGACGAAAATCACGATAGGATCCGCGGACGAAAGTAGGTAGAGGTCAGGCAGTTTGTTGCAGGCTGAGCGAACATTGAAAAGAAGAATATTATTCTTGAAACTCCTATGGGTCGGAGGAAGACTGTTGGAGAGGGCTGGCTCCTGAAAAAATTCCTCAGAGGAACGGCTCTATCTGGTTGGATTACCTATGAGCTGATGAAAAAGAGGAGGATGAGAAGCATAGTTGGAATTTGTGTGGTTAGAGGTTGGGGTGGCAAAAGTCAGCTCAAGAGGTTTTGAGTAGTGAGTGAAACAAGTCTGCGATCTTGTCAATCGAGTGCTGCTAGTCCCTGAATTAGATTTCGTTAAGGAACGTGTGAGAGGGGTTCGTAATTTTACAGTGTTAAAATCACGCACGACATACGTGAGCTTAGTTCGTGCGCGTTGAACTCTCCTGCCTGTTTATTACAGAGTCCGGTCCAGATCCAATCCTTTGGAGGTGTAGTCCCTTCGTGCGAAAGAATGGACAAATTACCTAGTGAGACGTTGTCGTCCAGTTCTCATGTGCGCGATTAACGTATCCCTGAGAGCTTGACTAGCAAGGGAAATTTTAATGATACATCCTCGTGCACCAGTACCGCGAGGTTTTCCACTAGAAGATCTGTATGCGTTTATCCTACTCCGGTCCAATTCTCGTATGAGATCGCTATCACCAGAAGTCTAGACAACCTCTTTGAGAACTTCGTGGTCAAACCGTGGAGTAGCATCTTCGACGACTTGTTCATAGATTCCTACCCAGTGATCAAACGAAGTTTCTCGCCTATCCGTTGGTTGTCTGCCTTGACTTTAGCCGAAGTGGAATAAAACAAGCTTTGTTGTTAATTTGGTGAAGGAAGCTCAGATAAACGAAAAACTATGGATGAATGCGTTCCCAGGAGCTCGTTCGGTTGGTAAAAACACGATCAAAAGTGTAAGTGAGCGAGCGTTGCATGCAAAAAGAGTGAGCATCAAATCTTTTAATCAACTTACTTGTCCAAGTTGTCATCTCTCCTTTCTCCTCGTCGTTAGCAGTCATCCTGCTCCCGGTTCGTTTCACCTCAATGATCAAACTAGAGGCAGAAAATAGCAAAAAGACAAGACGAGTTTCAAAGGCAGTTGGTCGATAGGGTGTGTCGATGAAGAAACGAAAAATGCTAATATCACAAGTTGGATGCTGTTCAGGCGGATACTGCGAGCACACAGTTTTTGAGTATTTAAAACACAAAAACGAGCAGGATGTCAGAAACTCGCCTACGTGAAAACAAAAAAGTTTTTGATATATGTGACAAAGACCCTAACAAATACACTGCGTATTATAATAAGACAAAAGTGCCGTGCGAGCGGGCCCGGTAGAGCGAGTCGCAGCGATGTCGCGGCCCGCTCGCACGGAAAATTCTCGTGCGAGCAGGCCGCGACAACAAAGGTTAGTCCGAAATACCCTGCGAGCGGCCCACAATAACCGTGCGGGCGGGTTGCGACAACCGTGCAAGCGGGACGAGACATGGCCACCGTCCGCTCTACTAGGGCCCGCTCGCAGCCATGTCGCGTCCCGCTCGATCGGACTCTTGTCTGAGTAAATATACGGGCACCCTAATATCACGGTATCTGCTCTCTCACGCCTTCCTGACAAAAGCCATTGCTACCCATGAATTCGGCGTGCCGAAAACCTTATACCACTCCATTTCGCTTTGAAAATGAAAAATCAAGTATAGCTGTGTAAATTAAGTGCTTGGTCCCATCTCCCAATGTATCATAATTATACGGGCACGCTTAGTAAAATATGAATGAAAACATTCACTACGAGAATTTCTCTCTTAAATTTGAAATAACTGGTGGCACGTGTTCTTCAGTTAAAATTGCAATCCCATCAGGATCGGATCGCTCCGAGGCGGAACAGGAGCAGGTAAGGCAATTCATCATGAGGCCCTCCACAGTCATAGGATCGCTGTGCAATTTCGTCGGGATTCGAGTACCATTGGCATTCCTGTGCAAGATTCTGGCTCCTGCAGTCGGAATAAAAAATACTACAGATAGAAGAAGCCAAAACGATCAACTTCTGGTACTAAAACCATGCCTTCCCCGAACGGCCGATGTAGATGATTGCGTCGTCCTGCCGGAAAATCAATGGTTATCCATTGTGCTGGCCCAGGTACGTAAGAGTAAGAGTGTGTCCGTACAACCTGAGGCTAGTTTCGCGGAACTTGTCAGCAATCGTGGCGATGCCGAACCGCTCTCTTTTTCCACTTCCTTGGTGGAGGACCAACATTCTGCCTCATACAGTGCGACGGGTCTAACGACTGATCGATACACCTTCGGCTTGAAGCAACCGCGGATCCTCTTGTCGCACAGCACTCGCGTCATCGAACGCCACTTTAACCATGCAGCGATGACGCGAGCAACGACTTCATGGGCTAGGTTGCCATCCGCTGAGAGTGTTGAGCCGAGATACTTGAAGTAGTCGTTTCTCGGAAAGTCATTGCCATCAATCTGAAAGGTGGCGGACTCATTTATATAGGTCGTCATATTCTCAGTCTTTTTGACGTTGCACCGAAGACCGAAACGCGCTAGACGTTTGCTCCAGGCCTGCGTCTGTCGTTCAAGGTCCTCTCTTTGTTCAGACGCGAGCATGACGTCATCTGCGTACAGCAGAATCCATGGCGTAGGCGTCTCGAGACCTCTCGTAATAGTGTCCATGACGACGACGAAGAGAAGTGGTGAGAGGGCTGATCCTTCATGTACACACAGGGAGATGGAAAATTCTGCTGACGTGCCCGCGGCCCCCTGCACTCGACTCTTCGGGTCCGTGTAGAGAATCCTAACCCACTCGAAGAGCTCCTCTGGAATGCCATGCCAGCGCAACGCGCACCAGATGACTTCATGTGGCACGCGATCGGAGGCTTTCTCCAGATCGAGGAATGCTAGATGTAATGGATTCTGCTTTTCTCGATGTTTCTCGATCATCAGTCGAGCCGCATGGATTGCATCCGTAGTTCCGCAGTTGGCTACGAACTCACACTGGTTCGCGGTAACTCGGATGATGTCCCGCATTCGGCGGTCGACAATGCGTTCGTATATTTTCATCTGTGAGACAGCATGCGTATTGGCCGATAGTTTGAGCAATCCGCAGGGTTGCCTTCCCTCTTCCAAATCGGGATTGCGGTACTCTTCTGCCAACCCACAGGGATCTTCTTTTCTGCGATGATCCGGTTGAAGAACGATGTCAGCCATTCAGCTGAGTTCCAGTATCTCGACTTCCATAGTTCCGCCGCTACATCATCAGGACCCGTCGCTTTTTCTGGTTTCATCCGCTTTAGCGCAGCTCTGGTTTCATCCACGGTGATCGGCTGAATAGGACCGTACGTTGGCGGTAATTGTGGAATGGGTGGTTGGCTGAATTCTTCTGTTGAGATCTTCTCGAAGTAGTCACACCACCACTTCGTTGCCTTCCTGTGGTCTGATATGAGGTGACCGTGTTCGCCATTAACTCCTTAGAACTTTTCGACGTCTTCGGCCTGCCGCTGGCGAGACCTCGCCAGTCGGTGGATGAGGCGTTCCACGCCACCATTCTCATCTAGTTTCTTGCTAACACTGTCTTAGTGCCCAGCCTTTGTTGCAGCTACAGCCTTTTTTGGGGTGTATACAATGAGGTACCCACACCTGTATCGCCAGCCGCAATTAGTGGGTGCGGCGCCCACTAAGTGCCAGCTCATGAGCTGCGTTGTCAGTGGCGGCTCCTGCAGGAGCCTTGCGCTGCGTGCGCCCCGACTGCACCCACTTCGCCGCGTGCGGCGCGCGCGCCGCGCTTGCGTCGGCTTGCGTTCTACGAAGAGGAAATTGCACTTATTGGAAGAAATGCGGGAAAATGAAACCAGGGAAAGCATTTCAGTGCAACTTAGTATCGAACACAAAGTATTTAGCAAGTGTTCAACTCAAATTTAATCAGTATGGCTAGTTTTGTCTAAATTTAATTCAAATTCAGTTTAGTCTGAACTAAGCTTAGATTTAGCTAGTACTTCTTGTTTCCACGGTAGTTATCTTCACTAGTGGACCGCTTCAGGCGTGAAGCATTCGCTAGGTTAAACTTTTATGTCTGAAATCGCATTCTTGTTCTTGTGAGCCCAGGTGTTAGAAATGCCTTGCAGACATACCCAATGCCTGGAAGCGTGGTTAAGAAAACTTGTTAGCTGAAAGGTCTCCGGACTGGTGTTGCACCTTAAATGTTAAGGTAAATTTAGGGTTCAGATGATTTAGGAACAATACCTCCTCTCAAAATCAATAAATTGCGTTCTCGTCTGACAGTTGGAGGAATATCTGTAGTCTTACTGCGTAGTTTGAGCAAATTCGTTCAGTACCAACGACGCTGTGGGCACTGCTATGTATTTTCGAAGTAAATTTTAATTCTACTCTTATTCCAGTTAACTCTTTTCAAAGTGATGAACCAATGTCCAATTTAAGTCCAAGCTCCAGCTATTAGTCCCCTTTGGTCACCTCATTTTTCACGAAGTCCCACAGGCCTTGACAAGTTCCTGCCGAAGTCTGATTGTTGTTGCCGAAATGTGATTGTTAAAGAATGCGAACAAGCTTCCATTTATTCGTCTATATATCCAATAATATGGAGATATTTGCAGAGGAATTTTTAAACCGTTTTCTCGGTGACGTAGCCTTGTTGGAAACTTGCAGTTTCCTGAATAAATCGCTGCAGAAAGCATGAAAATCTTGAAAATCTGGCTTTTTATTGGCTGTCTCTATCCTATCCCTTTTTCCCCCAACAATTTTCGACCCGTTCGCCCATTTCCAGCTTTTGCCGCGTTGCGGCGTTGCGATCGCCGCGCACCAAACCTGCGGGGGGTGGGCGGAGTCGGAGACGCACGCAGCGCAAGGCTACGGCAGGGGCCCCCAGCGACGGCGCAGATCATGAGCTGGCACCTAGTGGGCGCCGCACCCACTAATTGCGGCTGGCGGTACAGGTTTGGGTACCTCATTGCCGCCCCCCCCCCCTTTTTTGTTGCTCTCTTCTCTTCTCGATACTTCTGCCAGTTATCATCCGTCTTGTTACCGAGGAATACGTGGTACAGACGTTTCTTTTCGCGCACTCAGTTGAATTTATGTTGGTTCTCCAAGCAAGTAGTAGTTCTTCTCGGTCTCGTCGACGGTCGTGGTCGGTGGCAACTTGATCTTAGGAGTTATAGTGGATTGCTTCTCTTTGAACCGCCACCATTTGATTCGGGCCAGTCCGCACCGTTCGTCATGCATCCTTCTCGGGGGCATGACTTTCATGGTGCAAATAAGCGGACGATGTTGCGTGGCCACGGTCTCGTAGAGTGAGACTTTAGCATCGATAGCTAGTTTTTGATCGCGATGTCGTTCGAGAACTATACCAGGGATGAGCAGATTGTCCTTATCCGGTTATCCGTTCTACCGTTATCCGTAGGTGTTGGGCTATCCGTTATTCGCACCGTTATCCGGGCCTTTGATGCCGGATAACGGTGCGGATAAGGCCAACAATGGTAGATTCATTTTACACGCTCCCAACAGAGAGAGCTTCCATTTCAAGAAAAGCCGTCGTTCTCCCGCTTTTTCCCTCATAATTGATTTGGAATCTTGAAGCGATGTAGGAGAAGGTAATACAGACTTGTACTCGTCTAGAATGGTTCTTGCTCAAGTTTTCTGATTTTCCGACAATCGAGACAATAATCTCGAAACCACTGTTTACCTGTAAGATTATCAACAACGCTGACGCTGACTAATGTTGTGACCTCTGACAAAGTTGAAGTTGATGATCTCACAACTTACAAATGAGTGGTGCCCTCTTGCTTGCGAAGTTCAATTCGACTATTCATTTAACCCTACTGTGTTTACCAATTTTTGGATCTGATTACACATAGTGTTTAGGAGTGATATGAACATAATATTCAGTCAGTACCAAAAGGTTTACCAGAACTCCGTTAAAGATATGTGGAACAAAGCATCAGCCTATGTGACGCCTCCCCCCCCTCCCCCCCCCCCAAAAAAAAAACGGCTTTGTGGTGTTGTTGGCAATGGGTCTAAATAAGAAACCGTGGAACGACCAGAGACCAGAGTAATTCTTATAAGAGTTCGTTATGGGGATCTTTGTATTGAAGACACGCATCATCTTATGTAACTAGTGTGTCAGTCGAGTTATCGAATATCCAGGTACTACTGTTGTTTTCGTGAAACCTAGATACTATATTCATTTCTTATAATTACGCCATGCTATACTTGCACATTTTCAAAAAAATTTCGAATATTCGAATAATCGAATATATTCAAAAGTTGACTTTTTCGAATATTCGAATTTCGAATATATTCGAAAAAGCCAAATCTCGAATATTCGAATTTTCGAATATATTCGAAAATTGGTTTTTTCGAATATTCGAATTTCGAATAAATATTCGAATAATTTATTCGAATAAATTATTTGAAAGAAATTCCTAGATTGGAACTTTAATAGACTTAGAACTCTAGCAATCTAGAACACATCTTGCGCCCCCTTCAAATTTATTGTTGTAAAAAAAACCAGCGAAAAACCTTCGAACATTCCTATTGAATTAGACTAAGAAACAAAATTTCAAGTGACTTTAACTAATCCACGCAAACCTAATCGAAATATGAATCAAAATTCGAACAAAAGAAAAAATATAGCATCAACAAAGCGACAACAAGGTATAAGGCGCGTTTTTTTTTCACTTGTAGTTTTCTCCACCTACAGTGTACGCCGACAGCGGTGGGTTTTTCGCGGAATCCGGAAGAGCGCGGCTGACCGCGAAAAACGCTCGCGCTAGGATGCTCGCCGCGACACCAAACTGTAGGGTTTTCTTGATCCATATTTAAGATCAAATATGATTTTAAAAAATATCAATAAAACCCTGATTTGCCACGGTGATTCCAGCACGGGCGACGTGGCCGCGCAACGTACTTGCTGTGTCTACGAAAAACCCAGCTTACTGTATTTGTCACCTTTTATGAGTCGTACACAATTCGAAAGCGCTATTTTTACTCTAGAAGAGTGTTGTAACGGATGCCTTTCAAACCGACAATTTGCTTAAGTTCCAAGACTACGATATGGAGTATTGCGTCTATGAAAAACATCACTATTGACGCCTGACTCTCCCAGCATTCGGTCGAAGCTCGAAAGACCACTAAAACCCCTCAGATGACTTATGCCATGTAAGGAAGACAACTTGTGCTTGAAACGATCATCAGGGGTCCCATACTTCAAAAAAATCATATTTTGTCTCGGAGACGCCAACCATCACGATTAGCCAAATTCATTCCAGAAGGCGTGAGAATTGCTTGAGAGAAACTGTCTAGATGGACATTGCGCTTCTCAAACGTGCTAAAAAAATGAATAATTCAGCCGAAAAACCGGAAATTGATTTGAAAATCCTGATGATGGCTGAGAACGTCTGGCCCTACTTTTTCAACACCATCAAAGCTGCACGCCAAGAGCTCAGTTGATGATGCTCCTCCACGTTTATATTCTATAGTCTGTTCCACGGGGGAAGATGGTTGGGGAAACGCCACAGAGAAGAAGAGGTCGAAAAAGTGTGCAGAGAGTGGAGAGGGTGCAGAGAAAAACACACTGTGCGTGAATACTCAGCTACCAGCGAAACAGACTATACCGAGCCTATGTATTTCCTCGGCATTGGATGCCTTTTAGTCCCTATTGAATGTAAAGAGAAAATGACATTTCTTTCTCAGCTTGGCATTTTCTTCCTAAGCGTAGAAATTAGGTAAACGAACATTTTTGGGAAATCTCATGTTGACAGAATTGTGGAGGGAGAAAAGCGCCTTTGGATGAGCGCACTGGATCACTGAAACACGTTCGCGCTGTTAGCTTCAGAAAAAATCGACGTGGGACCACTCTGTATGCTCATATATGACGTCTCCATTCAGTTCGAAACTAGATCAGCAAAAAGGGCAAACGTCTCTGAAGTATTTCGTGTGATTTATGTAATTAGGATATCGAATATTCGGGTGACACATTCGAATAATGGGGACATCGAATATTCGAATAATCGAATATATTCGAAAATTGACTTTTTCGAATATTCGAATATCGAATATATTCGAAAAAGAAAATTTCGAATATTCGAATTTTCGAATGATTCGATTCGAATGATTTATTCGAATGACCAAATAATTATTCGATTCGGTTGCAAATATACGCCATGCTCAGCGGCGCTTTGAGAATGGCGGATTTGGTGAGTAACGAGAAGAAGAACTTGTGCTAATTTTCATCCACAATATTAGGGTCGTATTTCCCTTTTAACACTTATACGTTACCCGGTATCCGTTATCCGGTCATTTTTGGCCTATCCGTTCTATATGATGAAGGATTAGGCTAGATGCATCACTGACGCAGCTCGGACGCTAGGGTTTAGGCCCTCGCGGCGGCCGCGCGTTCTCCTCATTAAGGATGTACATGTCGCAAATTCACATCTTTGCTAGACCAATCTGTCAGAATATCTATCGGAACTTCAACTAATGTCGCAGCACAGTTTACTCAGACAACCGCTCCGCACAAGTTTGCAGAAAAGTTTTTTCAGTCCCTATAATGGGGCGAAAAATTATGCCCGATCTCTGAAATGACATATGACATCATTTTTTCGTCAGTTTTAGTTCATAGACGAATGCCCAATTTCAAAAAAAACCGCTCTCAATGTGTTGGAATACCGAGGTGGTGCTTCGCGTATCGGCAGTGCACCTACAAAAGTCCCATTCTTTTAGGGAGTAGCCGTGATGGTAGCCCATTTGCATGGGTACTTAGCTCCCGTACCAAAACAGATTGACATGATCCTGTGATTTCGTAGATCTTTGAAATTTGACGGAGAATATGCCGAAAAGGATAACACGGATTAAAAAATTCTCCACTCAGATGATGAGATAAACAAACCCCTGATAATTAAATACGAACCAAGTTTGTCATTTTTAAGAGGCATTTCAGCCTTATTGAATTTTTTCATGAACTAGTAATAAGACGGATGCTTGTCGCCACCATTCACTCGAGGCTGTTGTTGGGGCTGAAACATTACACGTAACTAAATTCCTCTAAACTCATCATTCGACCAATTATTCCAATCGTACGTACTCGAATATTCGAATGATCGAATAATTTCACTTTTCGGATTATTCGAATATTTGAATAATCAAGTATTGCAACTTTTCGAATTATCCGAATATTCGAGTAATCGAATATTTCAACTTCTCGAATAATTCGAATATTGGAATTGTCGAATTTTGACATCTTTCGAATTGTTCGAGTATTCGAATAACGAAATTTTCGAATTATTCAAGTATTCGTTCGAAAATATCCGTTTGAATACCAATTATAACGAGAACGAAGTCGATATGAGTCTTCAAGTTGCTACTGTAGAAGGAAACGAGGTGAGAAGGGCGCTTCCGAAACTTTTTAATCATGAAGTCGCAGTCGGCATATTCCAGTATGCTCTCACCATCGTCTATCAGCGCGCAGCAATATAATTGACACCTAATGCAGGTCAGGTTACGGTACTGGCGCGGCCGTGGCTGCCTTCCATAATCTTGTCAGCGGCCCCACTATCGATCCCAAACTCAAAGTCATGGATTTCTCTGAAAACTTGCATACAAGGGTAATTCGAGGTGCTGATCACGAATATCACATTCATTTCGGACAACTTATCGATTTTATTGACTTTATCGATTTTTCCCAGGCACTGACCTCCACTTAAAGGCAGTGTCCACGCAGAATCTTCACTATTGGTACCCAAAGCCGACCCAGTGCCCGCTCCGCCCCTTCGATGGTTTTGTAAAAACATGTTAAATCATGCCTAAGATTGTGAAGACATGTTTTATTGTCTATCAGTCTGGTCCCTCTCTATTCTCTTATGCTGCGGATGGAACTCACACAAACATGTATTAACCTATTGAACATGCATTGTTAAATTTGACAGGTTTTTGATCAGCATCAAGCCAGAATCTCGCCCCAAATTTCGGGAAAAAAATGGTTACTAGTAGAAATACTAGTGGAAAAAAGCAAAATGCAATCGAGAAATGTCCCTTAGGATCATTGTATACCAGGGTTTTTGAAGGTGCTGGCAACAGATATGATTAAGGTCTCGCAATAAAAGGTCGACAAAGTGCGGTCAACTTCAGAAAAGCCGGGAAATACACCGCCCCACAAAGAAAAAATCCGAGGAAAATCAACGAGATCGAGATCATATCGCAAAACGGCGATTATATTCGTGATCATCAACTTCAAAAACCTCTACCCTTTTTCAGAGCCATTCGAGATATTAGCGGAGCAAAAAAAAACGACAAAATCAATAAAATCGACACCCTTATGCGAAATGAATGTAATATTCGTGATCAGCACCTCGAATTACCCCTGTATGCAAGTTTTCAGAGAAATCCATGACTTTGAGTTTGGCGGTCGATAGTGGGGCCGCTGACAAGATTATGGAAGGCAGCCACGGCCGCGCCAGTACCGTAACCTGACCTGCATAAGGTGTCAATTATATTGCTGCGCGCTGTTAGACACGGAACGAAGATGGTGAGAGCATACTGGAATATGCCGAGTCTCGAAACTCATTACAAAGTTTCGGAAGCGACTTCATGATTACAAAGTTTCGGAAGCGCCCTTCTCACCTCGTTTCCTTCTACAGTAGCAACTTGAAGACTCATATCGACTTCGTTCTCGTTATAATTGGTATTCAAACGGATATTTTCGAACGAATACTTGAATAATTCGAAAATTTCGTTATTCGAATACTCGAACAATTCGAAAGATGTCAAAATTCGACAATTCCAATATTCGAATTATTCGAGAAGTTGAAATATTCGATTACTCGAATATTCGGATAATTCGAAAAGTTGCAATACTTGATTATTCAAATATTCGAATAATCCGAAAAGTGAAATTATTCGATCATTCGAATATTCGAGTACGTACGATTGGAATAATTGGTCGAATGATGAGTTTAGAGGAATTTAGTTACGTGTAATGTTTCAGCCCCAACAACAGCCTCGAGTGAATGGTGGCGACAAGCATCCGTCTTATTACTAGTTCATGAAAAAATTCAATAAGGCTGAAATGCCTCTTAAAAATGACAAACTTGGTTCGTATTTAATTATCAGGGGTTTGTTTATCTCATCATCTGAGTGGAGAATTTTTTAATCCGTGTTATCCTTTTCGGCATATTCTCCGTCAAATTTCAAAGATCTACGAAATCACAGGATCATGTCAATCTGTTTTGGTACGGGAGCTAAGTACCCATGCAAATGGGCTACCATCACGGCTACTCCCTAAAAGAATGGGACTTTTGTAGGTGCACTGCCGATACGCGAAGCACCACCTCGGTATTCCAACACATTGAGAGCGGTTTTTTTTGAAATTGGGCATTCGTCTATGAACTAAAACTGACGAAAAAATGATGTCATATGTCATTTCAGAGATCGGGCATAATTTTTCGCCCCATTATAGGGACTGAAAAAACTTTTCTGCAAACTTGTGCGGAGCGGTTGTCTGAGTAAACTGTGCTGCGACATTAGTTGAAGTTCCGATAGATATTCTGACAGATTGGTCTAGCAAAGATGTGAATTTGCGACATGTACATCCTTAATGAGGAGAACGCGCGGCCGCCGCGAGGGCCTAAACCCTAGCGTCCGAGCTGCGTCAGTGATGCATCTAGCCTAATCCTTCATCATATAGAAGAACGAGTGTCAAGCCCGCATCTGGTATAAATTGCCGCTATGTTACTAATGCAAATTGTGTAGTAAGCACACCGGCAACGTCGCTGGTGAGAAAAAAATGTTGTATAACAAGAAGTGAGTTTGAAAAACTATCTTCCCACATCTTAGTGCATGACAAGACTAAACCAATCCTTGCCTGCAAGTTGACGCATTAAAAAGTCACTGTGCTCACGCAATGACAGTCATTCATTCGAATAATTTAAAATTTTCCTTATTCGAATATACGAATATTCGACAGAAAAAAATTCGAATACCAATGTATAGTTCAGGGATGAGCGGATACGAGATTTTTCACGACCCAGGTAACGGTGCGGATAACGTTCTCAAGATTCTCCGCTTCTTCCACGGCAACAGTTGGACTGATTTTGAGAAACTTTAGTCGATGGACAGTATGTAGCACACATTTGTAGGGTTTCTGTAGAATTAAGGTAGAAAATTCACACAGTACAGAATTTCTCCAAATTTTGCAGAGAAGAGCCGTACCTCTCAGCGATCACGATTATGACAATCGCTTAGCATTGCAATCCAGCCCTATCGAAGAAAATTGGAGGATTCGAGTGGACTGTTCCAATAGTGATGTTATGGATAGATGCAAAGGAATGTGGTGCAAAAAAATTTGCTGGTGATGCGGATGGGACAAACACCAAAAGATCGATGAAAACTTACATTTTGGGCTAAAGTAGATGTTACAGGAGGCAGAAAGTAAGAATTAGAAGATTTGATTGTGCACTAATGCAGAACGGCATGGTGAATCTTCCTTATTATGCATTACAGATGAGTGGACACGAATATGGATCGGAAAATCCTTCTGAAGTTGAGATATATACAATAATCAAAATTCTTCTGAAAACTCCTCTACACATTCGTCCTCGTCTGAAGTAAGGAATGACTCGAACAAGTCTTCAGGCTCTCCTCCATCAAAGGCTTCCTCGACATCAATCATCCCCTGGATGTAACTTTAGCAGGAGGCTCCTCGTGGTGTTCTCGACGAGCGTCCAGAACAGCCTGTGTGATCTGATCTCGCCACAGGTGTTCGACCGGAGACTTGAAGAACATCCGAGATGTTCTTGTGAAGTATTTGCGCTGGACCTGAATAATTCGTTGTGCTCTCTTTTCACCAGCCATCTCCGCAAGCGTAAAGGTGTTGAAATCGTAGATAGCTTCGGTAGAGCTTGTAGGTGAAGAGAGGGCTAAACCAACAACCTGATTCATATTAGAAGCCCTAAGTAAACAAGTAGAACTAACTAATGTATTTCTTTCCTGCAATAAAGCCTGTCCAGCGCGTAGCTAGTAGCTACCTAGAACTGATGTATTGATCGAAGGAACGTCATAAGTTTAAGGTAGCGACTATAAGTGCTACATTTTGTCGGAGATTGCTGGATACATTTCAGTTCTTAACTTTACCTGCAGTCGTTGAAAACCAGCGAGCTGCTGCCACTTTGGAGAAGATGTCTACAACAAATGCATATCATATTATAGGCAGTTCCAATCGTCACATTTTTTATTTGAATTCGCGAAACAAGTTCTCTCTGTGAATCACGGCCTTACGGCCTCAATTTCATTTCTTAAACATAGCAAAGCTGTGATGTAAAATTAACCAAAAATGGTGTGATTGTGCAGCACTTGTTTTGAGCTACCAGTGCAGATGACAACTATTGCAGTATTACACTAATGCAAGGAGCAAGCCGATGTTCAACAATGAAATATCACCAACTATCTCAAGACTTTTGCTCACACCAAAAAAATATTTAGATTGAAGCGCACGTCTCACAGTTAGTGCTATATGTGTTTTTATTTGAAATGCAGTTCCTGTTGATCTGCGGCTTGAAGGAGAATTCGCTTCTTGATTATCGATGCAATTCGTTTCCATTCTATTTGCCCCATCTGCTTCATGGCACCCTTCCTCCTGTACGAAAAACTGTCTGACACAACTTGAGAAATGTGCGCGGTGAAAGAAGTGCATACATGTATAGTAGACAGGACTTCCACAAATTACCAGAAAATTTAAAGGCAGCACTCCCGGAAATTCTTGGGTTGAAGATTTCCCGGTATATCGGGGTTTTTAGGGACGATGAACTCACTGACAACGATGAAGTAGCGTGAAACACGCGAAAAAAAAAACACAGAAAACGATGGCGGTATTTCATGCGTGCCCACAGCGCAGACGAGTATTCCGTGATGGGTCCCGCAACGGAACGCTGCAAATGGTACGAATTTCATGAACAAGCCCCCACTGATCCACACGCGCACACCTTGTCAACGGCGTCAGTTGGCGCGACGGAACCCTAATGTCCAGAGCGGCAGATGTGTCTAGGGCAGTATCTTCGCAGCTAGGCGGCCATTCAAGGTGTTCGACTTACTGTTGCGATTGTGCAGCGGCTGACTACATGGTAAGCGACTCATTTCAGAAGTGAAAATTTTCGTGAGTGCTACCTTTAACATTCGCAACCTTACACTTTCGCCATGGTGTGCCACGAGGGACAGGAGCGGTCCCTTAAAGGCAGCACCTACCAAAAATTTCTTCCCGAATATTTCGAAAGTTTCGAAAAACCCTTTATGCAGGGAATACTTTCGCCACCTAGGCTGCGACAGAAGTGTGCGTTTACTTACAGTAGGATCGCCTAGGATCAGACGGACTTAATCCTCAGCTGATTATACGCGCTGTCTCGCTTGCGCTAGAGCACCGAAAGTTTTCTCGGAGCGCGGAAACGATGATTGCCAGCTGATCTAATTGCTACCCCATCGCCTTCTATTGACTTCGCTTTTCCTCATATCTTTATTTTTCGCGTATGAAGAGACGTTTCATACGTGAATCCTTTGAGTTTTCTCTTCTTTTCATTCTTATTTTCGGCCTTCTCCAGCCATTTCGTAATATTTCCATGGCGTGGGGCCACGTTCGCCTTTTTGATTGTTCCGCAGCGCCTTGTCCAAGTTAGTTTTCAGTTTTCTTGTATGATAGGCTGCTTTGAATTTTCTGAGTTCAGGTTTTGTTTTGTGATATCCTTTTTTTCCTTCGCTTTCATCATCATTGTGGTGGCTTCATTTTCATTTTGTTTGTTTTGTTTATTTCCAGGTGGTGTGCGTGGCCTATTCGCCCTCGACTGCTCTTCAACGTTTCCTTGAAGTAGGTTTTTGTTCCCCTCACAAAAGTTGATTTTCATTTTTATGTTGATCAGCTGTGATTTCGCCACTTCCTGTGCTGTTTTTTTCTTTTTATATTTCTTTTTCTTTCGTTTGGTGTTTTCCTTGCAATTGCTTATCCTTTCGTTGTTTTTTCAGTCTAATTCTTCTCTTTCATTGTTTTTCAGTCTAATTCTTCTATCTCCGGCTGGTCCACGCTACCCTACCGGCGGCGTAGCGTTTGGGTCCCGTCGGAAAACGGGCGTGGGACATAATATCCCATGGATACGCAGGTGCTACGGTACTTCTCTTGACGGCCACGCACACTCACCACTTTAGCACTTGGACCACTCTTTCTTACCAATAACGATGAATATGTAATCGCTAAGAAGCACACTGAATGAAATTACTGTTTAGGTTTGAAAAATGGAAATTATGAGATCAAACTCCGAGTGTATGATATGTTTATGATATGTACTCCCGAAAAATTTTGTGGGAATTTTTTTTTCTGTCAGTGAAGAACGTTGGTCATTTTTGAGCTGCTACGGTCAAACCACTTCCACATACACCACCCATAGTTTCGAACCCGTGATTTCAACAGCTTTGAAGCATCAAAGACGTCCTGCTATCAATTGCTGGAATTTTCGATGTTATTCATCTTTACTGGTTACAGAAGTGCTGCAAACGCTCAACAGTCACTCTCTTTCTTGTGAGTGCACGTGGCTGTCAGCAGAAGACGCGTAGCACCTGCATATCCGTGGGGCATAGTTAGCCACGCCCATTTTTCGACGGGACCCAAAGGCCCTCCCTCCACCATACCACTCTTCTCTGTTCTCAACGGGTTTTTTTTGAAGTGGGTTTTGCTTGCTATTCGCCACTTAGTCACAAATTGTGATTTTAGTAATCTTGTGATTTTGTACCTTATCTTTCTGTTCTTTCCTTTGTTTCGATTCCTCTTTTCTTGTCAGCCGTTTTCTTAGCGACTTCAGGTGGCTTTCTTCCTTTTTTAGATGATTTCATGTATCTCCAGATGGCCTACGCTGCCCAACTGCTGTCTCTGTTCTCCAAGGCTACCTGGAGGTAAATTTTCGCTTCCATTCCATTTTTACACAAGATGTGCATGTTTAGGCAAAGGTGTGTTTTGTTTCAAATATGCTTCGAAGCGATCTACCGCACTACTTTTATAGGAGGAGGGGACGGGCCAATACACCAGGTGCGGCCATGTACTCTTGGAAGGTGTTGTGGGACCGAGCCCAGAGACCACCACGGAGGGGGACTTATGCGCTTGAAAAGCTGAGGCAGCTGGTGCTCAACAAATCGTTGCAAGAAGAATTGGCCAAAGCTAGCTTGCGAGAATAAACCTCTATATGCGAGTCGAAGAACGCGCTGGACAGGCTTTATTGCAGGAAAGAAATACATTAGTTAGTACTACTTGTTTACTTAGGGCTTCTAATATGAATCAGGTTGTTGGTTTAGCCCTCTCTTCACCTACAAGCTCTACCGAAGCTATCTACGATTTCAACACCTTTACGCTTGCGGAGATGGCTGGTGAAAAGAGAGCACAACGAATTATTCAGGTCCAGCGCAAATACTTCACAAGAACATCTCGGATGTTCTTCAAGTCTCCGGTCGAACACCTGTGGCGAGATCAGATCACACAGGTTGTTCTGGACGCTCGTCGACAACACCACGAGGAGCCTTCTGCTGAAGTTACATCCAGGGGATGATTGATGTTGAGGAAGCCTTTGATGGAGGAGAGCCTGAAGACTTGTTCGAGTCATTCCTTACTTCAGACGAGGACGAATGTGTAGAGGAGTTTTCAGAAGAATTTTGATTATTGTATATATCTCAACTTCAGAAGGATTTTCCGATCCATATTCGTGTCCACTCATCTGTAATGCATAATAAGGAAGATTCACCATGCCGTTCTGCATTAGTGCACAATCAAATCTTCTAATTCTTACTTTCTGCCTCCTGTAACATCTACTTTAGCCCAAAATGTAAGTTTTCATCGATCTTTTGGTGTTTGTCCCATCCGCATCACCAGCAAATTTTTTTGCACCACATTCCTTTGCATCTATCCATAACATCACTATTGGAACAGTCCACTCGAATCCTCCAATTTTCTTCGATAGGGCTGGATTGCAATGCTAAGCGATTGTCATAATCGTGATCGCTGAGAGGTACGGCTCATCTCTGCAAAATCTGGAGAAATTCTGTACTGTGTGAATTTTCTACCTTAATTCTACCGTAACCCTACAAATGTGTGCTACATACTGTCCATCGACTAAAGTTTCTCAAAATCAGTTCAACTGTTGCCGTGGAAGAAGCGGAGAATCTTGAGAAAAGCAAAACAAAACAGACATCTCGCCACATCCACTAATCAGCTGATAACGCGCGGCGGCATTGATCATGTAGACATCGCAAAGAGCGGATCACTCATCCGATGCCTTTCGTCTGGCCAAAGTCGGAGCTCTTCAAACTGCTCTGTTTCGTCACGTCTGGCAGATTTCAACGTAAGATTGGGACTCAGCGCACCCAAATAGTCAGGAAAGAAGTGAAAAGCTCGGGGATGAACATTTCCGTGGGTGCTGCCTTTAAACACGCGTTTGTGCTCGATCGCTTGTGCACGCGGCCCCACGCGTCGCACCACGCGTGTCAACCGGTTGAGGACATTGTCGCGAATGTGTTAAAAATGGTTAGATTATGTATCTCGCCGCCTTCAATTTTTACTTATCCAGGTAACATCGAGTTATCTGAAAAAAAAACTATGACAACAATCTTTAACAACGAGCAAACAACAAAAGCTCTCTCGAACAACAACATACCATTAACCAATGGGAGGAAATAAGTCAGAAGAAAACTTTGTACTGGGTTGGTGCCTAATTAATACGGCTTTTTCCGAGGCTTTGTTTTTCTCTATAAAAATTAACGCTTTTCAGATGGTCTCCCTCTGGAAACAATCCTTCTATTCATTAAAGGTGCTATCATCAGAAATTGTGTCCACACTCGCCATATGCTCCATCACTCCGGGAAAGTTTGGATGCAGAACTGTCATTTTGCGAACTCAGCGAGCCCGTTGGCGTAGGAGCAACCAGCAAAGCCACGTAGAAAAATGGTTCATATTTATTAGATGAAAACATCATAGATGAAGAAATGAGAGGTAGCCCATCAAATTTTGAGCACCGGCTACTTTTCATGCAACCGTGGAAGAGGACGAAATCTTGACAACGAGAATAGTGACTGAAGACTTCAATACGGATTATTCCACCATCGTCCTTCTTCTCAAATAGCTCCGGAAAGTATGGAATTGGCTGATTGAGTTACCCCAAAATTTCAGGCAGTATTAAAGCTGTACGGTTCCGAACTTCCACCAATTTTTTTTGTAGCGAAACAAGTAGGCTCCAATTGTGAAGAAACTCGTCAATACAACTTCCTTGCCTTGCAGAGCCGCCAAGAGTTCCTTGTCGTCGAAATCTGATCGTCGACCTCTTTGTTCTTTATCTGCAGGATTGTACCTCCCTACTTGAACCGCTTGGAGGTTTTTCGACATGGCTTTTCTTGTTTTTCTTCGGCCAGAATTTCGTTGTGGTTTCGAAATAACTGTGCTGCATTTCAACTTCCCCGTAGCGGTGGCACATGAGGTAAATATACGGATATGGATACGAATTTCGATAGCACCGTTGCTAAAAGAGGATTTTTTCTATGAGAAAGCCGTTCAAGTAGCGTCAATTCTAACGAGATAAGAAGCCGCAATAAATTAATTATGCAGCAACCTAATAAGTTATAATAAAATGAAGACTGAATCACGCTCTGACAATATTATTGGTGACGCATTACGCAGCAGTAACCCCATGTAGGCAGGAATGAACATATTAAGCAGAATGAGCCTTTTTTCTACGCGCACGAAGCAGAACACATATTCATGGCCAGTTTCACCATTTTTTTATATAACAACGTTTAAGTCAGTGTTACTGGTGAAAGCGTGAGTTGCATGCAGTAAATCAATTACGGATTGAAATATTCAGATAAAATTTGCGGATATGACGGAGCTCGAATAATTGTTATTTTCTAGAACATAATACATAAAATGCATTTAACGGGACCGTCATCTTCCAAGTCGAAATTCTTCGCGTTCATCAACATCTTACTTAGCTCCTCGTTCCTATCGCCTCATTTTGATTCAAGAGGGAATTATTCTTTATCCTATTTCAACTAATTTGCTGTAAAAGTTGTGTTCTGTAGGTCCTCCTTTACATTAAAAGTGAGGTCGTCAAGAAGTTCAATGGAAATGAGAAAAAAAAAAGAATTTTGGATAGTTCCAAGGGAAAAGCAATCATTCCCATGTGGGATACACGTGTTACATTATGTTTCATTAATTACACAATCCCTTGCGCATTTAGGCAAACTTCGGAAGTCATTTTCCCTCGTTTCTAATAGAAATGAGTGGGAGATATTAGAGCATTACATACGATCTCTTGTTTGCTTTAGGGACAAAAGAAGAATGAGAGGGGTTACGTCATACTAGTGAATGAAAATCGATTTCAAAATTAAGAAAAATCGATTTTTCGTGATTCTGAATTTTCAGCTTTTCAAGGGGGAATTGAAGCACAGAGGCTGCTAGTGTAGATCAGAGTCAGACACAACATTTGGAAGGTCAGGTGACCCTGGATCCGTAGTTTGAGGTACGAACATATTCCGCCACCCTGCAACATCCGTGAGGCAGGTGCGAGTGAACCTTTGTACCCTGAATTGGGAAAAGGTCAAAGTTGTTATGATGCTAGAAGCACCATAGTACGATAGAGTCCGTGATAACGTTCACGACTATCGAGGAAAGATTCGCTCTGGACCAACGTTACACTGTAGAAAGGCAAATGAATCTCAGAACATGTAATTTTCGGCAATTTCTAGGCCGACCTCTGAAGTTTTTTCCCAAGTTACATGTAGGCTTTGAGGGCGGAAACAACTTACATGCAACATTTCTTTTCCATTCCAACTTACATGCGATCTTTTTCGAGCCAAAACAACTTACATGCGATGTTTCCGAGTCGAAATAACTTACATGTGATCTTATTCGAGTCAAAACAACTTACTTGTAGGGTTTTCCGAGTCAAAACAACTTACATGCAATCAATTCAAGGTCAAAACAACTTACATGTAAGTTTTCGCAGATTTGCAACTTACATGTATCCTTTTTGGAGTGAAAACAAGTTACATGTAATCTTATGGAGCCGCCACAACTTACATGTAATCTTTTTGGAATCAAAACAACTTATACGTTTCATGCTCGTCTCGTCTGCGCCCCTGAGCGGTCGATAATTCGTTCCCTCTGATCATGGCCATTACCCGCAAATCTGCTGCTAATGCTAAGTTCTCTAAGACGGATTCCCAACCCGCGGTTCCACCTACTGCCAACACCTTCACTACAGGATTCGATAAGAATGAGGTAATTATAAGGCTTCAGTTAATACTACCTGATAAGGCTCCGGAAGCTCTTCCCTTGTTGGACCAATTAATACAACTACTCAAGCTCGATCCTAGGGTAATAATTGAGTCCGAGAAGAGAGGAAGGTCCCTTGTCATAGCTGATATTGATGAAGCCAAAGGAATTTTTGATTCGTTTCAACGGCTTGCTCATACTGAAGCAGAGACCTGCAAAGTACTGAGCGCGCTCGATGTAGAAGCCCGTCCGACCGAAGTATACAGGATGGACGACTTCACCGAGGGTAAGGCCAGACTTATCAAATGTGTACTACCTTCTAAGAGCTTTGTCCGCAAAGCGCTACGCAATGCACCAACTTTGCGCCATAAACACGGGTTTGACCACATCTATGTGCGGCGGTCATTAACCCGTGAGGAGCGTGATAAGGAGAAGGAACTCAGAAGGCAAGCACGCGAACTAAATATCATGACTTATAATAACGGGCTTACTTTGTGTGTCACGTGTGTGTGTGTGTGTGTGTGTGTGTGTGTGTGTGTGTGTGTGTGTGTGTGTGTGTGTGTGTGTGTGTGTGTGTGTGTAGAACGAAATTCGAGGGCGTGGCTTAGAGTTATGCCGACCACTCCACCGTTACATGAAGGGTGCGCCGGCGCCCAAAGTGGGGGAGACGGGTCCACTGCTGTGATAAGGGTGCGCCGGCGCCCGAAGTGGGGGGAGACGGGTCTACTGCCGTGATAGGGGTGCGCCTGCGCTCAAAAGTGGAGGAGCGCCTGAAAATATAGCTACCGATGCAGGAGGGGTGCGCCGATGTCCACTACTCAGGGAAATGTCATGAGTTAGGTCCATATTTGTTAAATCGATTCGATGGCGTCTAACATCAATCGTAAAAAAAACTAGATGTCAGACCACTGCGCGGATTAGTATGCAATCCGTGTGAATCCTTCCCCCTTACGTCCTCCCTCGCGTTCTTCTCTTCTCATTTGTTTATGAACACACCGCACCCTCCACTTTTATATGTTCTAACTGACTCTTATCACTTGACCAGTTATAACAAACAAAGAATGATAGACCATTTTCTGCGGTCAATCCAGGTTGAACCGGTTATATATAGTTACGAAAAGCTGTTTCAGTTGAGCAAATGATAAAATTGCTTCAAGAAGGTTAATCCTCTTTGATAAATGCATTTTTACATGAGAAAAAGCAATGGTAAGGGTGTGGGACACATTATAGCAAAAATGTGGAATAGCTGTGACTTTATTTGAATGAAGAAGGGATGAAGCCATGCGAGCGAGGCGAGCATTAGGAAAAGTGTGGAAGTCCGGCGTCAGCTGGACGGCCAGACTGGTGAAAGAACATAATGGTAGCAAAGTTTATGTAGTTTATGGGGAACAAGTTGTGAAAGTTTCTGACATCCCTAAGATCAAAGCTTCTGGCTCAAAAAACCATTAAGCTTGCAAGGTCTACCCTGCTTACTTTTGAACAACAGAAGCCTTACCAACAAACTATCTGAACTTCACTACTTGATCTCTTTACACAAGCCCTTTTTTGTTTTCGTAACCGAGTCATGGCTCTGTCCCAAATTCTCTGACTCTAAAATAACTGGTGATCTGACATATTCCCTCCTCCGGTAAGACCGCTTGGGCAAAAGAGGAGGGGGAACTTGTGTACTGATTCGCGACGACATCACCTTTGAAAAGATTGAAACAACTTTTAATGCTTCCTATGACCACATCGTTTTTGACATCTACTCTGAATCAATGAATCGCCATCGATTTGTGCTAGTCTATCGTCCGCCTAACTCTAGATCCGAGGACGATGATCACCTCATATCACTTTTAAGGCCTTACGCATACCACACAGCGACGCTGTCGCTGCGACCGTTCACCACCACAAGTTTTCTTACGGTGGCTCCTATGCCAGCACGGTATTCCATGCAAACTGTGTGATAAGATATGAGAGTTCGTAACATTTGGTTTTCATCATTTCCATTCATTTTCTTCACCGCGACAGCGTCGCTGTGTAGTATGCCCTAGGCCTAACGGACATGTTTTCATTTTTCAATGAATTTGTTGATTTATTGATTTTTCGCTGATTTTCTTCAGGGGTCGATGAGGATATGCCTACTGGGGTTTCTTGATGCCCTGAACACGAAAATGATAACCGTTCTGCACAAAAATATCGATTTATCGACTTTATTGATTTTTTGCTGTTCTTGCTCATGGGGCGGTAGACACATGTCTACTGGGGTTCGTCAATACGCTGAACACGAATATGACAACCATTCTGCACGAATTATTGATTTCTCGGTTTTATTGACTTTTGCTGTTTTCGCCCATGGGTTGGTGGAGACGTGCCTACAGGGATTTTTCAGTATGCCGAACACAAATACGACAATTGTTTTGCATGAATATATCGATTCAATAATGTCTTCTGTTCTTTTCCTGCTTCTGAAAAGGGGCAAAATGTGCTTACTGGATCAATCGAACACGCTAAACACCTAAGTGCGAATATGGCAACTGTTTTCCACGAATATCCTATCGAAATAACTTCATTTTCGCTTACGGGGTTACTTGGGGGAAGGGTTACTTGGGCATGGCTAATGTGCACACCACCGAAATTACGGGTACTTGCAATGATTTTATCAGCAATATCAATTGTCCTCATCAGTGTGGGAAAGCCGGGGTTGTAAAACACCCGAGCGAAGCCGGGTATGCCGTCTAGTTCTATATGATTTATATGACTATGCTAATATTTTTCCTGAAATACAAAGCAATCTATAAGCTCTGCTGGTCTTCGTAGGACAAAATTTGCTCTGGATAGATTTAACTTTCGCTATTCCTCTTGCTTACATGTAAGCTTTTTGTAAGTTTGTATGTAAGCTTTTTGTAAGCTCAGGTGTAAGCTTTTTGTAAGTTTGTATGTAAGCTTTTTGTAAGCTTACATGTAATCTTTGCGTAAGTTTACATGTAAGCTTTTTGTAAGCTTGTATGCAAGCTTTTTGTAAGTTTGTATGTAAGCTTTTTGTAAGCTTACATGTAATCTTTTGGAAACAGAAACAACTTACATGTGATATTATCACTAACTTGCGTGAAGCCTTCACGTAAGCTAGAAATAAAATTGCATGTAACTTGGGAAAAAAGTTCTGAGACTGGAATGAAAGAGCATCCCTTTTCTAATGAATAGAACATGTGTATCTGCCCCAGGGTAGGGAGTTCTATCGATCTTTCTGAAATCATCTCACACTGGTTTTAACGAACGAATTTTTTTTGGTTGTCCATCTTCACAAATTTACAAGAAACTTCGAGGTGTTGCCAAGTTTGCAGCTGACTTCCGAAAAGAAATTGCAAGCGAGCTAAGATTTAACCCATGCAACTCACTGTACTCTTCTCTAACATATTGCAAAATTGAGATGAACGCTTTGCAATTGACCTATGAGTTGAAAATTTGATAGAAAAATTGGAAATCTGCTATTTTTAGGAAAAGAAAGATTACAGTCACTGAATAATTTCCACATCAGATTGTTCGCCATCCCCTAGTGAACTCATTGGACCCGATAAGAAATTTCCATAATGTAGAATATCAGTTCAAAGAGGAAAAAGTTGTGGAGTTTTCCGTGTTTGACCCTAATTAGTGGGCGGGGTCAAAGCAATTAACGAAGAATTCAAAATTTTTGGTGACAGCCGCAAAGATGAGGCGTGATCGAGGTATGAAGAGATGCAGGATGTTATTCTACATCATGTGTTTCTTTTTATTTCGAAAAATATTCATTCTGGAAGTAGTTATGCAAAAATCCCGCAAATCTCACGAATCCCGCGAAAATTTTCACATTCTTCCGACGCGACTGTATTTCTCTGGTTCCACCCACCAACAACTGTTTTGATATTCAAATAGGAACTGTTAGGCTGTTAATAATCTTGAGATACAATAAATGAGACTTCTTGTGGGTTCAATCTGTTGTTTTGGTTCTCGCATTTGAGCAGCTAAGGAAATTGCAGCAATAACATCTGGTGGAAAAAATAGGCAATTACGTGCCTAAGCTATATCAACTATTCATCTTTCTCAGAAGGTTGAATTGAAGAGATTGAACAAAATCCCTGGAAGCCAAGGAGTTTGAAGCTTAGGCTTAATAAAGCCACTAAAATTCAGTTCCTGTTCATGCTTAGCTGTACTTAAAGAGCATCTATAGAGCTTCAATAGATATCTGAATTTCCTTTGAGTAGCTCAATCCAGGGGTGAACTATATCAAAAGATTCCATTTCCGGAAAATGTGTTGATCATATTATTTAGCTGCTATTGCATGTGCCTGTGAGGAATTTAAAGTTCGTACAACTAGGGGATCGAAGCTACATAATATTTTACGCCAAACAATGAAGCTTCACTGAAAAGGGTTCTGAACCTAGTAGTTGTCCATAATTCGTGAATCCGAACAACTACGAACTGCCCTCACAGTGAGCCTGGACAGGAAGAGAAAAGTCTTATTCCTGTTTGTTTGAAAAGAAACTGTGTAGTAAGATGATTATCTGATAGTGCTCAGGGAAATCCATGAACATTTCATTTTTCGAGTGTTCTCTTTGGGAAACCAACTGCGGCGACTCGTTTGCGCGCGTGATGACCAACTGGTTTGTTGACGGACTGAGCGCTGATTTCTATCAAAGTGTGTAATAAAGCCGCTCTCTGACCGACGTTTTTCTGCGGCTGAGAGCTTGACGATTCTTGTGCCGCTCAAAAAAAGACTATGGAAAAAAGCTGGGAGATATTGGCGTGTGGTCGCAACAAGAATAGTTCCAATTGGTTCGTGGAAATGTGTATAGAGCAAAGGTCCTCACTTGGACTTTCACATATCCACAGCGCAGGGAAGATCCAGCCGTAAAAGCGACGATCGCTGTGGTCTTTTGTGTGGATCGTAATTTTGCATGCGGTTCTCTCACTGTCGCCGCGGAACTATATGTTCTTTGATTTCACATCAGTCGTTTTCAGCTATTTCTGCTGAGTTGAAACTGCACTGCCCCTTCCACTTTCTGAAACACATTATTGCCCATGCACATAACATGCACATGATGAGCATGATACTGTGGATCTGTCTTGTACTGCTCAGTAACTGTGCATTTAAGAGCCAGAGCATTATTTTACTCAGCCGCAGAGCATCCCCCATCGAAACAACAACTGCGTCTGCTTCCCGATCGAACGCACCCACGATTGCGATTTTCTATGCTGTTCGTCCTCTTTTTCCACGTAGTGACGCTCATCACCAACAGCTCTCAAATTTGTGCATGTTTCGACCAAATCATGCTAAACGCGAACAGGATAGCCATCACAACGTACCTTGTTACCATTTGCACTGCTATCCGTAGCATTCATATCTAATGATCGGGGTTATTTTTGATATTAAGTAATTAATAGGACGTGGTTGAATATGCTTCTTTTATTAAATCCGCTTTGCTTTGTGCAGTCATGCACGAGAGAATTACTGTCGTTGTACGGCCCTCAGTCCTTGTGTTGATATCAGCTCTTCTAATCATGCCTTCTCTCTTCCTTTGATAAGTTCATATTTGACGTTAGGGGTTGTGCTAGTGCTGATGCTGGGGGAAGTTCGTTTACAAAGAAAATATTGCTCAACTACTGAAGTTCATTATGCAAGACAAATTTAATGAACTTTCACCTATATCATATGGATAAAATGGGTCGGATTCATCTGCGGAGCACTGAGAGCTTTGCGTTACACTAAATTATCATTATGCTAACATCCTCACTATCATTGCTAACCATAGAATAGAAATTCTCCACGATAGCAGTCTAGTGCGAGCTACAGAGACGGATTAAGAAAATTTAAATGCATGAGTTCTATAACGAATTGTCACTTCGTTTTGGAACTAGGAAGAGTCATCTTAAAGGCAGTGTCTCACTTCATTTTCGATTATGAGATATCAACAGAATCTGGACCTACTCGACGTGCCGAGTTCAAAAATGTATATGATTTCTAATAAAACTCGCGAAAAACCCGTTTTCGAGGGGCCAATCCAATTTGTCGCGGACGAGTTCCACGGCAAGAAATCTGTGTGACTTCTCTGCTCCTCTTTTGATCTCATTGATCGCATAGGTGTTCTCACTGTCGAAAACTGCGCCGCAGTGTCGGCCTGCCCTTAGAAAGGCGAGAGGTGCCTCGTACACCGGCCGAGAATTTAAGCGAATTCTCGGCCGGTGTAGCTGAGGTGAGACACTGCCTTTAAGGAAAATAAGCTGGTGATAACAAGGTAATGAAAAAGCCTCATCTGAAAATATCTAGAAATGCTTGTCAACAGCATACATAACAGAATTACTCGTTTTGACTATATAGGAATTAATATTTCATTGTCAAAGTTATTGAGGATCTATTTTTGATTTTTCTTCTTGGAGCTATTGTCACTTCTTTTCCACAGAGGAAATTTTGAATACATGAGTTCTTCACTAAATTCTAGCTTTATTTTGAAACCAGGAATAGCTCATCTTCAATTGGAATAATCTGGAACAAATTAGCATGAAACTGTACATATTTTTTGTATTCTTAATATTGGACAATGCAAATTGTATAGGTCGCGCGCCAAATAATGCTGGCTACCTGTGTACGTATAGAGCTTGCGCAATCATATCTTGATAGCTGCCTCACAAATGTTTTAAGAATAAAAGCTACGAGGTGCAGAGCAAAAGTCTAAGTTCTTAAGGGGATTGATGTTCCTCAATTGTTCAGATTTTTTAGTACGAAACGACAGATATTTATGGATGGGAGATATTAGACAATTATTAGATGGGAGATATATGGGAGACATATCAAAATCGTTATGAAAGAATGGAACTGTGGACCTACCCAGCGTTTTAATCAGTGACACTGACCTCCTAGTAGCCTAATTTCAAATCGCCAGGCTGGAGCATAGGAGTTTTGAAAGCCAAGGTCTTACTGGTATTTACACCCATGTTTGAGCTCTGAGGATCTCCTTGAAGAAAACCTGAGAGAAAATTTATGACGAGGTGCCCCTGTATGTACAATTCTGCTGTTGTGCGTCTTCGCTCAATAATACCAATAAGATCGGGAATCTCGGGATCTCAATAGCACTTCCTCTTGGTCTGATCCTTCTTTGAACTGCTGCTGTAGTTTGGTTACTCTTCCTTACTTTGCAGAGTTTTTGCAGCCCTTGAAAGTCGGCCGCAGACTTCTGCGTCATCGTGTAGCTTCTCTTATCTCCTACTTCCACGATTATATGCCCTCCAATAGTCGTCTTCTGCTCCGTGAAGAAACATTCAAGGAGACGTCTCTCAACAAATATTTAATCCTCGAGAACTACTACTGTGGCGAAATATTTAGAGCATTCTGCATAAGTAATGCAAGCATGGTTCAGTAGAAGCCCATTCAAAGAAGTAAAGTTTCGAAGTTAACTTTGATTTGGCGAAGACGCCCTTGCAACTGCTGTTTGGTGGAAAACTTAAAGAGCAAGGGAATTATTTAGACTCTCTTTTATAATTAGTTCCCATAGATTTCAAAACAAGTTGCTTAAAAATGAGGATCGGCATGATCCAGGAAGATCGGAGAGAAAAAGGATCTGTAGCTAGCACTGGCCGGAACAAGGGTAGCGGGGGAGAGGGATAGCTGAAAACGTTCAGCTTGATTTTGATTGTCTGTTTTTTTTTTGCCATTATTTCTTGATTTGTTCATTTTCAGTCACTCAATATTGAAGCGAATATTTTTTTAGTGATTCTGTTTTCCATTCAGACCCCGATGCAGGGAACCTAGTTTTTTTCCTACAACTCTCCCCCTTAATGAGCATTTCTGCTTCCGCCCTTGCGTAATTACGTATAGTCGCGGCCAAGAAGATATATAGATAAGATCAGCGCCATTTCAATAGGAGGATTTTTTGCTATAACTCACTTCTGGATTGAGCTTTCCAGATGAAATTTGGATATGTGTTGAAGCTCTATGGGTGCTCCCCACCAGCAGCTCAACTGGACAGAAACTCAATTTTAGTGACTTTATTGAGCTTAAACATCAATTTCGTCGACTTTCTTTGATTTCGTCAATATCTTCGCTACCAACTTCCGAGAAGAAAGAAGAGTTGATACTGAATAGGCACATAGGGCTATTTTTTCCACCATTTGTCACTGCTGCACTTTCCTTTGCTGCTCCAATGTGTGGACCGAAGTAACTGATCGAATTTAACAAAAAAAAAATCCGTTTTATTGAATCTAAGGAATATTGGCTGCGTTACAGTTCCGACTTCACTGTCAGGATGTTGTTAGTAGTGGATATCATAAGAATATCTTCCCTCGGAAGGGTTGTACATATTTTATTCGAGATTACTGAAAACTCTTTTTTTCTCACTTTTTTGGACTTTTTGGTAATCCCACTTTTCCTGTAAAGTGAAGAACTTCAGAGCATGACTATCACAGCAAATTGTTCACACGAGATACAATTTAGAATAACCCCTCTGCGAATCGAAATGAGACGATACAAATGAGAAACCATCGTGTTGATGAAGGTGATGGATTTGGACTTGGAACGCGAGAGTTCTGTTCGAAAGGAGTTTGCTTCTAAAATTTCTGCCGAACAGCTCGAGCTCAAGTTAAGTTATAACGAAAAGTTCCTCCTTCAACAGTGCCACTGATCATATCTTTTTGACCGCGACTTTAGGTGCATGAGAACAACGGCTACTTGCAAGCTGTGCGTTAAATAGGTGTCGAGCAATTTTCGCGTGAATCCCGCCTGTTCGAATCACCAGCCACAGAGCACTTTGTTACGATCACCTTATCGCTCTTCTGATACCCAATACTCCAAAATGATCCTGAGCTTGGACACTGCCTTTAAGGGAAACCAACCGCAAGTTCTAGCACGCAAAAAAGAGAGGAAGGGGAACACGAAAACTGAAGCTACACAACTCTCCTGTTTGCTCCGTAGTCCATGGATACCTCTCAGTGAATACATTGAAATTTAGACTTTCCCACGGTAGTTTCTGAGTAACGCGGAAACGTTTGCGCAGAGAAGGGAAGACCCACGCTCTGAAAGTGAAACTGATATTTGAACTTGCATTGTTACGCTGCACTCCAAAACAGCTCCTACAAAATTTCTCCTTCCTAAAAATGTTGCTCATTTCGAAAATATTTCAATTTACTTGCACCACTTGGGGAAGTTTTCGTATCTGTATCAATCGTCAGCTGTCCTAAACTAAAAGAAGTTGAGCGGCCATAGTCGGTCGCTTTTGAGCGTTCATACAGTCAAAAATGGATAACTTGATTAGTATCAGTTTATCTCCGAACGCTTATTCTGCCTTTTTCTTTCTGCAACCTCAATTTCGAGCCTCTTCCATCTTTATTATTTTCCTTTTTATTGCAAAGTTCCACTTCTGGCATTCTCTTATTATCACTCTAGTGATAAGATGGCGACGTTCAGTGATCAATTCTGCAGTAGATATGTACCTCAGATTATTTCGAGAATGACTTTGTTGTGAAACGAGTTGAAATTATCTGACTCTTGTAATGGTACCTGGATCCTCAGTTACGATTTACGAATTACGAAAATTCAAATTTTTGTTACGCACATCCCTGATCATGACCCACGCCTGAGGGCTCGAGACCGCTAGACGCTGGTCCCGCCACGAAATCCCGAATGCACCCGACTTCCACTACGTCTGTGCACCTATGACGAAACATCGGCCGAATGCCCCGTCAGCTTCGCATCCTCGCGAAGCACAGTCTATAATTGAGCCTCAAGGCGAGCGCATACGATCACGTGCTTGTCTCTCCTACGCCTGCGCTCTAGGAAATTTTGTTGCACTACCATGATTTATATAAGAGGACCGAGCCAGAGCGCCGCGAAGCTCTGACTCGGCCCCGTGTGCCACGTTACCTCCGGGCTAGGTGAACCCTGAAAAAAAAACCCGAGCCAGAGCGCCGCTCCGCGACGCTCTGACTCGGCCCCGTGTGCCACGTTCCGCTTCGCTGCGCTCTGACTCGGCCCCGTGTGCCACGTTACCTCCGGGCTAGGTGAACTCTGAAAAAAAACCCGAGCCAGAGCGCTTCGCGACGCTCTGACTCGGCCCCGTGTTCCACGTTACCTCCGCTTCGCGACGCTCTGACTCGGCCCCGTGTGCCATGTTACCTCCGCTTCGCGACGCTCTGACTCGGCCCCGTGTGCCACGTTACCTCCGGGCTAGGTGAACTCTGAAAAAAACCCCCGAGCCAGAGCGCCGCTTCGCGACGCTCTGACTCGGCCCCGTGTGCCACGTTACCTCCGGGCTAGGTGAACTCTGAAAAAAAAAAACCCGAACCAGAGCGCCGCTTCGCGACGCTCTGACTCGGCCCCGTGTGCCACGTTACCTCCGGGCTAGGTGAACTCTGAAAAAAACCCCCGAGCCAGAGCGCCGCTTCGCGACGCTCTGACTCGGCCCCGTGTGCCACGTTACCTCCGGGCTAGGTAAACTCTGAAAAAAAACCCGAGCCAGAGCGCCGCTTCGCGACGCTCTGACTCGGCCCCGTGTGCCACGTTACCTCCGGGCTTGGTAAACTCTACAAAATCACTGTCATCCACACGAAGCGCAGCTTCGCCGCGCTTTGCGGATGACATTGATTTTCTGCGAAACTGCATAGCTCCTGAAGATTTGGAGATTAGCTCTTATTATGTACTATTTAGAGAGCTTCTACATGGTTCGTTGTATGAGTAGCAGCACAGATCCTCACGTGGTCAAGTCGTTTTTATCTATGATATATATAGAGGGATAACGCTGAAAATCGAAATTGTTGTGATTCGGGCACAATTAGCTTGTAACAGAAAAAAATGCGTAAAGATTCTATTCCTATTTTGTAAGCACAATGTTAAGCTCATGGAGTGCACCATTTGTTCCCCTGACCGCTAATTTCTAATTGCTGCCACTACTTGATGCTTTAGAAGGAATGCAGTAAAAATTTCCGTTCAACTCTGCTGTATTTGGATGTTTCACAGCTCTAATTGCGAAATCACACTCTCCTCATCAATGATTCCCCCATTCTGCCTTACAGATCCAAAATATTCCATTTTCATTGCAAAATAGATGTCCTAATTGAAGATTTCTGTGTTGTACACATAGATATACCATGGATATAGAGTATCCTCCCGTAGCTCTCCCCTAGGCGTGCCAGCACTTCCGCTATCGCGCTGGGACCACACCACCACTGATTCATTGATCAGTGTTGTTTACGACCGGTCAAGCGAGTTGGGCGTGGTCGCAGCGGCGAGTTTGACCAATAGCAGCCCTGACACATAGCCACACGTTCAAAGTACACAGGGGGGCTAGCGCTTTATTATATAGAGGGATGTTGTTTACGACCGGTCAAGCGAGTTGGGCGTGGTCGCAGCGGCGAGTTTGACCAATAGCAGCCCTGACACATAGCCACACGTTCAAAGTACACGGGGGGGGGGGGGCTAGCGCTTTATTATATAGAGGGATATAAGAGGATCTTCGAATCACTTTTTGCCTTCTGTCGCCAAGTCGCTGAAATTTCTCTCCGTTTCTCCTAACACTGAGTATGCTGCAAAACCAACGCGCAATTAGCGGCAGAGGTGCTGCAACGCGAAAAACTCTCTAACCTGGTGAAGAAGAATGGCTAAAGAAAACGGTACCCTTGCTTCGCACCATGCATCTTGACCATGATAAGAGCTGAACTCAGCCCATCTCATTCAAATGCAAGTGTTGAGGAGCTGGGAGCACCTAAAGGTGCATTTCTCGGAATCTAGCTTAATCCAACGCTATAACGTGTCCAGCATATTCGAAAATCTTGCATGTTCAGTGTTCCAAACATTTGTGTACATCTAGCATGGCAGGGTTTTTTTGGCTGTTTCCAAACAGGAAGTGCTCTGTTCGCGTGGAAGGTTTGTCGCGATTTTTTGGTGAAATCTTTAATGTTCCCTGGAACATTATCGAAGTGTGCATAGTATTGATGAACTACTCAATTTCTGTAACTAATTGGGACTCTCGCTTATCGTGTGAGTAGGTTATCTTGCGCTCGAGACTCTACACCGGAATACAAAGAATTTCATGTTTTGCCAACCTTTCCTTGCGAAATGAGTGCTTGTGGAGAAGAACATGGCAGTCACGCGGGTAAATGTCCATAGAATATGGTAGGAGTAGTTGATACACTTCATACAGATATAGATTCTAACAAGAAAACAGCTAAACAGGACAAATCTTAGCCTTACCCTTTCAGCTTTGAACACGGCAGAATCGTTCCTAGGTTTTACTTAGCAGTAGGAGATCGCTACAAACCATTTCGGTGAACTTTGTCGCTTGCCCAATCTATCACTCCACTATACTCACAATCCAGGTCACGACAGTCTTTATTTTTCACCCCTGTCTCGGCCTTACTGCGGTTATGCCCTCAGTGCACGTTTTTCTGAATTGAAAGTTTACATTAGTACCGTTGCCTCGTACATACATAGAGGGAAGAGTTCATTCACAAACTCGTTTCCCTATCTTCCTGCATACAATAGCCTTGTTCTTTACGTGGTGCCCAAGTCCAGGCAATCGCTTGCTTCATCTTCTAGTAACTGTTGCCCACTGACAACGTGAGAGCGTGTTAAATGAAAATGGCTGGATTAAATCGCTAGTACGTCGCTATGGATCGAAGCTGTGATCAGCATCGGGTTGACATCCTGGCTGCCATTGCGTATTCCAGAATTAGCTGCCGTTGAAGTCTGCCTCGGGTCACCCTATGCATCAGTCGAAGTAGCAAAGTGTCCCAGTATCCGAGCATGGGGTCGAAAATTCATTCACGATGAATATGTTTTGCAGTCGCTAGGCGCGTAATGAGTTAAGCTAATTTGGTGGATTTCGAGAGGTGGGCAAAGAGGAGCGTTGTGCGTCGGTAGCGTTCGCTATTCCACGACACTGGGTCCACCTTTTGCCATGAATAAGCACAGAACTACGAACCTTCTCTCCAGTTTCATGCATTTTGATAAACGAAACACTTACTGGCGTCGTAAACACAACGTTCGATCCATTTTCAGAATTCGATCGGATTCGAAACAAATCTTCGATTGGAAAGGATTCGACCTTTTCATTTTTCTTACATGAATCTCGGGATTATGCTGCAAAAAAAGAATGATTTAATGGCCAACTGATGGCAGTGCTCGACACTCGAGTACTGGATAGCAGCCAGTGGGTTTGATCACCTGTTGCGCCGAGGCCATGCTGTTTACCTCCCATCTTTCTTTACCCGGAACAGTACTTGCATACGCTCCGCTAGACTACTATTACTGCCACTTCCAACTCGTCGAGAATCGCGTTTTTTGGTAGGAATGGACTAGATTCTCTGCAGATGATATTAATGTCAACATTTAATCTTACTTTTTTTCTGTTCTTCTGTTTGGGCCTTGAATGGAGCCCCTTGTTCAACAATGGTTTGAGAAAAAGTGAAAGAAGATTTTTGCAATCTCGAACTTCTCCTTCAAATTTGTGTTTGCAAGCGTTCCTCTAGATACCAACCTACGCAAAAGCAGAAACATGTTAGTGCTGTATGAGCGTTAACGAGTTCCTCGATTCTTCTTAAAGTTGTACGCTAACTTCCTAAAACCAGATAAGGTCAAAATCAAATAATGTCAATTTTTAGCTTTAGACTGCCGCTTGAAAGTGATGGAAATCCTCAGCGTATCTAAAAATGAGAAATGAGAAAATAATGCATGCCTTGAAAATACGCCATTACTAGAAACTGTTCACGTGTTTACTGTTTTTAGTACCATCTAATCATATTTAAGGTTTTCGCCTCTGCTTTTATTCACCTCGTTTTTAAGTATTGCTTGACCAGTGATTTCCGAAACCATTTTCGGTAGCCTCAATCCTTATAAACCAATCTTGCTGCCTGCAACGCTGACTCGGCATTCTTTCCTATTTGTTTGGTCATCTGCTCTCAAACATATTTGTGTAATTATTAGTCGCAATGTGCTTCTAGCCTTCGTATCGAGTCTTTCTTCGATGCTTTATTTTGTTTTCATTTCAAGGTTGTAATTTGTACTAACGTCTCTATATCCACGACGAATGCCTTTTTTTTTATCGGAGCACCTCTCACGGAAAGTACTATTTGTTTGAATCATGGCAATTCTAACCAAAGCACAACCTAATGGCGAGAAACAACGGACATTCCTGTACCAGGTAACTTAGAAAAGGCGTGTAATGGGTCTCCCCGCATGAATTCGAGTCTGTCTCTCGATGAATAATAGGGACTGCTTCAACATGGTACTCCACCCGCAGTCCAAGGTCATCATCGGAAGCAAAGCACATCCATCTTGACTGTAAACGTAAAATAATAAATTAAATTGGAATTAGTGGGCCTCATGGGATGCAAAAAAAGGAGAACGTGCGGCTCACTAGGAACAGTGCTGTAGTGTTAAAAACCCTTCGAGAACTTTCTTGAGGTGGGATTTGGGGGGGTCAACTTCCTCCTGCTGGAGTTTTTTTTGAAAACTTTCCCACAGAAGGAGGTCGAAAAGGAACACTTTTCACCTTTCCGTCAACTGCGAAGCAGTAGTACACCTGCACCTTCCTCGATATTGAGCAAGGAAGCCCTACTGATGGCGCAGGTCCAGCTCTCTAGAGCTATGATAATTCCTGCATGCAAAGAAAAAAAAAACGAAATACCGATATGGTATGCGATGCAATGATGAATTTGTAGGATCAGTTGTTCCGCTTCAACTGGTCGAGTTCGGCTTCGCCTAAATCTCAAGTACTTCTTCCGTCCAAGTTTACTTGTTTGTTACTTGAAATGGGAACCTCCTGAATTCCAAAACTGAGAGCTCTTCCTTGCGTATGTGTACCTACGTAGATAGCCTTTTCGTGTTCTGACACCTTTCTTCATATCTGCCTTTGTCTAACAGGTAATTTCGAAATTTCCCTTCCTCTTTAAAATGTAAACTAAAACAAGAAAAACGTGAGGCATGAGAAAGTGTCCCAAACATCTAAGTTTTAAACAAGTCGGGAATCCTTGCCTTGCAATGGAATTATCCTCAAGACAGTCATCGCCGTTAAATCATTCCTAGGAAAAACTACTCAACAGATGAATAGCGGCTTTTTGGGACCTTTGGCGGGATTAGGAAGTGACAATCCTTGTAGGACAACGTCGATTTGGTTGCGCCCTTTGTCATCAAGTCTATAGGCTATGGACGTATTGTTACATCTAGTTCGAGCAGTGAATGGCACCTGAGTAGCAGCTTAGTAACAAATGCGGGATGAAGTGCTACATAACCGAGTCTAATGACAGTTCATGAAGCTGTGGAGCTATTCTACTCTTCTTTGACCTTTTCTTTTTCTTTCTTTTTTTTTTTGGGGGGGGGGGGACGGACGTAGTGGAATACACCGCTTATACATACGATTGAATTACCAATCTTTTTTTTCAATTCCTGTTTAGCAATACTCTGCTACTTATAATGATGAATCTATGTACATGTATGTATGAAAAAAGAAATACAGAAATGACTAAGAATCGTTCCATGCTCTGAGCGCCCAAGCTGTTATGGATCAACCAGTTACCTCCGCTTGCATTTAGCATGCAGTTTATTTACATACAGTCACAACGTTGCACATTGCCTAAGCACCAGTGGCGGACGCAGGGGGGGGGGGGGGGGGGGGCCCCCGAGAATGGGTCGCCAAATTTTCGAAATTACTTTACAATACAAATAAAAATCTTGTGTTAGTTTATTTTTAATTGTTTATTTTTATTATTATTTTTAATATATTTTTTATTTATTGTTTATTATTATAATTAATATTATTATTAATTTTATTTTCCGTCTGGGTCCCCAAAACGGCGGAGACCCCACTTTTCTTCCCACGCCCCCCCTCCCGCCCACTTTCTGCGTCCGCCACTGCTAAGCACCTATGTGAATCCCAAAAAAAATCTTTGTTCCAGTGGGTTCGAGAGAATCGCTGGTTCCGGATGCCGTGAAAATGTCAGGCTAGTCCTCGCTATCGCGAAATGCTGGGCTATCTCCGTGAGCCCAACTTCCTTCGCTATGCATGACCTGTTGTATAGCCGGCAATGGAAAGAATAGACGATTCGGCGATGTATTTCTCATGCGATTCACTCCCTTATGCATAAAATCACCACTGGTTCAGGCCTCTCAAATCTAAATGAAAAACTTGTTTGTCGTTGTCGTTCGTGTCAGATCCAGCAATGCCATTCAATGCCTTAAGTGCTATTCAGACCAAAGCTCAAATTCTAAATGGCAAAGAAGCATTGCGAATTATCCGTCCGCAGCGCCTCTCTATTTCTGTTTTGCGCTGTCACTTTGCAGATTGCGCCACTGAACGGGCGGAGGGTCCTGTGGCATCCGGAGAGCGGACGGAAGAGGAATGGACTTGTCCGTACGTAAATCCTAATCTTCTGATAGATTGGCAGTTAGCACGTAAGCTGCGTCAGCATCCCGAAGAACGAGATTTTTAATTCGTTTCAGTAGCACAGCTCTGTCGTGCTCATGGCATTTCTCGGACCCAATCTCACCTTCATATATGCTGCTTGACGCAGCGCCCATTAGGAATATTCTTGATCACTCTTTATCCCTCCAAATCTTCGCGGTTGGCTGACCGGTCTCGGAGTGAAGCTTCTTCCTGAAAATAGTCTCGCCAACAATTCGATCAAACGATGAGTGATGAATCACATACAGCGGTGTAGCCACGTAGTTACAATACCCGGTTTGAACAAACGAACTAGTTGTTTCGTAGGATTTTTGTCGATTCAGCGATAAGCTCTGCCTCCCCATACACCGTTGTCCATGTAGGCTTCAGGCGCCGAAATCATCGATATTTCGTTATGTGCAAAATATTGGCTTCCGCTATTTTATTCATGGAAAAATAGTCGATTTCTGTGCACAAGGTCTTCGTCGCTACATCCTTCTTCTAGCTGTCAGCACATCTGCCACGTGGTCGGGATGCATCCGCTTCGTTCGGGTGTTCCGCTTCGTATTTGATTGCTGAATCACAAACAGCGGTGAAGCCACGTAGTTACACTACATGGGTGGTCTTGATTTCGACAAATACCTTTTATGACCATAAGTTGTGCTTCCTGACTACTCCTTCTGATGTCACAGTTAGTCTCGTCTGCTTGGATGATTTCAGCAAGTCTGATGATAAGCGGTTGGAGTTCTAGGCACAGAGCCATGCCGCCCTGATTTGTACATGAGCGAGCGTATCTCATTCCTCCGCCCATGCGACATTCACCCTGCGTCATATTATTTTTCATCTGAATCGTTGTTCCCGAATCGATCGATGGTCCGCCTGTCGAACAGTGTTCTTCTGTATTTCGGCATTTGGAGCAGCTTAAAAAGCTCTCTATATGGCTCAACGATGTACCGCTCACTGCAGTCTTCATCTCGTCTTCATCTAAATAGCACCCTACGTTCCTCAACTTTTCATGGAGAGAATCTCAATATTTGGAAGATCGCACGGCTGGTGAAGCCTTCGAAATTTACTCAGTGATAGTTCCTACATTCGATCCTGGACCTCACTAGGTCGGCGGCATAACCGCAATATTAAGGGAACATGTTAATTGTTTTCCGCCTTTCTAATTATTCCGTTTCCCTCGAGGAATGAAATGCCAATTCATTGCCGAGTCAAGACGCTATTTCGCTGTGCCTGTTGCCTCGCTTCGTTGGAGACCGCTGTTAATGCACGCTGCATTTTGGCATGCACTTCATCGGTGTATACGTGTGTACATCAGGAGTCGTATCGTTTGTCATTCATGCAGCGCCTGTGAGCTTCCTTTGCTGCTGTTCGCGAATTCTCTCAGTCACTGTGATTTCCTTTCTTTTTTAAAAGTGATTTGCATGATTTTATTACTTCCACGGATGTGTTCATTCATCAGTGAGGGTTTGCTCCACCAGATCTCCATCAGGGCTGTGCGTTATTAACGTAACGAATTAATGCATTAACGCGTAACGGCCATTTCTGGCCTAATGTAACGAATCAAGGAAAAACCCCGAAAAATCCGTTATAATCCACTTCGTTAATAGGCGAAATGGTATCTGAAACGCGTACTTTCCACACTCTACACAACTTTCTCGTAATATAAAGCAGGTTGTAGGCATTATCACTACGATTGTGAAATATGAAATATAGTTAGGCAACCGGAGAACTACCTGCTTTCATGAGCATCGTATCATCTTAGCTTCCACGATCTAAACCACGACAGTGGGTATAACTGCATTATTGTTAAGGATAGATGTACGAAGGAGAACTTTCATGAACCTGCAACTATTTTAGGAAGTAGTCGAATACCTTGCGCATTAGCCATCGTTCTCTACTGATCCTTCCAAGTATTAAAGCAGCGATATTGACACCACGAAATTCCCTCATATTAAAATGTTGGCATATAAATACGCACCGGCAACTGAGTGCGGGCACCTCTTATCAACAGCGGGCTTGATTGTGTCAGATCTAAGAAACTGCTTGACTGTAGAAATTTGGAAACACTGCTCTTTTTGCACTATAACATATTTATACTAGGACTCTGAGTTACGCCTGCTCGCCTTGTGCTTTGAGTCTCTCACTTTCTTTATGAAGCCTAAGATCTTAGGAATTCTCATCCGTTCCCTTTGCCAAAGATTTATTGTGAAAATTGTGAGACAAAATAACGCAACTCTTAATCGAAGGCATCTCTATCACTTGCCTTTTTTTCAGTCGTCTGAGCACTGCCCATATTTGTTTTTCTGCACCCATCAATGGTGGACGCAGAAAGTGGACGGAAGAGGGCGTGGGAAAAAAGTGGCGTCTTCGCCGCTTTGGAGACCCAGATGAAGAATAAAATTAACAAAAATTTCAATTATAATAATAAATAATACATAAAAGTTATATTAAAAATAATAAAAATAAACAAAAGATAAACTAATATAAGATTTTTATTCGTATTGCGAAGTAATTTCGAAAATTCGGCGACCCATTCTCAGGAGGGGGAGGCGCCCCCCCCCTTTGCCCCCCTCCCTGCGTCCGCCACTGGTACGCATTAGAGAAAAACTATCATTTTTAAATCTTAGAAACTATCATTTTTTGAATTTTTTCATCTTGCTATGCCGTTGTTCAGAAGTCAAAAGTAAACAATGTTAGCATTTGTTTCATCTTCTTTTGAGTTTACAGCTTATTTGCTCTGAATATCGGTCAGGGATCTCGACTGCGTGTTACATCTGGTGAAATTTATCAAAATATTCATAAATCCGTCTTCTAACGGATTAACGGTTTAAAGGATTAACGCATTAACGCGTAACGGCCATTTTTGGCTTAACGTAACGAACTAACGGATAAACGAAATCTGAAATTTTTCTAACGCACAGCCCTGATCTCCATGTTTCCTTGTTCGTAATCTGAGAGTTGTCGCAGTAAAATTTGAGCAAAAGGCAGTAGAAGTAAAAGAGAAGGCAGAGGTAGAGGATACAATTAAGAACAGCTAGAGAAGATTTTATTTTTAAAAACTAGGTTGCTTGGCCAAAATTTTCCACCACATCCTGGACTACTCAGGTACTTTCTATTTTCGATCTTAATTTCAAAAGTCCTCTCGCAAAACTGACTGACATCCCTTTGCCTTTCTCGTTCTATCGGTCCTCTCACTTCGAGCTCCGTATTTCATCAATTTCATGAAATGTGCCATTTTTTAGGTGTTCACGAGGCGGGACACCGCCTCGCTAAGTCAGAAATCCTGAAGCGATCACACGTGGCAGAGGAAGCTCTGCCTCTGATTGACCCCAACGAGGTCGCGTTTCTCCACACCGCAAAGGTATAGGCATCCGCTTTTCTTGGCAATTGATCAGAGATCCTAGGGAAGGAAACTGAGCTAGTAAAAATTAGCAGCAGAATACGTGAACGCTTCCGAGTAGACTCTAAGCTTCCACTCATAAGTGGACACCTTTCTTGGACAAAATTTGATGGAGTTCATGAGAAATATCTCCGCTGGATACTATCCAATAATACTTGTCTATAGCACAAATTCTGCATGTTTTTGAGCCGAGGAGGACAGGAATTCACGAACATTCCCGGTAAAGTTCTTGATTCCCTTCACAATTGAGGCGGGAGTCACTGACGATCTGGGCACCTGAAGCATTCTCTTGTTTGTCTTTTGTAGACATTTCATGCGATAAAGTACAACAATTGGAACTGATGATTGAGGGGGGTTCTTAATAAACGTAATGAAGTCTTCCTCTTCAAAGACATATTCCACATACTGTGTTGCTTCCGTAGTCGAGTGTAAGCTTCACCAGTTTTTGCCATCTAGTAGTAATTGCCAAGTGCTCATTAAGGTTAATTTAATCATTTGCTCTAATACAAACTTGATCTTTTCATGAAAAAGGCTAATATATGGTACTCTGTGTCGGTGATAACGCAACAAGAATACGGACTCCGCAGATTTGTCCGCAGACACAAGTAAGTGTATGTATGAGCAACATACCTATGTATGTATGTATCTGCTCTTCATGATGAGTTTGGCGTGGCGAGCGAGGTGCCGATCTCATCAAGATGGTCTCAATACATTTCCCAGGGCTGATTCTACACAAAATCATCATTTGCTAAGTTTCAAGAGCAGAATCGCAAAATGTTCTTTTCTCGTTTAGCTCCAAAAAATGGCCACTGTCGGACAAGCAGCAGCAGCGTCGGCTTCCGCGATAACCACACCAAATTCGCTGTGCTCGACGCCAGTTTCTCTGTATCCACAGCACCAATTATACCAGTACATGACTGCTAATCCTTTCACCAATCAATTCTGTGAGGTAAGAGAGGTCTTCTGCAGTATCATTTTTTTGTTAATGTGGATAGCTGTTTGATATTTCTTAGGTTGTAACATAAGTTTCCGCTGTTTTGAGACTCTTGATAGAATTTTTTTTATAGAAAGTCAAATAATAGCAGGTACCAGTCGAAGTATGGATCACTACAGTCCCTGGTCCTTTGCCGTTTTTACAGCGGCAGCTCGACTCCCCTTCTTCAAAAATCCTTGGACTGCGAGGCAAAGAACAGAGTCGAGCAGTGCTACATAGAGGTCACTGATTTTGACAAATCGGTTCTCGCACAATAGACATTCTTGTGATCTGATAACCGGGGCTCTGCTAGCGCCAGACTAGTGCTACATAATGCACAATTAAAAATTCCTCTGTCAGCTCTTCTTCTTTCTGGAGAGCTCGACCAACAAAATCAAGGCCCCTCCGCAGTGTTGCCAAATGGTGTGATTCCCACAGAACGGCTGGAACATGTCCCAAAATTCCACCGATTAGTGTCTGCAAATGGTTGATGCTTGTAGCCACAGTGGAAGAAATCCCACCTCAATTCGCTTCAACTCCAGAGAGGGAAACGGTATAATCAAAATTTTGGATTACCAAGTTTGGTGCCTGCGTCTGAGACCGCCTGACAAGGAAGTGGGGAGAGAAAGTACTGGGAAGAATAAGAATGGCCTCGGGATTACTCCACCCAAATTTGATTAGTCTCATGCAACGATATGGTAGAATTATTACTTGTGTAAAAGCAGTTACCGAACTTGCATTCTTGAAGAGTCCACTCCGAAGTTAATCACATCTTCAAAATTGGACGCAAAAATAGGTCCCACAATGTTCCAGAATGTTCGTGGGATCATGCGCTTTAAAATAGAATCAAGACATTCGCGAAATCTAATAGGTATTTATTTTTCGGAAGCCTTTGAAAATACTTGTGCGAAAACAGCGGAAACTTATGTTACAACCTAATATGTAAATATATAAATACAAATATATATTACCCGACATAGATCAGTGTTGTTTACGACCGGTCAAGCAAGTGGGCGTGAACGAGAGCGAGCAGTAGCCAATGGCAGCCCGTTCATGAATCGACACGGTCAGAGGGGGGCTAGCGAATTATTATATACGGGATAGGCAGGGGGCTGGGGCGCGCTACTCCCTTCCCTTCCCTGGAGTTTCGCAAAATTTTTGAATTTTCTTTACGAAATGGATAAAAATATTGTACAAGCTTCTATTTTTATTATTATTTTTGAAATACTTGTCTGTATATGTAGAAGTGAAAGTTTGTGTGTGTGTTTTTTGTGTGTATGTTCCGAATAGAAATCGCGGAGAATTAACCAATCCGAACCAAATTTTGCATGCAGGTCCAGCAGGGGCCGGCGGAGGTTATAGGTTACTTTTGACCTGATTTCATCGACTAGCTTATCGATTATATCGATTTTATTGATTTTTCGCTGTTTTCGTTCACTGAGTCGCGGGGACATGTGTACATGGGTTCTCCAACATGCTGAACACGAATATGACATCCGTTTCGAACGATACCATCGATTTATTGATTTTATCGACTTTCGGCCATTTTTGTTTAGGGGTCGGTAAGATTATATCTATTGGGGTCTTCTAACACGCTGAACACAAATATGGCGTTAACTCATGCGTTAAACCACCCATTCCATCCATTTCGAACAATTCCTCTCTCACACCTATACCTTCAACTGAGATACGGCGCAGAAGCACCGAGCGAGTGAGGGGGCGTCGGTTCATTTACCCAAGTTTGAGTACTTTCCACACGAGCGAGTGCGTCCTGCGCGAAGCAGTACGTACTGCCGCGGAAGCGTTACGCACGCGTCGACGCCGCTACACTACTGGCCTGGAGTATCGGCCGAGTCGGCAGCCTATATATAGGCTGTCGTGCGAGGTCGCCCCGCCCACTGGGTGCGGGGCATGTCCCGCGGTAATGCATAAATACGGACGAGAATCCGCGCACTGCGCAATTTGTGAAAACTTGCGTTGGCACGTTTTCTGCCTCAGACATTTTACACCTAGAAGCTACGTGTGCTCGGAGCGAGAATAGGTTGGCACTTCTTCTCAGACAAGATGCCTCCTAAAAAGCGAGCTCCTCTAAGTAGGGTGGACCAGAAGGCGAAGCAAATGAGAGAATCATGGGCTGCGGAAACAACGGAGCAGCGAAATGCTAGCCTTGAGAGAAACCGCCTCAGGAATATCGCGTCTAGGGCCGCTGAAACATCCCAGGAGCGTGAGGCCGGACTTGAGGACAACCGACTAAGAATGGCGGAATTGAGGGCCACTGAAACACCCGATGAGCGCGATATCAGGCTCGAAGAACAACGAGAAAGGACTGCCGAATTGAGAGCTGTTGAAACACCTGAACAGCGTGACACCAGACTCGAAGAAAACCGATGGAGAATGGCCGAGTCGAGGGCCGCTGAAACACCGAACAACGCGATTCCAGGACCGAGGAAAATCGACTAAGAATGGCCGAGTCGAGAGCCGCTGAAACATCTGAACAGCGCGATTCCAGGACCGAGGAGAATCGAATAAGAATGGCCGTACAGCTGAAACGTCTGAACTGCGAGACAATCGACTCCAGCACGAACGTGTGCAACGCCGAAATTCAAGACAAACATTCAGACAAGCTGACTTACGGCTGGCGGCGTTCCGGTACGATCCCAATTACGATTACCGAGCACACCCAAAGGTTGTAATTGGGAAAATGGATGTCATCTGCCCTCATTGGCAGGCGAGAAAGTTCAGAGGTGAGCGTCCTGGGATGTGCTGCTCAGGAGGGAAGGTGAAGCTACCCCCTCTGAACCCTCCTCCCGAACCTCTCCTTTCATACATGTCTGGAACTACGACGGAATCGAAACACTTTCTGCAGAACTTAAGGAAATACAACTCCTGTTTCCAGATGACGTCCTTTGGTACAATTGCAACTGTCCAGGAAACCGGTTACATGCCTACCTTTAAAGTAAAGGGGCAGATATATCACAGAATTGGATCCCTGCTTCCCCTTCCCGATGAGAATCCTAGATTTCTGCAGATCTACTTTACGGGCGATGAAGAGCAGCAGGTTGACCAACAATGTGAGAATATCGGCGGGACAAGAAGGAACATTGTTCTGAATCTGCAGAGGATATTCCACCAGCATAACAATTTGGTGAAATTGTTCAAGACATCACTGGAAAGAATGCCAACGGACGAATACAAGGTAGTCATCCGAGTTGATAAAAGAACAACGGGCGAGCATGAGCGTCGTTTCAACGTGGCTACGGTGAACGAAGTTGCAGTAGTGATGGTTGGTGAAGATTTCGATAGGCGCGACATAATTATCCAGAAACGGAATGACTCATTGCAACGCATTTAGGAGACACACCGGTCATATGACGCCCTTCAGTACCCAGTGACATTTTGGGAAGGTGAAGATGGGTACCACTTCAGTCTAAAACAAACTGATCCCAGAACAGGTAGTCTAACCAGCAAGAAAATATCGGCAAAAGACTTTTATGCAAGCCGAATTATGATAAGAGACGCGTCATCAGATCACCTTTTGAAGTGCCGTCAGCTTTTCCATCAATTCATTGTCGACATGTATGCCAAAATAGAGAGTGAGCGTCTTCTCTACATCCGCCTCAATCAGAGAAGACTGCGAGTAGATGATTGCATCCACTTGCGGGATGCTGTAGCGGATGATAGCAATTCCACGGATGTTGGGCGGTTGGTCATATTACCAGCGACGTTCACAGGTAGTCCACGACATATGCACGAATACGCTCAAGATGCGATGCGATATGTTCGCACCTGTGGGCGCCCGGACCTATTCATTACGTTAACGTGCAATCCGGAATGGACTGAAATCAGAGAAGAACTCCTGGAAGGCCAAGCACCATCTGATCGCCATGATTTGATCGCGAGAGTTTTTAAACAAAAACTCACGAAGTTTATGGATGCTATCACGAAGAGCCACATTTAGGGAGAAACTCGATGTTGGCTGTATTCAGTCAAATGGCAGAAAAGAGGTCTCCCTCACGCCCACATTCTAATATGGATTAAGGATAAGATCCATCCGACTCAAATCGACGACGTTATCTCCGCTGAGATCCCAAATCCAGACCAAGATCCTGGACTTTTCGGAATCATCACCAAGAACATGATTCATGGACCATGCGGTCCACTGAATCCTAACTCCCCCCGTATGAAGGATAGAAAATGTACAAAAAAATATCCGCGGGAGTTCATACAGACCGGAAACGATGGCTACCCTCTATATAGAGGGAGAAGGCCAGAAGAAGGAGGATTTACTGCGATGGTGAAAGTAAGGGTGAACAATCAGCAGACAGAAATTGAGGTGGACAACAGATGGGTGGTGCCTTACAGTCCTCTGCTTTCAAAAATGTTTGAGGCCCACATCAACGTTGAATACTGCAACTCTGTAAAGTCCATCAAGTACTTCTGCTAATACGTTAACAAAGGCAGCGATATGGCAGTGTTTCGACTAGAGAATGAAAACGGTGCACTTGATGAGATCATACAGTATTTGATAGGGAGATACGCAAGCACTAATGAAGGAGTGTGACACATTCCATTCTTTCCAATCCATGAACGTTATCCACCTGTTGTTCGTCTGAGCGTTCACCTGGAAAATGGACAGCGGGTTTACTTCACTGCTGATAACGCTGAGGAAAGAGCAGCAAATCCTCCTAATACAACGCTGACCGCATTTTTTCTTTTACGCCAGCAAGATTCATTTGCTAGAACCCTTCTATATCCAGAGGTGCCAAAGTATTATACCTGGAACACATCGAGGAAAGCGTTTTGTAAGAGAAAACAAGGTGCTGCTGTTCCAGGTAGCGATGTGCGTGCGAGTGATGCCTTAGGACGGGTTCATACAGTCCACGCGAACAACGACGAATGCTACTACCTGAGACTATTACTTCACACAGTTCGGGGACCAACCTCGTTCACAGACCTGAAACTGTGGATGGCGATCTGCGAAACTTATAGGGAAGCATGTCAAAGGCGTGGGCTGCTTGAAAACGATCAACATTGGGATACCACGTTGGCTGAAGCATACCAGACCTGCTTGTCTTCTCAATTGCGGACTCTGTCTGCAATCATAATAACAAGTTGTGCTCCATCGAACCCACAAAGTCTCTGGGAGAAGTATAAGGAAAGTTTCAGCGAGGATATTCTAAGGGAGCAGCGTAGAACTAATCCCGAAGTGAATTTTTGCGCTGAGATTTCTAAACAAGCTCTTATTCTGCTCGAGGACAAGTGTATATCATCAGCAGTAAGACGCTTCCGGAACTTGGCCTGCACGGACCATCCCACTGGAGCTGAATTAGTGCAGAGCAAAGTTCTGCGAGAAAGGAACTACAATACTGAAGAGTTGGAAAGATTTGTCCTAGATAATGAGCCTCTCTTAGTGCGTGACCAGAGGTTAGCCTATGAAGCAATCACAGATATGATAAGGAGTGGAAATGGTGGACTGTTTTTCGTGGATGCACCAGGAGGGACAGGAAAGACATCCCTTATTAATCTACTGCTCGCCGAAATTTGAAAACAGAACGAAATCGCTGTAGCAGTTGCTTCGTCTGGCATTGCAGCCACGCTATTAGATGGAGGTCGGACTGCACATTCAGCACTGAAGCTACCTTTGGATCTGGCACGTTCCGAAAATCCAGTTTTTAATATTAGCAAAGGCTCTGGGAAATCTCAAGTGCTCAAAATGTGCAAGGTTATTGTGTGGGATGAGTGTACCATGGCACATAAGAGAGCTCTTGAAGCCCTTGATCGAACTCTGCAGGATATAAGAGAAAATAATCGCCTTATGGGTGGAACTGTTTTACCTCTTGCGGGCTACTTTCGCCAAACCCTGCCTGTTATTCCTCGCGCAACACCAGCAGACGAACTTAACGCATGTCTCAAAGCTTCGTATCTTTGGAGGCATGTTCGAAAAATGACATTGACCACAAATATGAGAGTTCATCTACAGGGCGATTCGAGTGCGCAGAGCTTTGCCCAACAACAACTGCGCGTTGGTGACGGTGACTTCCCTGTTGATCCCGACACTGACTTGATCTCCTTCCCATCCGACTTCTGTAACTTGACGGAATCACCTGAAGAATTGAATAATCAAAGTCTTTCCAGACATTACTAACAACTTCAGGAACCATCAATGGCTTTGCGATAGAGCTATTTTGGCTCCCATGAATGACGGTGTGAACAAAATCAACACCGAAATCCAGAACCAACTTCCAGTCCTGCGGCAACGTACGAGTCCATCGATACTGTTGTAGATAGGGAACAAGCTGTGTGCTACCCTACAGAATTCTCGAACTCTATGGAACCGCCAGGCATGCCACCGCACAAGTTGGTTTTAAAGGTTGGATCACCAATAATGCTGCTTCGTAACATGGACTCACCGAAACTATGCAACGGTACAAGGCTTTGTGTGAAAAACCTCATGCCAAACGTGATCGTGGCTACAATATTAACAGGAAAGGCAAAAGGAGAGGATGTCTTCATCCCACGCATCTCAATGATACCTACAGACATGCTCTTTGCTTTCAAGCGACTGCAGTTTTCTGTAAGACTTGCCTTCGCAATAACTATAAGCAAAGCTCAAGGGCAGTCACTCCGGGTAGCAGGTATCAACTTGGAAACCCCCTGTTTCTCTCACGGTCAACTTTACGTTGCATGCTCCGGGGTCGGAACACCTAAGCAGTTATATATTTATGCCCCCGATGGCAAAACCAGAAATATTGTTTACCCGAATGCATTGTGCTATGGTGTTGTTTTTATTTTTACATCGGTTATATTGCACTGCATGTAAGTTTTGGAGTAGCTAACTTCGAAGTAGAAAAGAACAACTGAAAAAACCAAAAAAATGGAAAAAAATAAAATCAACAAAAAAGAAAAAATTAAAAAACCAAAAAAAAGGTAGAAAATAGAAAAAAACAAAGAAGAAAAGAAAAATTACAAAAAGGAACAAAAAAATCAAGTAATTAGAAGTGTTTGTATTTTGTTTATGTTTATAGGCAAGAAGATGGATCTTTTTTCTGTTTTTCTATTTGTGTGCATGATCCATGTATTTACGAGAATATGCATGTATGCTTGATCTGTGCTTTTAAGTTTACAAACGGTGTTCATTTGTATTGGTTCACGTGGTACTGGGTATTAACTTTCGCCCACACTGAAAAATTGCCGCAGGTAATGTATCACCCGAGCGAAGCCGGGTACGGCAGCTAGTTACTAATTATTCAATGCTTAAGTTGATATTTTTACTATTCTTATACTCAGTACGGGTGGCGAGACCAGCGCACTTTTTTCTCAATCCATCCCCCCCCCCTCCCTCCTCCCCCTCCCGCCCACATTCTTCGTCCGGTTAATTGGGAATCTTATAGAATCTACCTGGAACAAATTAGAACCCATTTATGCGAGCAACAAAAAGTTATAAAAAAACTCTTTTAAAAGCCTCACCGCCACAGTTATACGTCTTCTTCAAACAGTGGAACACAATTGATTTCTTAGTCTAACTCTCTACGCAACCCTCGAACAATCTCCGTGTCGGTCAACTGCCGGAGGGGGGGGGGGGTTACGGACAGGGGAGAGGCTTTTTAAAATAGATAAAAATACTGTATGGGCCTGTTTTTATTGTTTGTTTTTATTGCTTCCTTAAAAAAATTATTTATCATTGACTATTTAATATTAAAATTAATATTTTGGCAGTTTTATTGTTCCATCCGGGCCCATTAAGTGGCGCAGTTGCTGCTTTTTACGCCTCCCCCCACCGCAAATACTAAGTGTGAATTAGAATACAAACGATTTCCAGGAAAATTTAGCGAAGAAAAAGATGTCGAGGAGGTTTGAGCCCATTCTGAGAACTTTCCAAAGAGCCTATCTTATTACACGCATATTTTTGTTTATCATTTTCCTAATCCTATTCCAGATTTTCTGATTCATCATGCAGCTCAGTGCTAGCCATTGAGGTAGAGGCCGATCGTGAGGAACAACTCTCACTTTGCCATTATCTCCGTCACTGCCCCTCGCTTACGGGGAATCTTCATAGCCGCACACCATTTGATCTCGAAATTTTACTCCGAGCTAGGAATGGTTTAACACATTCGCGACAACGCAGATTTTCCGCTCAGGGCCACCTTGGACCAAAGCGAGTTTGCGCTTGTTTTTCGACGAAGTTGCGAGAGTTAGGGCATATTTGACGTGCTGATCACAAATATGCCATCTATTTTACTTGGTAAAGCACTTCTGTAGTGTTACTGTATGTATACTGTAGAAACTGTAGAAAGACGTTTTCTCTATAAGAATTCAACCAAAATTTGCACAGGAGGGTTATTTTACATACAGAATAAGAATATCATATTTAGTGTCTACCGTATCGCATCACTGCGGGGTTATTGTAATCATACTGTAGGAACTGTGGAGAAGATTTTGCATCAGAATTTGCCCAAAACTGGAGTTGTTTTACACGCTGATCTCGAATATGGCACCTACTGGGAATATGGATCTCAAATTCGTGCTCAGCATGTCAAATAACCCCACTTGTCAAAGTTTCACTGAATTTGGTGAACAAAATGCATCTACAGTATGCCTACAGTAACCCTACAGTACTGCGCTACGGTACAAAATGAATGTCAATTTCGTGCTCGTCATGTCAAATAACCCCAATTGCCGAAGTTTCACTGAATTTGGCGAATAAAATTCATCTACAGTATGTCTACAGTACCCATACGATAACACTACAGTAGCTTTAGAGTACTGCTCTACGGTGCAGGACTGATGGCGTATTCATGTTCAGCACGTCAATTAACCCCAAAGTTCAAATTTGGTGTAGATGCTGTGAGAAAATACATCAACACTATCTACAGGACTACAGTAATCCTACAGTATCGCAGCTACGGTACAAAATGGATGCTATTTCCGTGTTCAGCGGGTACAATAACCCCTAGGGGCACAATATGGGGGAGCTCCACCTAAGAAAAAGGGATAAAACGGATACGACCCACCGGTGGGTCGTATTGTCCTCTAGGTAACTTCCCGTACGACCCACCGGTGGGTCGTATTGTCCGTTATGTGTTAAGGTGGGTGGGGGGGGGGGGAGGGAATCGTAAGATCATTTTCATGAGGAGCGTGGCCTGCATCATTCGCCAACATATTGATCGCTAACGAAAAGAACAGACGTTTTGAAGGTTGACTATCATGGGCAGTTGTGCTGCAAGTGACATTTCCAACGGATAATGCTTCGTGAAGTAGGGCAAGCAGAGAATTTCCATAGCCCTAAATGAGGGAACGACTGCTGCACGAAGGTAACACTACTCGCTCTAAGAGTTCTGAAGTAGTCCACTCCAACGCAGGTGTGGAAATACTGTTCAATGCAGTGGCTTCCTATCTCTTTCCCCAATTTCAAATTCGTTTGGAAATCGGAGAACATGAAAGAGTCATAAATGGGAGCAAAGAAATGTTCTGCATCCATGTGAAATCTCGCTACCGCACACACAGTCCACGAATCAGAGACCTTTCCCAGAGTGCAAATGTATCAGAGAAGATTAATTAAATTTATTCCACGGTTACTGCCAGTAACACATAGTTCACTACACCTCTAATTTCCACGTGAAAGCAAAACGCACGGCAAATTCAGTTGTTGTGATAAAATTAGTTCTTACCGGTGAACATATTACATCTGTAAGTGTGAATCACGCTGCTCAGCGTGAACTGTTGGTCGACGAGACCCCGGTTGATGGACCGCATTAGCGAGAAGGCAAGTAAAGTAATGCAGGGCAGTGCCGGATGCAGGTTTAGCCAGGATGGGGAAGGGCGTGGGAAAAAAGTGACGGCTCCACCACTCCGTGACCCAGATGGAATAATAATATGTATTACTAAACCCTTGGGAATAACAATAAAAACGGTAAAAAAATGAGCTAATGTGTACCATATTTCCACCTATTTTACAAAGTAATCTGACCCCTCCCTGCGACCCATGGAGAGAGAGAAGGAGAGAAACCAAAATAAGTAAGTGGACGCTAGGTTGCATATACGTCTCTAACATACGTCTTCTTGACCTCGGTTCACAGGTCTGTCCAGGTTGACGATAATGTCTGGTATCCACTTCATAGTTGTGATACTAATCACTTACGCGTGACAGGCTCAACCCCTCACCTGCGAAGATTTTTATTCGATGCATAAAGCAAGCATCCGATCCCGGACTCGTTGCAAGATATTTCATTTCATTCATCGTCTCATCATTCTGGTTTATCAGAGGCAAGTCCTCAGCAGAAACTGGGGATGCAGAATTTTGGAATACGAATACTTTCAAGTTCGGGGATTATGTGGCGTATATCTCTACACTTGTTCTTCATGCCATCCTTCCCCATCAGACAACCACAAAATTGTCCTGTATGCCATTACTTTTTGAAAATAAACGAAAATGAGCAGCATGAACATCTACACAATGATGTATGATGATTTACGGGGTGCATGGAAGGTGATGGCTGGTTGAAATGGCTCGTGAAAACCTCAGTACTTGGCATAGATGTGACGAGTTCCCTCACAGCATGCAGAAAACGATGTGGCAAACAATATGAGACTATGTTCGCTTTATTTAATCTCTATTCCTGAAAACACCTTTAAGGAAGCACGAGGGAAGCTGTCGGTGATGCGCCGCAGTGATCATCTCGATTTCATCTTTTGTTTCGCCTAAATCACCCGCATGCCCATAGTGTGGTGCAGTGTAGCGCAGCTGCTTTAAAGTGCCCGTGAGGCACTTATTCAACAGTTGGGAATCTGAGCAGTGAGGTGATCCCTAACTTAAAATGAAGTGCTATCTGTTCGTTTTCTTTTATTGAAGCATCCCTTCGCTGCCTCCACTTCGTTAGCTGGAGAAAAATCTTCTCAGAAAAGGAACGATCCATTGCTAAACCTAGAGTTAATCCGAGAGATAATATACAGATAATATACTTCCTTTGAATATCGGTATGGCGGTCGTGGGGTGATTTTGGCGCTAGGGCCGCATAAAATGATAGGAAGCTCCTCTGCGCCGTTAACAACTACAGACACGAAGTGAAATAATCGCAAAGACAGGAATAAATGCTAATTTTCTTGAGTGGATTCGTGAGTGGCTAACAGGGATGTGCGGAAGTAAAATTTCAAATCCCCTAAAACGTAAAACGGAAGGCCAAAAATGGGCGGAAAACGGAAAGCGTAAAACGGAAAACGGAGAATTCCGCACACCCCTGGTGGCTAACCATATGCTGTTTCTTCTCACTGTTTTCACTAACCAGAAGATTCTTGGTAAAAACTTCAAATAAGGTCAAAGTTGGTAATTTGAAGCGCAGTGCTGAAGCGTTCTCTCGTCTTCTCTTTGGTGACAATAGAAATAAAACAGATTGAATACGTGCTCTCTTGGTTTTGCTGAGGATCTTTGGAAATAGAACGGTTTCAGTTTTTCTTCCATCTGATTTCAATTTTCTGTATGTTTCATGTGTCACGAAAGGCGATAAGTACTTTTCATGCCTCATTTAAATCGAATAACTTCTCTTTTTGATTTTGAGTGGTCCTATTTCAAGCTAGGGATCTGTTGCTTGCTTTGGACATGGACGATCCTGACGAACACGGACGGGAGAGATGAAAATCATGAGCATGTAAGATCCTTTATGCAAACGATGTTGGCGGTGTTGCCCTAGATGCTCATATCTGTACAACAGCTACCTATTTCAAACTTGTAAGGGTCAGAGGAATCTATACATATGCTATCATAAGTATGACCTGATGGATTAGGAGGGTTAGAAGCACCTATCGTAAGCAATGTTATCTGTCTGTGACGAAATAGAACATTTCCAGGACATTTGTGAACTTCAATTGTAAGGAAGGATGATATTATCAGAACTGATAACTATCAACAATCCCATTGTGTGATATGGGTTCAAATCCAACAAGTACTGAACTCAGCATAGGGCATCGCTAACCCTGAAAAACGCCGGTTTAGCGAATCTTGCCGGAGCGATCAGGTTAGCTAAACCTTATTTGGTGCTTGCACAATCTCCGTCGCCTACTGGTCTGGGGTGGATTCCTGATGTTCGCCGTTCGCTTTATTTTTCGCTACTAATATTGGTTGTGAGAGACGGATTTAAGTCTGGCGATCATCCACAAGAGATCTATTCTCTGAGTCTGGATTCAGTAACAGAAAAGATTCTTGTTCGAATGTGCTTAAACATGTCTGTAAATCGCTTCCCAAACCATGCTCATTGTGACAGACAACAGCTGAGGAGCACGTCAAGCTGTTTGGTTTTGGAAGTTTTGTACAAAAATGATCATCTTTGTAATGCACTTCAATGAATCTATCGGAATGTTGCCAGCAGACTGATCGTCAATTCCCTAAAAGATGGTGGTTAGAAAAAAGTTACCGAGGCCCTGTGCCAACCGAAATTTTATTGTACTTATGATATATTGTCAGCGTTTCTGTACTCCATAGGTTTGGATGTTCTGTAAAGAAGAATATTCTTGACATAGGGGATACCCTCCTTTATTCAAGAGTGAAATTATAGCGCGAGGATATGTAGCCTGCATCACGAATGTCGGGTTGCAACTACGAAAAAAAAAAGGCATTAGTGTTCGAATACCAGCAAGCTTTAGGTGCTAGTTATGATGTAAATTTGCACTTGAGTTTGATTGCTGTTTTTGCTGGATCGCACAAAGGAACCTGTTCCAAGAGCTGCCCACCTTCGCAACATTGTGTTTCACATGCGGATGTCCTACTTGTATTACGTTCAGTTCTACGTGCCACTGTTTCTCACTGAGTGCTGGCAAGGGTAGAAGCGGTAAGGCACCGAGATCCTTGGATCATTTCACGCTTTGGGTCCTGATGTTGACACTATCTTTTTGCTCTGTCAATTTCTTTCTTTTTATTACTTAACGTGTATCTTCTTGCTGAGCCCTCACTTTCTCAAATACGTAAACAAACTTTCAAATGCTCATCTATATTTTCTGGGCATCCTCCGAGGAAGGAGTGTCATCGGTGCTGACTGTAGAGAAACCGTTTCTAACACTCTCCGTTCATATTTTCTATTCATCTCCAAAATCAGAGATGACACCTCTACTATCTCGTCCCCACGCTCTCTTTGCCTGAATACCGCAATATCTCCCAGGAATGGTGTTGGTATACATAGTTTTCTCCAGCCGGATTGCGCCATGCACCATCCATTCGCTGCAAATTATTTTGCCCTCCCAATTTCCCATCTTATTACTTTGTGTTACCTAAACTTTATTCTCCTTCTGCAGGTATTGCGCCCTTCTTCCCTACTCGGCCATAGTTCCATGAGCGATAATGCAGCAATTTGTAATACGCAGGGAAACCATCCCTTTGCTACCTCCTGCTGCCACTTTCTCTTTGCAGATGATAGCAACACGATAACCTTACTCGAGGTGTTTTTCACTATGTACTGTAGCGTGATGAGAATATACGCGAAAGTTTCTTCTAGGCTTTGGTGTATGCTTCCGTATCTTGCAGCGTTTCATAGGCGCTTCGCCAAAGTCAAGGGAAATCCTCAGAACCACAATTTCGGAACAGCTCAGTTCATAGTACACTTTTCTGTTAAAATCGCTGATAGTACGTGCTCTTGAATAATGGTGTACTTTCCCTTGTAAAGATACGTACTTATCTCACTTATTTTCAACACTTAGTTATATGCGGATAAGTGCATGCCCGTGATAGAACAGGCAGTAATAAGAAGTGGAATGTAGAGAGCTTCATTGGAAGACAAACAATAACTAAAATCAAAATACAGTCGCGGCCAAAAAGATATGATCAGCATCATTTCGACAAGATGATGTTTTGCCATATCTCACTTCAGGATTGAGCTATCCATAGAAATTTGGATATGTTTTGCAGCTATATGGGTGCTTCCTAATAGCAGCTTATCTGGACGGAAACTCAATTCTGTTGGCTTTACTAAGCCTGAACATCAATTTCCTCGGCTTCCTTTGATTTCGTCCCATATCTTCACTACGAACTACTGAGAAAGATGAAGAGGTGATTCCGATTAGGCAGATAATTGGCAATTTTCCCGCCAAATGTCATTCCTGCACTTTCCTTTGCTGCTCAAATGCGAGGTTCAAATTAAGTGGTCGAATTTACCAAAAAATCTTTTTTATTGTGACTAAGGAATATGGACAGCGTTACAGTTTCTATTTCAACTTCGAAATAGTTGTTAGTAGTGAATATCGAAGAAGTATTCTCCGTCGGAACGGTTGCCTTTTGTTCGAGATTATTGAGAACTACATACTTTTTCTCACTTTTTTAACTTTTTGGCAACCCCTTTTTTTCATGTGAAGAGAAGAACTAAAGAACACGACTACCACAGCAAATTACTCACTAAAGATACGATTTAGAATAAATCCTATGCTAATCGAAAAGAGGCGATACAAACAAGAAACCATCATGTCAGTGGAAGAGGTGAATTTAGACTTGAAACATGATAGTTCTGTTCGAAAGCAGTTTGCGTCATTATTATGCAGCACAAAGAAAGAGAGCTTAAACCTTCATCATTTCCCAACATTTTGGCCAAATACCTCAATCCTCAATCCCACGTTAATTAATGATGAAAAGACCCGCCTTCAACATGCCACTGATCATATATTTTTGACCACGACTATATGTGTGTACGCAGCATGCACTGTCTAAAAAATTTCATGTTTAGCACCAGGCATTCAACATTCTGAATGGGAAACAAAAATTGTGAAAAAAAGTAGAGAATAAAAACACTGATGAAATAGGAGAGGGATAAAGCGTAGGCTCATTTCAAGAACATATTAATAATTGCTTTGAATTGCGGAATACGAGCAGACAGTTCAATTTTTTTTTCGGGGTTTGCGTGAGATCTTTACTGGCCCTCATACTTCTCATTCTCACACTTAAAGTGCTAGAGCTTCTTCACCTTTTTTTAATCCAGAAGAAGGTAGCGAAAACGTTCTAGAATCAGTTTTTCAAATCTATATACTTACACGAAACCTGCGATTCTCTCAAATATTCCCACCTTCCACTGATTCAGCTGTGACTGAGGAACTGTTGGTCACAACCGTTGTTACTGCAAATTTGTATCGTTCTTTGTCGAAACCGACGCCGACCATATTTGTCTGCAACATTCGATTTATTAATTTACCAGTCTGGCCGTCCGGCTAAGACTTCCAGACTTCTATTGATGCTCGCTTTGCTCGCATACTACACGTTGAAAGCAAACACAAAAGTGTAAATGGCTTGGTAAAATCTGCATCCTTCCACGCAGATCTATCGCTCTCCTGAGAAACCCTTGATCCCTTTAGGTTGTAGCTTTCCTCCACATGAACGAAGTTATATTCTTCCATATGAGCGAAGTTAGTGGCCCTGAAGAACTGAGAATAACCAATTCAGTGCAAATGCTATCTTGAAATGATTTAGGCTCAACTGATTGTTGTGGTAATTCAAGTGATAAGGGTCCACCGGTGTATATAAACTGAAAGGAAGGAGTGGTTCATTCAGACATAAATAGAATGGGAAGAGAACACGGATACGAAAGGAAACAATGTACATCTAGGTGATTTAGGTAGGAGGGTCCGCCGAAACAGGATAAGCGTACCCTTCATGCAGAAATAGACCCGCCTAGCGAATTCCTTTACTTGTGGAAGCCGCCGCACTCTTGGCACACCGTTGGACCCAACCCCAGGCGTTTCCCCACTTTTGGACGCCGCCGCACTCTTATCACGCCGTTGGACCCAGCTCCATGCGTTTCCCCACTTTTAGACGCCGGCGCACCCTTATCACACCGTTGGACCCGTCTCCAGGCGTTCCCCCACTTTTGGACGCCAGCGCACCCTTATCACACCGTTGGACCCGACTCCAGGCGTTTCCCCACTTTTGGACGCCGGCGCACCCTTATCACACCGTTGGACCCGACTCCAGGTGTTTCCTCACTTTTGGGCGCCGGCGCACCCTTATCACACCGTTGGACCCGACTCCAGGCGTTTCCCACTTTTGGACGCCGGCGCACCCTTATCACACCGTTGGACCCGACTCCAGGCGTTTCCCCACTTTTGGACGCCGGCGCACCCTTATCACACCGTTGGACCCGACTCCAGGTGTTTCCTCACTTTTGGGCGCCGGCGCACCCTTATCACACCGTTGGACCCGACTCCATGCGTTTCGCCACTTTTGGACGCCGGCGCACCCTTATCACACCGTTGGACCCGACTCCAGGCGTTTCCCCACTTTTGGACGCCGGCGCACCCTTGTAACACCGTTGGACCCGACTCCAGGCGTTTCCCCACTTTTGGGACGCCAGCGCACCTCTTCTCCAGATCCGTTGCACATCGCGAGCCCGTCTGCTCACCCAACTCGGGAAACGGACCTTTCGGACCCTAGCAATTAGGGCGGGGTCAGCGGCTGGCTGGGACAGCGCCGCGATTGGTTGACTGTTTGCAGCCGTATGCTGCGGAGCGGCCGTTGCGTCGCGGTCAACGCGGCAAGTCGCGGAGAGAGCGCGAAGGCCTGTACGAGTTGCTCGTCACTAATTTAGGTAAGGCGAGAGCATCAATTAGCTGCTGCTTCAAAGCGAGCGTGGCCGACACTGACATGGTCCGAAACTGCAAACTTGCGCACGCTGAAAATGGACGCCTCGGGGTTATTCGATGTGCTGAACACGAATTTCGCATTCAAATTGCATCTCAACATCACCTTGTACGGTATGACCAGGTGGAATTTATTGCATTCCTCAAGATCTTATGAAACTTTACAAAAATGGGTGATTTAGTCAATGTGTTATTCCTTGTGAGGATCTTTTCTTCGATTTTTTATTTATGCCACAAGCAACAGTATGTATACTGTACTGGAGTAGCTCTAAAATTACATTCCAGATCTTGCCCCTCTTACTAATATTTGTATAAATTTTTGAAGCTAAGTTTACGCAATTTTTTGAATGGTGTTGCTCATTTTTCGGAAAACTGTGATACCTTGATTTTGAGCTCAGATGCATAGAAAGATTGCGAATTTCCTTTTGAAATCAAGAAGGAATAGATGGAAGTTCACTTGAAATACCATACATATGCACTTTCTGATAATGTCCGTTGTTAATTGGATTAGGACATTTTTTGCTTGTTTTCCATTCGCATTATATTCTATTATATTACAATTTCCTTGGAGTGGCTGGATATGATGTCTTTGCCGTTCTCAGTATGACCTGTGCTAACACCTAAGGACTTGTCGTCGCCCTAAGGATATGCCATCTTGTTTCGGGAAGTTCCTTAGGGAAAATCTGCCAACCACTGCGTAATTGAGGTCACATACACGCACTAACACTTTGGGAAAAGTAGTTATTGAATCAATAAAAAAATTTGAATATCATATCAAGGAATATTCCCATTCCCATCTTCGTGAGAAAAAGGGACAGGGAAATTCTTTAAAGGTCTACAAACTCACCCTTGAAATACTGAAGCACACAACAACAATTTTGATGTGTGTATCGCAAAGGTTAGACAAATGCAATTGCGAAAGATGGGGCGTCAGATTCGTTTTCAGCATGGTTGAATATGCTACATATAATTTAATGACTGAAATCTATCAATCTCTAAGGAAATGTAACCCTTATAGTAGTAATTTCAAGGTGTTGCGTTATTTTAATTAGTTCATCGGTTCTAGACAGCTTTATGATAATCAAAAAATCTAGATTATCAAAGGGAACAGCCAATTTTCAAAGTTCCATAAGATCCTGAGAAATGATTACTTCAGTCTATCCATTGTAGCCGCGAAAGATGAAGTCATAGTGCGAAATGGATGTGAAATTCGTGCTCAGCACGTCCAGTAACCTCTAGGTGCAGGTGCAAATTTACAGCTACTTGCTGCCTATGAGCTAAGAGAGCTCGTCCACATTTCTTCGCGCTCCCGCCCTATCGGCGGCAGCGCACGCACCGCAGCCGTCCCGCGTCCCCACCCTATAATTATTGTAGGCTTACTGTAGGGTCCAAATGGTCACGCAGCCACCCAACTCTCTACCCTACTCCACCACACCGCATCCGTTATTAGCCTTTTATAGGATCTTACAATCACCACCAATCACCATCACTGACCAATGGTAGCCCGTGTGCACACGCACGCACAAAGTCACATAAAGTCTGTAATATATATATAGAGTATGATTATAATTACAACTATTGAATGTATCGATTGATTGTAAAAAAGAGAACAAAATATTTCACTATTTTCAAGGCTATCACTTTTGTTTAGCGGTCGCGAAATGCCTAAGCATGTCCTCACAAGGCGTTCTCGCTTTTCTGCATTTCTAGTAATTTTTCTGTAACACAGCAAGCAACATTACCCGACATTAAATCAAAATGGTTTGATTCATCCCTTACAAATTTTACGCGTTGCCAACCTTTCGTCGGCATTACTGCTAGTACACCACATAGTTGTGATTTAGGAGATTGTTGTATTTATAATTAAGTTCGCTTTTACATAATGATGCCCGCTTTTACATTACATTGAAAATAAATCAGAAATGCTCTCATTTCATTGTAGTACATTCTCAACTACGTAATCAAAGTCTATCAGTTAAGTTCCCGCTATACTCGACGTGGTGTATAACACCATGCGCCGCCGTCGCTGGCGACTGCAGCAACAGCGCTTATCGAATTTGGGTGAAGAGTGGTCGCGGTCGGCGACGTTGGCGAGCAGCGGTCGCCAATGTTGGCGATTTGCCTGCGACTGTGGAAACGGTGCACATCGATTGTCGGCCAACAGTCGTGTCAGTCGCCGTCGCCATCGGAGACGCAGATCGTTGTAGTGGAGTATAGCGGCGGATGTAGAGATGAGTAAGAGACACATCATAATATGTATACTGAATAGTTTCTTTACAATGAATAAGGTCAAAACACGCCTTCAAGGAGTGACATTGTCGATTACTGTACGGATACGCCACTAGTTAATCCTTTCTACCATATTATAAAGCGCTCGGATATTGATATATTCTAGTATGTAGCATTATTATTCTTTTATTCAAATGAAGGAATAATTCGAATCCACCATTTCCACTAGGTCAGAACAGCTGATTAAATAAACATCATAACATATCGAAATAGCATAAGATGCGCAGTATCTGCAACATTCAAATTATTCGATTTTTTCTTGTTCTTGAAGAATTGGATGGATGATTTGAATGCTGGAGTGTACAGTGGACGTCAATGACGGTGGCCCATCCGCGGCTTCGAGGACGCCCCGCGACCGCGCCGCGCTCACCGGGAAGGGTGTTGTAGGCGCTTTTCTTCCCAATTCGGTCGAAAATACCTATAACGAGTAGGAAAGCTGCTAGAAATAGCATAACAGCAGCAGACATCGGTTATTTGGTGGGCGGCGCAGTTGCTGGGCGTCCTTCTCGAGGCCGCGGATGGGCCACCGCCACTACTCGTAAATACTTGATTTGATCACTATACCATATAGCATGTACTTAACTGTGTCACTACAACAATGTCAAATAATTAGTTCACGAGATAAGCATTAGCATTAGCCGACTGACAGCTGAGAATTAATGCTAGTACTCGCATGAGGAGTAACGAACAATTTTTTTCCTTTTTTTTTTTGAAGCTCTTAAGACATGATGAAAACGGATGCATGGATCAATGTAATGTTCCCACAATGCGGGATTTCAGCGAAATTCCTTGTCTAACAAAAACTACTTACGTACAGCTGGTCGTCACTTTTTGTATAAATTTGCTCTTTCATTTCTCCTCCAGGAACCCATGCTTTGTTCCGCTCTTTTTACCAGCCGATTGGGAAGAGGTTCATGACTTGGTTGTGCACCGAGGCTTTTCTCTTGAAGCAGTTGACCAAAACACATTTTTGGAAAATGCGATTTGTTGTGGCAATTCTTCCTGCAAAACCTTCTAGAAAAATTTGCCGCCTACATGATTCTTGAAGGCGAAGACTGCTCTTTTCGATTGTGCTAGCTCATGATAGTTGATTATAAGGAATCGCCTTGATCACCTTCACTCCCGTCGATCTTCGGGTATACCGAGCGGGCGCCAGCAACCCTTCCATTTGTCCATCTCGCGTGCCAGAGTCGTTCAATGGATTCTGTCTGTTCGAGAGACATGAATCACGAACTCACGAAATATCTTGATGTATTGAGTAGGAACGCCCTGGTTTTTCAGAGCTTCCAGGACCGCTTCTGTCTCAACGGAGTCGAAGGCTTTCTTCAGATCGATGAACGTGATACGGAGGGGCATTTTTTACTCTCGCGATACCTCGATGAGTCTAGTGACGGTGTGTTGAGAACTGGCGGTAGGTTCTTCAGATGTTCTGGTCTAATCCTGTCGGGACCCGGTGCTGAACGATTCTTCACCGACTTGATGGCATGTCGGAATTCGGAAGGGAGAACCGATGGGACAACATACCCATCCTCCTTAAAATGACATTGAGGGAGGTGGACGTGGCTATCGAAGAGATCCTAGTAGAAGTCGTAGATGAGCTTCTCTATTACTGGTCTCGGGGGGGGGGGAATTGTTCCGTCTGGGCGCCGAAGGAGCGGACATCTTGCCCTTGCGGTTGGCGAAGTCTCGGCGGGCGTTGCTGATGCTTTTCCCTGCCTCTGCGGCTTCGGCCAGCACTGCTGCTCATCTCTCCTTGAGGTCTTCTTTTATCGCTTCTCTGCACCGTTTTGCGAGCTCGGACGTTAGCGGGTAGTTGCCTGCGGCTCTCGCGGCTCCACGCTGGCGTATCAGCCTGAGGGTCTCGTAGGACAGGCTCCTCTTGGTGGCTCTTGGACCCTCGGCTTTTTTGCGCTCTCGCGGAGATGCTGAACAAACCGATCATACTCCTCGTCGATGTTGTCGACAACGCACCTTCCCAAAAGCCGGCTAACAAAATAAAGAGATCATAATTGATGACGGGCTTGGGACTCCACTTCTTGAATTTCGTGGCTTTCTCTCCACTGTGCGAGAAGAAGAACTTAGCGCGAAGGAGGCGATGGTCTGACCCGGTGCAGAACTTCGGTGCAACATCGACGTCGGTCAGGCAGAACCTTCGTTTGACGATGATGTGTTCAATTTCGTTATAGTACTCTCCACCGGGTGACTCCCACGTCCATCGAAGGTAGGTTGGCTTCTGAAATTGTGAGTTACCATCGATGGTCTTCGTCGTCATGATGAACTCAGACAGCCTCTCTCCCTGTTCGTTCCACTGCAGGCCGTGGGTACCGATGTGAAGTTCCTCAGGCGTTTTCCTAGGACCAATCTTGGCGTTGAATTCGCCAACGATGATCTTGTAGAATGTGTGGTCTTCCCTATAGAACTTCCCCAAGTCCATATAAAAGGCCTCAATCTCCTCTTCGTCGTAGCTGAATGTTGCAGCGTAGGCAACGAAGATTGTCACGACCGGCATTGATCCACATCTTCTCGCAAACGTCAGATTCGAGTTGTTAGCTGTTCAAATGAATCGATGTTCATGACCAAGTTCGTGTTGACGACGACACCAACTCCACCAACTCCTCTATTATCGCAAGTTCCAAGGAACAGTTCTTCTCCAGTGTTGAAGGTGGCGCTCAGTGGCCGGTGTCTCGTCGTCTCGGTCAGTCCGATGACGTCGTATCTGGTCTTCCTGGCCTGCATCATCCAATCCTCGATGGAAGCTTTCGATGCAAGCGTGCGTGTGTTGAAGGTACAGACCGTCATCATAGTCCTTCTGGTTTTAGGCAGCCTAGATAACCCCTCGCACCTCGTCTTCACTGGCACTGCCGTACCAGTGACTCTTCCGAGATCAGTGGAACAGACTCTTCCGAGATCAGTTGAACACTCTCTATTTTTGCTGTGCCGAGCTTGAAGGAATTTTAAACCTACAGGAGATAGCTTGTTAGGGTCTATTCCCCCGTGGGAAGCTGGAGTGTGGTTTCACCGGGAAGTTTGCCGGCCTTCCCGGGAGTGGACGATGGAGGCCACCTTGAACTGCCTCCCTTGTACTTCCCAGCCACTTGAATGCAGGGCTTTTGGTCGGATAGATGTGCAGGATACAATCTGCAGACACGCAAGCACACCCACGAACACATGCATGAACATAACCACGCGCTGACAGGAAGTATGAATGTTCCGAAACTGCAGAGATCCTGAATCTCCTGAATCAACCCCCGTCTCAGGGCAGGAGCATACCCACGCGCTGACAGAATATATGAATCGTTCTGACACTGCAGAGACAGGGAGTCCATCCCCTGAATCCACCCGCGTCGCACAAGGTCGCGTTTGGTCTGCGATTAGCCCCCCCCCCCACCATCCGCCACCTGGAGACGCGCCACGTAGCCTCGCGACTAACCGGCTGGGATCCCTCGTATGAGGGTGATCCGTGGGATTATAAGGAATATAGGAGGGAAAACATCGGTTACTGCATGGTACCGGGTAGGGTGCCTTTATAATGAGAAGGAATGAGGAGGAACCAGGCAGACGAGTGATGACACGGATGAGGGTTGCGCCATAGTGTATGTTAAGCTACTTTGAGTCAGACCCGGTCGAATAAGAAAAGATAGGTATCTGATCCTTATCCGTATCTATCCGTCGAGGATGGGTATGCATCTTTTCTCATCTGACCGGATCAGACTCCGATGCACTAAAATGTAGCTTTAAAGGTGGGCCGGCGGAGTGATAAGGATGCTCCGGCGTCCAGAAGCGGGGGAACGCCTATAGTCGGGTCTAACCATTTGTATTTTGAAAATATTTGTATTTTTCATTTGGGTTTGTAATCAGAGAACGGAGCAAATCCACCTCTATTAAATAAGATCTAGCATGGCAAAAAAAAACATCTCACTTTCGCAGAGAAATAAGTCAACAAAGGATGTACAATAACTTATGCCTCTCCTCCTCTGTCATTAGTTTCTCACAATTTGGAGCGTACTGTAGTGGCCAATTATCATAGTGAAAATGAACTGCTGGCGGAAATCAGCATGGAATTGGAGGTATTCATCGAAACCATCTCTTGTTTAGATACCTCCTACATATATATTTTCCTGCAAATCCTTTTCTAATTTCTTGTGTGCGTCTGAGCGTATTCGTATGAACGGGAAAGATTTGATTGCTAGCAGATTGGAGTGCTCTAAGCGTGCGGTCGATACCGTCAAAGCTGACACTGTGTTGTCCATTTCAACACTTGTTAATCGTATTCAGTTTTGTGTCCGCCTGGTGGTTCTACTCTCACGGCTCATTAACAGGCAAACACACCATCATTCTCTTCCGTTACACTCACAAAATTCAGTGATGGCACGTGGACAACGCTGTAACTGCTCTCTACATTTGAATTTTTGGTTGGTGTCGCTTCCCTGTGACCACCACACAGGAATACAAAAAAAAAGAATTTGTGGTGGGCATTGGTTTCTTATAGAGGGTGCGCAGCTCTGCACAAGCGTTCGAAGACTCCAACCGTTCAAGAACTTCCAGAAAAATTAATCATATTTCCTCTTCATTTCATTTTCTAATCGTGCATGTTTCGACTTGTCACAGACGGGTTTATTCATATGATGTGTCACACCTTTTTCAGATGCAGCTGCAGCCACAGTTGAATAGCGCTTATGAAGGGATTCCTATCTTCATCGTACCTCAGAATGGACTCGGGCCATCAGCTGTATCCCTCGCCGCCCTTCAGCGAGCAGCTGTGAGTATTACAAGTGGTTCAGGGTTAGAAGCACTTCTGTCGACAGAAACAACTTTTAGGAGATTAAAACAGCTCTTGCCAGCGCACCACAAGAGCCCAAAATTGACACTAGCAGTGAGTTTTGATTTACTTGTTCTCTAACAATTCAGGCATTTGCCGTTTAAGTTCTTCCTTTGCACTTCGACTATCAGATTTTTGCTTTGATTAATGTGACCCATTCAGCATCACTTCAGAATTTTCCAGTTATATGACTAAAAAGGGTGGTGATGTTATGCTAGTATGCTTGTAAGTCCTTTATAGACACATTCTATACCTTGTTTCAGATTAAATATTTCTGACTTGCTTCTGCCATATTCTTAAGTGCTATTCAAGAGAAGTTCCGAAATCCTATCATGGTATCATGGCACCGAACACACATGTGATTACCAGAGGCAAACCCAGTCCCCCTCCCCTGTCCCCCTCCCTTCACCTCCACATCAGATTAGGTTGTCTAATATTCTAAGAATACTCTTTTTCATTCCAGAGGATTTCTGAGTATTCTTTAGTAGTAATCTTTTTTCTTTCTTTTGGTTTCACCTTTTTTTCCTCTTTATTTTTTAACGTACATATAACAATGATATATATATATATATATCCTCTTAACAAAGCACCGTAAGGGTGGCACTGACGGAAAAATGGATACAGCCTCCAATGATGAAAGCGAGAGGTTTAGACAGTGCTTTCAGGGTTTCGTGGCGGGACCCTACTCTAGCGGTCTCGAGCACCCCGGGGGAGAGAGTGTTTACAGCGACTTGACATTGCGTAACAGCAGTGTAGCCTCTCTGTTGGCGCTTTAGCAGTATCTCCACGGAATCACGGTGCACTGTAAGTGATCCTCCTCTAATGGATGGATAAGCATGCCGAAAGATCGCGCATCGATGAGCCGCACTCAGTCCTTGCATCGAGCATGTACGTTTGGCGCACTTACGAGGTTCCGCGGAGATTAGGGAGTCCTAGAATCAGTGTTTGTTTCTAAGAAGGACAGTACAATCCTATACACAAGGAGCACGCACGAAGAACAGGTCATCCTAAGCTGTTGTGACATTTCCTGAGAGCACATGCAATTGGCCAAACTCTGAATATTTCCCAACTGTCTTCCATTATTCTCGAGATTTACGAGTAGTGCGGGTGCACTGATGACGGGCAAATGTGCCGGGGCTCCATAGTTCAGAAAAAAAAACCCTCAGAACACAGGACAGGAATCCACCGATCGAGAAAGGGTCCGCCGTGTCCCAACGATGAAGGAAACGCCAACATACGGGTCCACGGATGGAGAATAGGTACGCCGTCGTCCAGTAGTAAGGGAAACGCCAAGATAAGGATCCACGGATGAAGAATAGGTCTGCCGTGGCCAATAATAAGAAAAACGCCAGGATAAGGGCCCACGGATGGAGAATAGGTACGTACCTCGTGGCCCAGTAGTGGGGCCGCCAGGATAAGGATCCACGGATGAAGAATGGGTCTGCCGTGGCCAATAGTAAGGAAAACGCCAGGATATGGGTGCACGTATGGAGAATAGGTCTGCCGTGGCCAATAGTAAGAAAAACGCCAGGATAAGGGCCCAAGGATGGAGAATAGGTACGTCATGGCCCAGTAGTAAGGAAAACGCCAGAATAAGGATCCACGGATGTAGAGTAGGTACGCCATGGCCAATAGTCGGAAAAATGCCGGGATAAAGGTCGATGAGAGGGATGAGTCTGCCGCGGCCCAGTAGTGGAGAAAACGTCAGTATACCGGTCCACAGATGGAGGATGGGTCTGCCGTGGTCAAATGTGGGGAAAACTCCATTGTACGGGTCGTCAGATGGAGAGTGGGTCTGCCTGCGGCCAGTAGTCGGGAAAACGCCAGGATATGGGTGCACGGATGGAGAATGGATACGTCGTGGCCCAGTAGCAAGGAAAACGCCAGAATAAGGGCCCACGGATGGAGAACGGGTACGCCGTGGCCCCGTAGTGGGGAAAACGCATGAGGGTCCACGGATTGAGAATGGGTTTTTCTTGGCCCAATCGTGAGGAAAACGTCAGGATATGGGCCCACAGCTGGATCGGGTCCGCCGTGGCCATTAGTAGGGAAAACACCAGGATAATGTTCTGCAGTGGCCCGGTAGTGTGAAAAAGATGATTATTCGCACTACGTTGGTTATGCTCAGTTGTGCACAGGTTCTTAAGCCATCTTGAAAATACTCCTATGCAGAGTTGGGAGTGGCTGGCCGTGACGGGTCGATAGGCGTTGAATGAATGCACTCACAAAAAAAAACAGTTGCTGGTACCATTGTATCGGAAACGAGTACTACATGTGGATGTGTGATTAAGAATCTGGAAGAAGGCAAGGGCGACGAGAAGTGTGACTTTGAGGTGAGGCCGCCAGACTGATAGAATATATGCAATTTACAAAGAGGGTTGCTTATTTGAGCTCAGTTAATGATTAGTTCTGCTTTTTTGTTAACTCTCTAAGCATTTCACATGTGTGAAGCTTTTCTACCTGGCTCAAGTGGCTGCCTCACCTCACTTTCTGGTATATATACATTAATGTATGTATAATGACATATACTGGATTGGGCAATAAGTTCGTGCGGTTTTTCATGGTCATCAGAACCACTGTTTTATGCAAACAACTTCAACACAAGTGACTTATATGCATAACCCTTTTCTCCTCTACTCATGCTAATGAGGGCAAAATAGCTGCTCAGTTCCGTCTCCATGAAAGGCCACACTGCTTAAGACCACTCAATTTGTGAACCTGGAGTACAACTGCTCAATGGATCCTTATAAAATGACTAGGGATGTGGGCGAAATCGCTGGCTAGCAAAGGCATCAGGCCCTTAAAGTTGGCAATAGCAGAATCAGATCAGTCCAGCATCTCGATTATGGATTTGGCGAAGTTCTCAGAGTTGTCAGGCACACATTGGTAGGGTCACCTCTCAGCAAGCCCTTCGGTGTTTTTTTTTCTAAAGTGGATCAGGAACTGAACTTAGTTGAAACTTTAAGTTCAATACGTTGACGGAAATGGGACTCACGGGTGGGTCCCACCTTGGCGGCCACCACGGACCAGGGACCCACTGGTGGGTCCCACGTCAAAAATGGTGATGCCGAGACTAGATTCTCCTGAAACCTTGAGCAGGGGGGTTATTTCACCCGCCGAGTTTGAATATGACCACCATTTTGTCCAGTATCGAAAATTCTCGGGTTACGGTAGGCAAACTGTATCACTTTTATTAAAAGAAGCCAACAAAAATGTACAAAAAATAACGACGACAAGTTAATTTTACGTACATTTTTGAATTTATGTCAAACTGTACCATTATTCCTTATTTGCGGTAGATGTCACAATCATTGAAATTTATTGAAAAAATTGTCAGTATTATTGGAATTTTTATTTATTCATTGATTATGGTTGTTGTCCTTCATTGCTCATTTGTCGACAATAATGGTACGAATTTCACAGAAATGATAATAATGCATTATTACACCCAATAATATCACCACTCCTCTTTTTATTATTTATTTATTTAATAAAATCTATTATTACTACAGTGGGAGAAATGAACGAGAATTTCGCCTTGGTCCCACGCGGAACAACTCAAGACGTCAATTGTCGTCAATGTGTTGAAAAAAAAACTTTGTTGTTGCTAAGAATCATTATCAGTACAAATTCTTCTTCACATATAGAGTAAATTCTAGCGTACCATCGTCTCACCATTCTTCAAACCGCACGTTCAGAACGACGCATATCCTCTAGGCCAAGATAGACCTCTTTAGAGCGGGCATAAGCTTCGGTGCTACCTTTTCAGCGGTCTCTTCGTCAAATTAGAAGGCCGCATTCCATGCTATAGAAGATAAGGAGTAGCGGGTAGTGAGAAAAGCCGTCGTTATCCATTTACTAGAATAGTAAATCAAGGGCTAGAAAACGGCTCATGGCACGCAGTCGAACGGTGATCAAATCCCTGTAGAAAACGGGACTAAAAAACGTATTGCCCAACCTCATAATTCATCATAATATATGATGATTTATGATATTAAACAATAGGATGAGATAATTTAGAGTTGTTCCGAAAATTAATCGCCTAATTAAGCACTCCAGTTCAACTGTCATAACTCGGCTCAAACACATCAATCCTGTTCATCAGCCTAGCGCCCGTTGAGTCCGGGAGATTCTAGATCAGCTATCTGCTGTTGTCGCAGATTCGCATTGAAGGTTGGAATATATGCACAGGGTCAAGCTTGGTATTGGTAAAAATTCGACCCCGAAGCGACCCCCCCCCCTTGTAGACGGGAAAGATGCGACCACCTCCAGAACATTTGATTTTTTTACGCTTTCAGTTATTGTAATCCAACAACTTCCAAATATCCGGGAGATAATTTTTGGATTCAATTAATTTTTAAGATTAATTTTTCACTCTTCAGTCTGTAATTTTTACTTTTGAGCTTCAAGTTTTATCAATGGAACAGCCAGTAATTGTCGCGCATGTCCATGTCGCACATCTACACCCTTATGATAAGCAACTGGAGTGACGAAGAAGTCGCATCCGTGTTCAAATAGGTCCAGGGTTCGATCCCAGCCGGGGACTAATTTTTGCAAAATGGAAAGTGCATGTGGAGCAGTCGGACGTCAAGTATCTATGTGTATAAACAAAAACAAATTGTCAGACCCTTTTTTGAGCTGTGAAAGTAGCGCGTGAGTGCTGTTCTTTCACTCAGATTTAAAATCGTGCACGTGCAGATGTATGGTTGTTTGTCACGAATTTTAAAAGGATTGGCACGTGAACTGGGAAAATGGCTTAAGTCGTTCTGCTATCAGAAAGATTTGCGCTTTCTGGAGCACATCTTCTTTTTTCAAGAAATTTGGTCTATTAGGGTCAAATTTGGGTGGAAATTCGTTGGTAAAAAGGTGGGAAAATTGCCATTTTTACCAACGGTTTATCATCTGTTTACCAACGGAATAAAACTCCTCCAAGGTAGATTTGAGGGCTGAAATTTTACCTGAATATAGAGATTGACTTCCACTCTCAGAATCATTCTCAAGATTTTGTCAGTTTCCAAATGTACGCTGAAAAAAAGCCATGGAAGAAAAACCTGATTTTTGGCAAGTTTAAGAATGTGGTGTTAATCTGAGGCCAATAACTTTATGATTGCTCTGCATGAGGGAGGGAACAGCTCCAATGCTTTACGAAACAAGAAGATTTGCTCTTTCTTATACATGTGGTCATATTTCACAGGACCTTCTGATTTTGTCAGTTATTGAGTGCCAACATACCTCAAATTTAACAAATTTTGCGGCTATGTCTTATGTGGTCTTATCGCTATGAAAAAATTCCAATGAACGAGAAGCGGTGAGATTTTGCATCATCATAAGGTTTGATTCTGGGAAACGGCCTCCACAGCCTCGGAACACCATGTAATGTTTCAGAGGTCCTAGGACACCATCCACGGAATTGCATTTTGAGCTACATATTTATTGGACCTTAGGAGTCGATTTACAGCCAAATAAAGCATCCAAGCTTAAGTAGAAAGTGTTCAACGAAGATTTTACACATGTCATTCACGGTACTAAAAGAAAACGAGCATGTTGAAAGGTTTGCAACACTACCACCCTTGCGAGGAGTCGAACTTGGAGCCCGCTGATAAAAAGCGAACTCCTCTACCTTGCTGTTATCATAATATCCTGTTCAGGCAACCCCTCCCCCCTCCCCCGAGGCGACCCTCCTTGGTAAATTACCATCGCACGCTCGACCCTGTATATGCAGTAAGGGAATGATATGAGCAGTAAGGCTGAGATCAGTGAGAACATCGATGTCTTACTGTGTCAGTTTTGTAGTAGGTTTTTGGACATCAACTCGAGATTACAATAGTAGGGCTCTGCTGTCAATGCCTGACCAGCTCGGAGAAGGTTGCAGTGATTCAGACCCTTAAAACACCACCATACTCGTGACACAATCTCCCTGGGGTGAAGATATGGTTTAGGAAAACTTAGATGTGCGAAAACTTCTCGACCCATATGCATTTGCGCTTCCCGTTACCGTACAAGTACCATGATCCATATACAGTAATTATTAACACATAACGTACAATACGACCCACCGGTGGGTCGTATCCGCTTCAACCCTTTTTCTTGGGTGAAACTTCCCCAAATTCTGGCCTTAGGAGTTATTTCACCCGTTGAACACTGGAACGGTATCCATTTTGTACCGACACTGTAAGGTTACTGTAGGTATACTGCAGTTTGTTCACCAATTTCAGTGAGTCTTTGGCAAGTGGGGGTTTTTGACATGCTGAACATGAATTTGAGATCCATTTTTGAGTTACAGTAGCGAGCGAAAAGATTGCAACTTTTGGTTGTTCGTCTATAATTTCTTCCAAAGCAAAGCGTGGGAGTTCAATTTTTATGGGAGTTGTAGATACTCATGGGAGATAGAAACAAGAAATGACCCCCTTACTCCATTGACTTTGCGTTTTTTAAGAAAAATTTTTCTCACAGCGGTCTAAATCTGTAATTTGGCACCATCTGCAATGTCTCATAAAATGAAAGCTATCGTTAGTATCTGACCACGAATTCGTTCCTTGCAGCAGAGCCAACCCTTATGTGCTTGAAAATGTGCATGCGCTGACCACTGGTCGGCATCTACAAAGACTATGTGAGATTAGTTCAGGAGTGATCCTCTTTGGGTGTTTTTGTCTTAGTTCAGGAGTGATCCTCTTTGGGTGTTTTTGTCACCTTGGCTCCACCTTTCGGCTCTATTTAAAAGGCAGGAATGCCCATGATGGTTCTATAAGTTTGGCTACAACTGTTCGGTTTCAACGCAGCTTATTGCCCAACGCAGTTCCAAAATATTCGGGCTTGTTGCCGTGCAGCTAATCGTGCACACCACGGGAAATAAGTTTTGGAATTTTTTCTGTCTCAAGGAGGAAAAAACCTTAAGGATCCCATAATTGGTAAAGATTCTTCAGGGTCCCTAGAATATTGCAGTGTGCGTGGCGACTCATGGCACCTTGGATTTATCGAAACAGGACTACTCGAAGTGAAGAGGGTGGTCACTAGCACGAGCATGTGTGGCTCCTTGCTCCACCTACGAGTTTTGACACTTCACCTAGAGCCTTTTGATTTAAAAATGTCTCGTTTAGTTTGTTTCATCTAATTCAAGCTGATTTAGCCAGTTTTTATAGTGCCAGGTCACAGTGTCCCGCTTCGGTGATGTTTCGTAGAGTTCACTTCATTTTAGCAAGCGTTCTTCTTTACAAGAAAGGGGACAGGAAGGACCTCCGGAACTACCGTCCAATATATTTGCTGAGTGTGCTTTACAAGCTTTTCACAAAGATCAATCTCATGCGAATTTTAGCAAGATCAACCTCATCAAATTCAAAGCGGCATAAGTCGCCACGCACACTGCAATATTCTAGGGACCCTGAAGAATCTTTACCATTTATGGGATCCTTAAGGTTTTTTCCTTCTCGAGACAGGAAAAATTCCAAGACTTATTTCCCGTGGTGTGCACGGCAACAAGCCCGAATATTCCGGAACTGCGAGGGAGCAATAAGCTGCGTTGAAACCGAACAGTTGTAGCTGAACTTATAGAACCATCATGGGCATTCCTCCCTTTTAAATAGAGCCGAAAGGTGGAGCCAAGGTGACAAAAACACCCAAAGAGGATCACTCCTGAACTAATCTCACATAGTCTTTGTGGATGTCGACCAGTGGTCAGTGCATGCACATTTTCGAGCACATAAAGGTTGGCTCTGCTGCAAGGAACCAATTCGTGATCAGATACTAACGATAGACTTCATTTTATGAGACACTGCAGATGGTGCCAAATTACAGATTTAGGCCGCTGTGAGAAAAATTTTTCCTAAAAAACGTGAAGTCAACGGAGTAAGGGGGTCATTTCTTGTTTCTCTCCAATGGTGTAAGGGAGTCATTTCTTGTTTCTATCTCCCATGAGTATCTACAACTCCCATAAAAATCTGAACTCCCATGCTTTGCTTTGGAAGAAGTTATAGACGAAAAACCAAAAGCTGCAATCTTTTTGCTCGCTACTGTAGATGCCATATTTGAGTTAAAATAACCCCAGTTTCAGGTAAACTCTGATGCACACCTTCCATACAGTTCATACATGTTGATTACAGCAACCCCACAGTAATGCGATATGGTAGAAAATGAATATCATTCTCTAAATCAGCATGTAAAATAACCCTCCCGTGCAAATATTGCTTGAATTCTGAGGGCATAAGGTCTTTCCACAGTTTCTGCAGTATACATACAGTGACACCGCAGAAATAAATGGCAAAAATAAATATTTGTGATTGGCTTGTCAAATATGCACTAACCCGAGCCAGAACGCTGTTTCGCGGTGCTCCGCCTCGGACCCGTGCGCCACGTTACCTCTGGAATAGCCACACTCTAACAGGAAATAACTGTCATCCGCGAAGCGCAGCTGAAATTGCTGGGATGGGATTTTCTTTTTCTGCTAATTAAAACCGAATGAATTGAATTTTTAGGTGACCCTTTCTGTTATGACAGAACGTTTCAGATTTTCTCCTTTAATAAATATTCTTAACTGGTTCTCCTCTCTGAATTTGTAAAGTAGTCACTCAATTCGCAGTCATTAAAGGGTTTCTGAGAAATCTCTGTGAGGGCTCAAAATACTTTTCGGACTCGTTCTCTTCTAGTCTCTACTTGTATCCAGAAGAGAACCTCTGCTGAGGGGGAGGAGGGGGGGGGGTATCGCGGCGTCAAGAACTGTGGAAGAAAAACCTATCTTGGCTGTACGAAGGGTACAGCTACAGCTGCTAACAGCACCGCTTGGTTTTGCCGCAACACCCCTCTAACGATATTATTTACGCCGTCGTGGCCTTTCAGGCCTTACACGTACACTGTTTTCCCGAACTCATAGGCAAGCGTTACGTTCTGAAGAGTTTAGCAAAAGAATGAGCAATCATAATGTCCTATATGGGTCTCTTTTGTTTCGAACAGAGCGTGCCCATTCTGTTAGATTTGAAAATTCTGTGTTCCGAAAATGTGGGTTGGTGGAATGTAGTGTAATGATTCTGTTCCAAGAATATGGGTGTGCGAAATGTATTGCGTATGATGTTGCATAGAAAAAGTTCTTAGAAGTAAAGAGATGAAAGAGATGAGAGTTGTCTTTGCCTGTTTAATCTAGATTCTGTTCACCTGGACTCAAACGTGCAGTTCAAGCATCTCAACCGCGGGCATGCAATCACAACACGCTCGACATTTTTTTTTGATGAATTGCGAAATACTCCTTTTATTAGGAAGTTGGGGAATCCTCTTCTATTTTAAATAATACGGGTCCGCCGACGGAGAACGTGCCCATCGTGATGGGGGAACGCCAGGAAGCGATCCACCAATGAGAGAACTCTGAAGTCGATTGGCGACCCATTTGGCGAGGTTTGTTTGGTAACCTAGGAAACGGGTTTGCAAACGAGCCAGGCAAACGAATTCCGCCAAATGTCTTGCCAAACATGATGTCCCGCCAAATGGGTCGCCATGCAAGCCTTGCCAAATAGGTCGCCATACAAACCTTGCCAAATAGGTCGCCATGCAAAAATTGCGCTTTAATATTGTACGTGATATTTCGCCACGTACTCCTGTTTCCTTCCATGGAGAGGCCTCTAAAATTACCACAATGTTTAAGCTTTACATTTAATGGTCAGATCCAGGAAGTGGTTTGAGTGAAGTACTTCCTCAAGCAGTTGAACCGATGACATCCATCGATTCCGTGCCTGGAGGCACGAAGTACGTAGACATCGCCGTGGTATTCAACCGGCTACGCAATGTCGTGCGTGTTGCGGCAAGGACCACGGAGATCTCCTCATGCAAAAATCAGGCTGTGATTTTGCCTAGCAGACACCCCGGACTGACACCGGCACTCTCCTAATATACGACTCCATTTGAAAATGCGTACCTCAAACTTGAGGTAACTGAACCGGGTCTTAGACTGCAAAGCCAATGCGTCGTAATCGTCGTCGTCCAATGTGCCTGTCCAGAAAAATGGGTCGTCAACATATTCTCCTGCCATTTGTCTTGCCAAACACCTGGGAAATAGATCGTCAACATATTCTCTCCCATTTTATCTTGCCAAATAGACTCTAACCCCATTCTCCCTGAAAATGTCTTGCCAAACAAGATTTTAACCCGGAAAATGTCTTGCCAAACACATTCTCTCGCCAAATAGGTCGCCAATGGACTTCTGCGAAGGGGATGCTGTGGCCCAATGGTGTGAGGGACGCCGGGATACGGTTCTACGAGTCCACCGATGCAGCGAGGGCCCGCCGTGGCCCATTGGTGAGGGGGAACGCCAGGCTACGGGTGCGCCAATATAGGATGGGTCTGCCGGAGAATACCAGGGTCCGGTTCAGCCAAATATGAACGGGTTCGCTGTGGCCAACAGTGAAGATGACGCGAGAATACGGGTCCACGAATGGAGGAAGGGTCCGCTTTGGCCCAACAGTGAGGAAAACGCCAGAATGTGGGTCCAAAGTGGAAGAAAGGCCCGCCGTGGCCAATAGTGTGGAGAATACCAGGATACGAGTTCACTTTGGCCCAATAGTATAGAGGATGGAAGGGTACAGGTCCGCCGATGGAAAATGTTTCTGCCTTTTCCCAGTAGTGAAGAAAACGCACGAGTACGCCCTACGATGGAGAACGGACTTCTCATACTCATGCTCAACCAATGAGAGGGATTTCATATTTGAGGCCATTTAATAATTAGTTTTGCTTTTCTAAATTTTCTACGGATTTGGCAAATGCGAAGCTTTTGCACGTCTATATAGCGAAAATTTGAAAGTTTTGAGCAACCAACTATGTGCAATATTTATCTATTGTTAACTAAAAACAATATTTAAATTCGAAAATATCCCCGTTAACATCAATACAGGCGCTTCGGGAAAGCATCGACTGTGGCACGCAAGTATGGCGCGTCAAACCCGTCCCACCCTTCTGAAGGCCTTTCCTCAAAGAACTCAGAGAACGGTGCTCTTTTGAGAAGGATTTTGCTTCCAATACCGACCTGACGCTGTAGTCCCTCGGATTCAAATCCGGAGAGTTGGCCGGCAGCTCTTCAAAGTTGATAAAGTCGGTAAAGTTGGTTTTGCACCAGTTCCACTACAATCTTGCCTTGTGAGCGGGGCCTCCCTCCTGGTGGTATGCCCAATAGCGGTTTCCAAAATGAGCATTAGCCCAGGGTGGCAATCAATCCCAACTGGCGCAAACCACTCTAAGATTGCTCGTATTGGTCATAGATACATGTCTTCCTCGCCAGATCGATCATTTTCGGTTCCTAGGTCCTTGTAGCGTCTAATAGATCTGCGGATAACACTTTGATGTACTCCAAGACGCTAGTGAATCTCGCGTGCCAAATGCTCTGGCGGTGAAGTTCAATGATTGAAAAGCGGTGGCAGGAGCGCCTGACCATCACAACAGTGGCATATCATTATGCTAAAATAAGATAAGCATGAACAAATTAACCCAATAAAGACAAGAAGAGCGTAAGAAAAAGCAGAGGCTCCGAACAGAAGGTCAAGTTGTACGAATTCCCAATCTTGCTAGGCGAACCAAACGAAGTTCGCCAATTATGGTGCCACACATGGAAGTATTGCCATGAAATGTATTGCCACCCAAAAGGATTATCAACCATGCGAAAATTTCGATATCTTATCGCAGTATGATACTAATCTTTGGAGTCCGATGCCTTATTAATTGCGCCACCCGTGTCGATGCCGTCGGTGACTAAACCTGCAACTAATGAAATGAACATGTTTCCACTGCCGCACACTCCTCACAAAAGGCAACTCTTCCTTGCGCATTTTGTATATCCAGATAACTTTATCACTGTTCATCGCTGACCCAATTCTCTCTCTGAAAATGTAAAGGCAACGACAATTTTTGGCCAAATACTAGGTCGTCAAGTATGAAATGTCTGATTTTATGAGCTCCTCCTATAGCTATAGTTTGACAGTCTCTATCTTCGAAGTTCTAGCATGTCACTTCTCATCTTTCTTTTCATTATAAAGATACATCCTCCCTCTTTCAAAATCACTTTCTTATTTTTTGATCAGTTTTCAAATTTTTGTTCGAAAGCATATTTTGTAGAATTACTCAAAGACGAAAAATCGTGTCATTTTGGAACATAGGTCTATTTTCCTACCACTGAGCAGAGAAAGCTGGAAACATCAGGGCAGTGGTAAAGGGCATTTGGCTAGTAAATGCACTGAACGGCAATTGTTTGGAAACTTCCGCTCAGGTGACATGAGGCTGCAAAGAGCCTCATGATGAACCTGGATATGGATGAGCTGGAAGCGGTAATCGTAGCGGACAGGAGTCCAAGTACGTCTGCGTGAGCGGCAAGGTGTGATCTCCACAGTACAATAATGCTTAGGTATTCAAAGCAATACGACAATTGAAAGTGGTTCGGTAAACGAATTTTTCCCAGTTTGACCCTCAAAAATGGGTGTCAATTTCTGACATTTTTCACAAATCCACGCTGCTTAAGCCAGAGGAGCAGGGATGATGATCCATCTGATACTCACTGCACTGGGCAAACCTTGCTCTAATCGACCACCACTGCATTCAAGGATCAACCAAATTCTTGCTGGAGAAAGTGTTCAATTTTCAACAGATGTTAGAAACCCTTTTTGCCACCTGATCGCCTCTAGCTTTCCACGCTTATAAGCTGTCGGCGCTACCAAGCCAACACTAAGGAGGCAAGGCTATGCCAATAGTACAGAAGCATGTTTGGATATCTTATGCCGCATCTTGCTTTAGAAACAAAACTCAGAATCTTCCCATTCAAGATCAGACATTTCATACTTGACAACCTAATATATCGCCGCTGAACATCAGAGCAAGGCAAATAAAAACGAGATCCTTCAGATGCCTCACATCTTCGAATAACATGAGAAGTGGTTGCAAAGTTCGAGATTTCGACAGAGGTAGATATTCCGCAGTGTTAAAAGCCTAACTTTAGCCACCTTCACACGTTCGCGACAACATACGCAACCAGTCGAGCGCGTGACATTTGGTGTTTGGGTACACGAGCGGTAGGCACGCTCTTTTTACCTTCACATTTTTAGCGGACGCTCGCATCTATATTGCAGCGGAATTACAGCGGAATTTGTCATATCTAGCACATTCCGCTGTAATATCATTCTGCCACCTATACAAGCATATTACTGCCAAGCGGTCCTCTCCTCATACTTTTCCTTTTCCTCTAGGTATTTCGAACAGGGGAACTGAAAGAACGGTGAACGTTATGGAAACTCCTAAAGTAGCGAACGAAGAGACAACAAACATGGAAAGGATATTAAAGAATTGCAAGCAAATAAAATTTACTACCCCGCGGGACCTCGTGCTTGACCGGTCGAGCACGTGAACCACATGCCCGAGAGCGCGGGGTGTGTATCATCGTGAGGGAAAACGGGGCGTGGTATGGTTCTGCGATTGGTTCGTTCAAATCCTCCTCCCGCCCTCAACGGTTGACTCGTTCTCTTCGCGCGCGATCCCACTATACATAACCATGCAGAATTTGAATGCGACGGAGGACGAGTTGATCGTGAAGGGCGGTAACGCCCCGCCTCGATTTCCCTCACGATGATACACACCCGAAAGCACGTGTGTTCCACGTGACAGCGCGCGCGAAATCGGCTCTATAACGAATGCATTAAAAGGGGAATTGAGCGCATTGACTTTTTATCACCTTTCACCTAATTTTTATAGCTTAATGATCTGAAATGTTTGCGTATGTTGGGTCCGCCAAGTTGCCGTAAGAGATGATCCCTCCTCACCTTGTGCTTGAAAGTTTGAGCAATGTATAGCTGTGAACACAATTCATGACGATCATGACGAGAAGCAAAGCTACTTATGTTATGTTGCTGCTTTTATTCCTATACTGAATATATTTACGTCACGTCGTGTGTCATTGGAAATAGGAAACATTGCCATGAGAATTTGTTTTACTAAGACCCCATCTGTCGCTAATATAACGCTGGATCATTGCTGCCTAAGACGTGTAGCGCTACAGGGTCATACGCTGCGGCTCCACTGGTTAGGCATGAACGCGGTGAAAACACGGCAGGGGAGATGCTAAGCCGTGGACCCATCTGATGCGCAGGTATCTAAACTTGTGGTAGTGAATGAAATCCTACCCAAGGATTCCAGTGAGATGTAGTGTGTATGCTGACATCAAAAACATCAGCCGTTTAGAGAACTTTGCTTGTTTTCCCCATTCTTAAATCATATTTGTTATACTGGGCCCGTAGTAATCCTTCATCCGACTATTTACTTCCGATCTCAGCGGCTGGACGAGTTTTCCAAAATGGGGCAACCTTGAATCTGCTCGATTTTGCCACATGATGGACTTTGTGATTTTCCGAATTTCGGCATATTTCTTTTTTCCCATCACTTTCGCCATCGGGAGAAGGAATGTTATTTAACTCATACGAGGGTGTGGTATGTGTACGCCTGCAATCAGTGATAAGGGAGACATAACTGATCTCGTCCACGGACGTAAGATGGGTACGTTCGCATCAATTTGTATGGCGAGTAGAGGTGATGCCGCTTAACGAATCTAATGATGTGGTATTGCTAGGCTGGTATCCATTGGTGAGGAGGAACACATCACGGAATCCACCTCTGTGAGATCGATACCGTGGTGTCAAGTAGTGTGGAAGCGCCAAAAGATGTAACTCAGCGGGCACTGATATAGACATACTCTCTCTCAGGAGAAACATTACAGCACGATGTGGAACTGCCCATCTTTACTGTGTGAATTCTGTATGTAAGATCTGTTATCGTCGCTGTTCACATCAGAGGAGAAATACACGCTGGTAACTCCTGGTCATCTTCACATCTTCAGAGAACAGTGGTGTGAACAATACAACGACCTCTTGTGAACACATAGTCACCCTTGATATTTCGGACGAATTCATACATCCTCCCCGATGGTAAAAACCTCTGATGGAACTGACTTATCGATATAAAAAAAATGAATGAAAATAAATGAACTACCTATATCTATCCATGAAACACATGCTATGTGCATTGGAAAAACGTTCTGGAAACTATAGTATTAGGTTGGTGCAAAAATGATGCGCGTTTTTCGCTGCTTCATCTTCGGTGCAGAAAACTTCCTGTGTTTCTTATCATCGCCATGAGAAGTTGCAATGATTTTGTAGCAAATTTCATGGCCTTTTCAAATATCTTATACATTTTTAGCGAAGTTCATGTTTTTGGTGAATTTTTAGCTGTGGAACGAAAGGCGCCAAAACAAATTTTTTGCCAAACTCACTTCAGCGAGCTGATACTCGACGTCATCGCAGCAGGAACCGCTCGAAATACCACCATAGTTTTGGCGAAGGGAGTGTGAGCGAATGCATTCCGCCGAGCTGCTCCCGGATTTTTCGGCTTGGTGTGCCTTGCTTCGAAAATAAGGAATGTCGCATAGGTCTTCCTGGGGTTTGCGACCCCCAACCGATGGCAATAATTGAAGAGCACCCATCCAAAACAACATATTTGCTTTCGCAGAACATTACCGGTAATTGATGTCGCACCATCCCTCCCTTCAGTAAAAATGGGAGGATGAAAAAGCTTGACGATTTGATGTCGCGCATACTGAACCAGTACCACATTGATCCTCGTTGAGAGGTCTGCTTCGCGCCTTCGTAGTGAAAGAATTACGACCAAACAGTCGGTCGCCTAGTAATTAAATATGAATTGTAGACCCTCTTCGACAAAATGAGGTACCCTGCTCAACAGTTGGACGAGGAACATGCACCGAAACACTTCAGAAACCGAAGCAACACCAAAATAAGGTCACGCCGATTTTGTGGTGATCTGCTACAAAAATTGCTCACTGCAGCTCATTCATTCTTTCTAATCTGGTAAGTGTATTCAAGACGTAAATGAAATAAATTAGAAATTTCACTGTGTGACCCCAGCGTTACTCAATAAAATGGATTCTTCACTCCTACACGGTACCGTCCAGGCACATCCTGCACAACAAATTCTTCGCGGGCTCGAGCAACTGAGCTAGGAAGCTTGAACTTCTACATCATAATCAGCAAGCCTCTCGCTCACCGACCACCACTTTCCCGAGATCTTGGACGACCTCTTCCGGGAGAATTTTCTCGAAGACTGAAGTGATACCAAAACTGCCCTCTGGAAGTTCGTCGATTCTAGAAGGTCCAGTCGGAATTGCACGGTAGTCATGGAACGTCTATCTTATTGCTAAAGATTTGCGGATTACAATTATTCTAAGCCTTCTGAAAAAGATCGATATTGAAAGGAGTTATGAGGTTCGGAATCAAAGGCATGAAAACGCGCATTATTTTTGCACCAACCTAATATCTACTTGAAGGGACAAGTCTTGAAATAGTTTCTGAAGTGCGTGACCTAGAATTTCTCTACGACTGTAACCTTAATTTTTCCGCACATTATAAATATATAGTAGCAAAGGGACTTCGCAGGACGTTCAAACTCTTGAAAGTCCTCCGACCAAGAGAAGATCATGTCTGGTTAAACGCATATAACGTCTACATTAGGCCTATACTTGAGAGTGGTATCTACATCTTTAATACTCATAGAAAGACATTCAAGCACTCGAAGGTGTTCGAAATAATTACTAGAAAACTTATGCTGAAAGTGCATAAATTTGGCCTAAAACCACTAAAATGGAGAAGAAAGCGGACTTACTGATTCCTTTAATGTAAATTACTGAAGAGATTAGTCAGGCTTGATCCCAATGAGTTTTTCACCATTACTGATTTCTAAAACAAGCGGTGCTCCGCTCAGGCTCCCGACCGCCACGGCTAAAACTCAGATACGATCGATATTTTTTTACTAATAGAGTTTGTTGTAATTCCAACAAACTAGTGATAAGACTGAATAAGTTTGTATGATTATTCGTATGACTGTTTGTGACTGGCTGTTGCATGTACTTGTACATGTCCAATAAATAAATAATCAAGCACGATGACTGCGTGCTTTCTTGCAGTTTACATCTAACGCTTCTGAAGATGCTTAATATGTTATTTTTTGAGGCATGTATTTATAATACCAAGCAAATTCACTCAATGTTTCGTTGTCTTCAATCAAGTAGTAGTGGAATCCACAAGAGCTCTGAATGACGAGTTTGTGTTCTCGTTTACAACAGGTCCCCACATACTGGAAATGTCTCAGAAGAATGAGAGCGCGAATGTTCGGGTACTGTCTTTGCTCTTCACTCATTGATCAATCATAAAATATATTCTGCTAAGATGAACCAAGCTTTTCACCGCAACGCATATAACTCACGTCGCGACTTCATTGGACCCCTCACTCACTGCACTGATTTCCTACACTTATGTGCACTGGGGCGTTACGGTGTGTCTGTAGAATATGCGGAGATCATAAAATTGGGGTTTCGCGTTTGCTCTTAATTACTATTTAGTTTAACTTCTTTGCTGATTTTCGAGGATTTTTTTTCCCTAGAATGAAGTTTTTGCACATACTTCGAGTAGGGGCCTCACCCCCACTTTCTAGCGTACGGAAGTGGCTGTACGCTTGCAAATTGTAGATTAAAACAAGTTTGCTAATACGGCTGCTCTAACATTGATCTGCACAGGTATTCATCGACAACAAACCGCACAGGTGCTCATTAACCACTATTCCCTAACTGCTCTCAAACTCAAATAGAAAGTAACCTTTTGGGGAATGGTCAGAACATGTATGAAGTAGAAGCTGATGAACCGCGCAATGCGCAAGGCTGCTGATCATGAGAAAAAATATGAAAACGGAAATGTGCTTCTAAAAAGCTTTTAAAATCCGTCACAATTTCTTAAAGACCTTTAGTAGAGCCTGAAATCAGGCAAAGGTAATTCCTTCGGAAAACTTTTGAAGTTAACTTGCAAACATCACATGCAATCAACATCACATCACCTGAGTGTCATTAGATGAGGCTTTCTTCCCGATGCAGATACCTCCGACAGGCCCAGCGTGTAAGTGAGAAGAACTGACGCGCATTGTGACTACCCGTAGCTGCAAGATGAAGTTCCATTGAGGACCTTTCGGTGTTTCTACTATACTTTTTTTGGTTTTCCCCGCCTCTCCCCAGCTCATGTGCTACTAGCTTCAATCCAGCCTTCTAATCGACACAGTCTATCGCGACGAAAGTCCTATTACACCGACAACTGCGACGTTGAAGAACTATCCCAGTACCGAAAACAGCAACGCTACTTGTGTGCTTCTCATATGATGGGACGAGTGTTGAGAGGATCAACTGTGGTTCCGTTAAACCTGCGTCCAACCCCTTTCTCTTCCTCTCTCCCCTCCCTTTGTTGCGGAAGTATTTTTTGATGGACATCAAGTGAGATGTTTCGTACGATCAAGTGAATAATAGATACCGAGTCTTTCCCTCTCCCTACTATCCGGAATTGCTCAACAAAGATTCGACTGATCAAAAATTAATCAGTTAATCAATTGCAATGGTTTGTATCAGCTGATTTCGGGCTGGTCAATGCGAATTCAGGCATTAGTGCGACTGGAGAGGAGGCCACCCCATTGGGCCCCATTTGGCACCAGCGCACCAAGCAAAAAAGAAAATGGGCTCGCTGTCCTGACGTAAGGTACACCCAGTTGGTCTGCTTACCTCTTTCCACTAAAATACAAGTGCAAGAACAAGGCAGGTTATTGTCTAGTATGGGTATTGGGTGGTCATTATGTGCTTTCCTAAGAACCAAACCAAGCAAGGTTATCATCATGACTTATAATAACGGGCTTAGTCCGTTTTCATGGCTGTCTGTATGTAAGTATGTATGTGTGTCAGACCGTTACGAAATTCTATAATTGGTCAGTGATCGTGATTGTGAGATCATATAAAAGCCTAGGAATGGGTGTGGTATGGTTGAGTGGGGTAGGGATGAGATCGAGGAGAAGGTTGGACAATGTGCAACGGGTCCGTCAATGGAGCCAATACAGAAGGGCTGCGCCGGCTCCCAAAAATGGTTGGACGAGTCCAACGCTGTGGTAAAGCTCCGCCGGCGCCCAAAAGTGGGGGAGATGGGTCCACCACTGTGATAAGGGTGCGCCGGCGTCCAGAAGTGGCGGAGATGGGTCCACCACTGTGATAAGGGTGCACCGGCGCCCAGAAGTGGGGGAGACGGGTCCACCACTGTGATAAGGGTGCGCCGGCGTCCAAAAGTGGGGGGACGGGTCCACCACTATGATAAAGGTGCGCCGGCGCCCAAAAGTGGGTGGGACGGGTCGACAACTGTGATAAGGGTGCGCCGGCGCCCAAAAGTGGGGGAGACGGGTCGACAGCTGTGATAGGGGTGCGCCGGCGCCCAGAAATGGGAAAACGCATGACGGTCCAGTGTTGTGATAAGGGCGCTCGCGTCCAGAAAAGGAAGAGGTCACGGCCTAGGTAAATTTCTTCATGAATGGTGCCGTGGCACCCGTTCCGGCTATTCCTTCTATCTATGTGACCTAGGTGCACGTTATTCCAATCCGTATTCCCCTCCTCATTCCAGTCCATTGGTATCTGAATCGACCCCACCCTTCACTCTGTTTTTACACATGGGCAGACCCTTATCACTTGAGTTGCCACAACAACCACCTAAGGATAGATTATTTCAAGAGAACATTTCCACTGGATCGGCTACGTCCAATTAACAACGGCCACTAGGGCCGATCAAAAGAAATTACTTCTCCCACGTGGGGGAAGGCTACCGCTCACGCAATCGAGACCTTTCCAAAAGTCCATGGACTTATTCGGGAGGGTACAGGACCTACTAAATTTGTCTACCTTCTTTTTTGCATCGTATGCGGAGTATGCGAGCGAAGCGAGCATAAGTAGAAGTCTGGAAGTCCGGCGTTAGCCGGACGGCCAGACTGGTGACAGATAATCTGCTTTATCTTCAATAATTTCAACAGTAATGGAAATAGTTAAGTAGCTAACATTGAAAGAGCTTCTTAAATCAAATATTAATGAGAACTGGTAGCTGTAGTATGACCACTAAAGTTCACTTGGATACTGTGATGGTCTGCCTTCACTTGTCGTACTAGCTCTGTCATCACTTCTATCCGATTTTTGCTCTTGCCACCTTTCTTGCAAATCCACTGCGGGCTGATTTTCACGAAAAGTTTGGTTTGTTCCCAGCTGAAAGTTCGGTACAGGTACATCTGTATAGCAAGGAGCAGATCCAACCACCTCGTCGAGGGTCTTTCTCTAGGTCGTTACATTTTTCTGTAAATTTATTCGGGAGCTTTCTTTTTTCATGCATCGTTTTCTCTCTATAAGGCTGACTAACCAACGCTCAGCTTTCGATACCTAACGCGCTGGGTCACAAAGACGTAATATTCGTCGCAGATTGGAACTGCGATATCTCGCTGTCGGTTATGCTAGTTATACCGACAAGACAACATTCGAACACGCTTTGTGCAGTGTGCAGTAACTTTCAAAAAGAAGTTGTGTCTGCCCACGTCTCCGTATCGTAGGAAGAGTCCCGGATGAGCCGTGGAATCGACTGGACGAACGCTGAACATTCCCTTTGATTATTCGTTGGCTCTTTGGAAAAAAGACGACTTGTGTGCAAAGCGAAGTTTGAGAGCGGCTTGAATGAATTTGATTACTCTCTTTCTTTGACCGTCATTGACCGTTCAGTATGGTGTAAACGTTAAAGTATAATAAAAAAGGATAAAGTGGTCGGCATTAATCAGTTCCGGTTTGTGGGATGCGCCACGCATTCGACTTCATCTGCACATCATAGAGGCATTGAATGAGTACAGTGGACGGCAATTGTGGTGGCTCATTCGCGGCCTTGAGAAGGACGCAGCGCGACCGCGCCCCGCGCGCCGGGATCGGTGTCGTCGCCGCCGGAATGCTATTTCTAGGGTCTTTTCTTCCCGAAATCCTTAAAATCGGGTAGAAAAGCTGTTAGAAATTGCGTAAAAGCAGCAGAATACAGCGATTACGGCGCGCGCGGCGCGGTTGCGCGACGTCCTTCTTGAGGCTGCAGATGGACCAACGTCATTGACGTCCACTGTATGTGCCCTATACAATGACTTGCGGGGTGCACCCGATGTACCAAGTCAGTGCTTCATCCTCTCAGTATCCTCTAGTATCAATTCACCGACCCCGGAGGGATGGAAGGCTTGGTTGGCCACGGGGTGATCGAACCATATCGACCGTGTGCGTGCGTAGCGAGCCTCTTACCACTGCGCCACATGCGCCTAAACAACGCCTTAAGATATAGTCTTAAATTGTAGTGCTTTCTTTGCAACTGGGATAGCAATGGGGCGCTGCTAAAGCTGTACCGTCGTAGCACACGGTGACAGTCGACTAATTTGCTCACTTACGACGCATCTATTCCTTAGTCGACTGGTAACATTCGTTCGATTCGTCGGATAGCGTTCGTGTCACCGCTATCAGGTGTTTTCTCGTGAACCGTGAACATGAGGGCAAGATGCATATTGTAGGCTGAGCAAACCTCTATGACGCTCGCAGCGAGCAGAACCCTGCCTCTTCTTGAGGTTGGATTCATTCCTCTGCCTCGATATACGTCTGAGATTGATCTCTATGAGGAATTCGTAAAATGCGCCAAACAAGCATAGTGGACGCCATTTCAGAAGTATTCCTTGTCACCCTCCTTTTGACGAAGAACGGGGTTCGCAAATTCTCCACTAACCCAGAGCTCTTCCGAAAAAACACGAAAACCCCTCTCTAAGGCTCATCGCAGGGTCTATCAAACAAAAAGGAAGTTATTCTTGCTTGAATCACGGTAAACTTGAATGTACTTAATAAAAACTCAAATACAGCTCCGAAGAAGTACAGAAGTACACTGAAACTACAATACCCCAAACTCAAATTTTTCGAAGGGAATAGCTACTTCTTCCATCCATTCTTCACTCCACCCGGTTGCTCCCTTGCAGATTTTAAGCCTACCTAGAATGAAAACCACGAAATTAACGAAAATAAAGGAAGGGCGAGAATCACAATCTAATACCATTGCGAACCTCGAATCAAACAGTTATTAAACAAATATATGTACAAGTATAACACGATGGTTTAAAAGCTTAAAAACAGCTTTGAAATATGAAACAACCCTTTGACGCCGCCGTCGCTGCTGTCGTCGACACGCTCATACGTGTCTACAACAACGGTGACCGAAAACGATGTGTCGATCCGACGGCGTGTCGAGGACAGCAGCGACGGCGGCGTCAAAGGGTTGTTTCATCGGCAGCCCATGACATCGTCTGGCAAGTTTCTGTGGTGATTTTTGATAGATATGACACAGATCTCAATATCTTCTGCGCACATCTGTAGTTCGAATACGAAGAGAAGTTTAGACGATGTGGGGCGTACAGTTCTGCGAATGCATTACTGCAGACATAAACTGATCGTTGCATCTCTACTCTTCACCAAGCCGTTCGTACATTAGTTGGAGTTGTTTTAGAACATTTTCACGTTTTCGTCGGAGATCTCAGCCCTGAAGTTGACAATGCTATTCTGAAGGAAGCATTTGCTGTGCATGGCGAAGTCAGGTGGGCACACCTTATTTAAGTCAAGAAAAAGATGAGCTAGATGCTCAGGTAAATAATACAGGAATAAAATGTAATAAATAAATAAATGGCTAACTTTGGTTATATTAATTTCTTCGTCGAACCTACAACATGTCCACTGACTTCAATCTGCATCAATCAATATCAACAATGCTTGTGTTAGCTAACCAAACAGACAACTGATTAGCCTACACGAACATAATTGATGTTGATTGGTGTAGAGTGAACTGAGTAGACATGTTGTAGGTCCGACGATGGTACTAATATACAGAAAACTAACCAATACTTCATCACACGGAAGCTGTGAAAACTTAGCGAAGGCACCATTTTACAACATGAGGTTTCAGGATGACTCCAAATTAACAGCATGGCTGTTTTAAACTCTCCCTTTACTAATATTTTGTTCAGCACTGGATGAGAGCTTCTTTATTTTCTTTTGCTTGATAAGCTTTCGCGCGTAGCGCCTTCTTCAGATCTTAACAAAAAGCAAGTTACATACAACACACAACGACAACTAATTGACAACTGTCCGCACCCACCGAGCGTGCTACCAGAAGGAATACAATAAATTCGTTTTGGGGCTACAGTGGGTATTTATATGGTGTTTCGTGATACTGTAATCTCCACTGGTCGATATATTGCTACTCCATCTGCTTTTCGTAATCGACCAAGCTATATATTTTAGAGCCTCCACGAGTTCTTCCCTACTATTGATTTCGGGTTTGCACCGTTTAATTTCTTTGGCCTCCATGATTTTCCTCTCGAGAGGCTTCTCGAGGTTTCGATGCAACACTCTGACCTCGAAGTCTGGAGCAGATTCTCGTGTGTGCATCGTCGTTCGGTACTTACAAGGGAAGTGCAAGAGGCCATATTCGAAAATCGGGATGAAACCTATCTGGCTTGAATCTTTGTTGGAGAGGGTGTTACAGTATATATTTCATTATTGCCCTCGATTCCAAAAAACAAAAATCCCACCACAGTACCATATGCGCTGCAGCACTCGTCCCTCAGCGACGATGTGGCCGAGTGGGGAGGATGCGGACTGATAGGCAGGAGGTCGAGGGTTTGGATCCCGTCATTGACACTCGTTTTGCATTTTTGTTTTTTATTCCTCCTATGTTATTGAAATCAATTTTGGAGGGCTAGAAGACAACACTTGTCTTTACTGACGTACTAGCTATAGAATAACTACTATGCTATGAACGTAGTTTAGTGATCGTACAGCTTTCCCTCGAGTCGCTAGAAAATTGTAAAATTTTCATTGAAGGATTCGAACATTATGAACCGAGTGGGAAAGATTTTGAGTTACAGTCGTGAAAAGTGACTGCTACTTTATAGCTAATCGAGGGAGAAAAGCAGGTTTTATATAACGTAGTTATTCCGTGCCTAGTGCGTCAGTAAGGATAAGTATTATCTTCTAACCTTTTAAATTTGATTTCAACAACACAGGGGGAATAAAAAAATGAGAGAGCAAAACAGGTAGGTGCGCATGACGGGGTTCAAACTCTCGAGCTGACAGTGCAGCATCCTCCCCACTCGGCCACATCGTCGCTGACGGACGAGTGCTGCAGCGCATATGGTACTGTGGTGGGATTTTTGTTTTTTGAAGCCGAGGGCAGTAACAAAATATATACTGTAACACCCTCTCCAACAAAGATTCAAGCCAGATAGGTTTCATTCCGATTTGCGAGTCTGGCCTGTTGCACTTCCCTTGTTAGAGAAACTGTTGGTAGGGTACGATTGTGGGTGGCATAGTGCTCGTCGATGTTCATCTAGTCTTTTTCTCAGTGGTCGCTCAGTTTCTCCCACATATCGCATCCATTGCAGGTAATCAGATATACGGTCCCACGCAGATTACAGATCTTCTTCTGATCGCGACAGTACCGACACCATTGTTGATCGCATCCTGCTTCGTAAACGCGCGACGAAGTTAGCATATCTTTGAGTGTGGGCGGTGGTCGAAAGACAACACGAGCTGGAAGGCTAGATTCCCGAACGATGGTGTTTATTTGCTTGGAGTAAATGTCGTTCAGAAATGGCAACACTAGCGCAATGCCGTCAGCTGCTGCAAATGGTTTCCATGAGCCAGCTGTTCTTGTGGTGTACCCATTTTCGAAGAGTATGCTTTGAACTTTTCCATCACTTTCTGCGCTTCCTGAGGAAATTCTTCTGCTGGTTACCTTCAGGTTCCGTACCACATTCACTTTCATGTGGAGTGGATGAGCGCTCCGTGAATGTAGTAGAATGTTTTTCGATGACTCCTTCTTGTGCCAGCGTATTTCCTTCTTTCCTTCGCGAATTCTAACTCGGGTGTTCAAAAACGGTAAGAAACCTTCTTTGTCAGGTTCTTCGTAAGAAACCTTCTTTGTCAGGTTCTTCGATGTTAAACTTTATGTGAACATCTTTGCAGTTCAAATTCGTATGCGTGGTAGCTAACTCAGAAGGTGTTGTTCCGATCACAAAAATGTCGTCTATGTAGCGTTTATAGAAGAGTATACCAGCAGTTAGCGATGCTCTTTCGATGTGATCCACGTATACAATGGCCAGCAGTGGGACTATGCGCATTCCCATAGCCAGTCCTCGTTTCTGCATGAAAAAGTTGTTGTTGAAGCGAAATACGTTACACGAAAGCGTTGCGCTGAAAAGTGCTTTGATTTCGTTGCTAGAGAGGCCAAAAGTATCACTTCATCCCAATGATTATTCAGAAGTTCAATCAAGGTCCGGATGGCAGCGTTGCTATCGATATTGGTACATAAAGAGATTGCATCGTAGTTAACGTAACATGCCTTATCCGGAAGTTGACAGCGGTGAATTTCATTGATAAATTCGTTCGAGTTCACAAGGTGAGCTGGCACAAATTGCGGAAGTGGGGATAGTACTTTTACTAGTAGCCAACTTATTCTGTCTGCCGGTCCACCGCAAGATGAAATAATTGGTCGCGTTTTTATTCTGGAGATGTCTACATGTGTGAGGTCAACGTTCGGTTCGATCTTATGGGTTTTGACAAGCGAATAGTACGTTAGAACCTCAGGATGATTTGTCCAGAAACGCGATATGGCAGTGCTTTGATTCTTGACTCCAGGTCAGAGACTGGTTCTGGGAGGCCAATATAGGATCTTGGGAACGGAAGGGGAGCAACGAGGGTGGAGACCTTGTCGAGAACTGTCGGGCCTTTTTGGTATCGCCATCGCAAGTGATAAGCGAATTTATGAATCCCGCATAAAACTGAGTCAAAAGTTTTCTCAGTAACCGGTTCTGCGACAGCAAACGATGGACCAAGATTCAGTAGCGCTTTCATGTCGTCATCTATCGTATTCGTACCAAGTACTGTGCAGCGTGAAGGCGGGACAGCCCATGGCCGGATGAAAGATGAGCAAGTATTTTTGGATCTGATAATGCTACTAAATTTCTTTCGTAGCCGTTCTTGTTCTCGTTTGCGGATACGTGCGCAGATTCGTTGGTTTTCACAAGACAGTGCTTTCCAGATGTTGAATGGTAAAATCGCTTGAAGGTGGGCACGCGTCTTCACAATTCCATTAATGCACACACCACGCCGACGTCTACGCTCAGCTATGCTGGCATTCAGTAATGATGACTTCAGGCATGCAGTCGTTGTTCGAACTCTGTCATTGCATTGGTAGGGAATATTGAGCTTTTGAGCGCAACGCTTTCGTGTAACGTATTTCGCTTCAACAACAACTTTTTCATGCAGAAACGAGGACTGGCTATGGGAATCCGCATAGCCCCACTGCTAGCCATTGTATACTTGGATCACATCGAAAGAGCATCGCTAACTGCTGGTATACTCTTCTATAAACGCTACATCGACGACATTTTTGTGATCGGAACAACACCTTCTGAGTTAGCTACCACGCATACGAATTTGAACTGCAAAGATGTTCACATAAAGTTTAACATCGAAGAACCTGACAAAGAAGGTTTCTTACGAAGAACCTGACAAAGAAGGTTCCTTACCGTTTTTGAACACCCGAGTTAGAATTCGCGAAGGAAAGAAGGAAATACGCTGGCACAAGAAGGAGTCATCGAAAAACATTCTACTACATTTACGGAGCGCTCATCCACTCCACATGAAAGTGAATGTGGTACGGAACCTGAAGGTAACCAGCAGAAGAATTTCCTCAGAAAGCGCAGAAAGTGATGAAAAAGTTCAAAGCATACTCTTCGAAAATGGGTACACCACAAGAACAGCTGGCTCATGGAAACCATTTGCAGCAGCTGACGGCATTGCGCTAGTGTTGCCATTTCTGAACGACATTTACTGCAAGCAAATAAACACCATCGTTCGGAAATCTAGCCTTCCAGCACGTGTTCTCTTTCGACCACCGCCCACACTCAAAGATATGCTAACTTCGTCGCGCGTTTACGAAGCAGGATGCGATCAACAATGGTGTCGGTACTGTCGCGACCAGAAGAAGATCTGTAATCTGCGTGGAACCGTATATCTGATTACCTGCAATGGATACGGTCAGCGATATGTGGGAGAAACTGAGCTACCACTGAGAAAAAGACTAGACGAACATCGACGAGCACTATGCCACCCACAATCGTACCCTACCAACAGTTTCTCTAAGTACCGAACGACGATGCACACACGAGAATCCGCTCCAGACTTCGAGGTCAGAGTGTTGCATCGAAACCTCGAGAAGCCCCTCGAGAGGAAAATTATGGAGGCCAAAGAATTTAAACGGTGCAAACCCGAAATCAATAGTAGGGAAGAACTCGTGGAGGCTCTAAAATATATAGCTTGGTCGATTACGAAAAGCAGATGGAGTAGCAATATATCGACCAGTGGAGATTACAGTATCACGAAACACCATATAAATACCCACTGTAGTCCCAAAACGAATTTATTGTATTCCTTCTGGTAACACGCTCGGTGGGTGCGGACAGTTGTCAATTAGTTGTCGTTGTGTGTTGTATGTAACTTGCTTTTTGTTAAGATCTGAAGAAGGCGCTACGCGCCGAAAGCTTATCAAGCAAAGGAAAATAAAGAAGCTCTCATCCAGTGCTGAACAAAATATTATGAAATGAGACTTCGGGACAGCGCTATAATACAATTTCTCCCTTTACTATCAAATATTCAGCGAAGCGAAAGTCATTCGTGATTCCCAAACGCAGAAGTCAAAGGGATATGGCTTCGTCTCCTATCCTTCAAAAGAAGTATGTGCATGATATAGGTTTTGTTTTGTGTCTTATATAGAGCGAATATTTCTTCTACAGAACGCTGAAAAAGCAATAGCTTCCATGAATGGCCACTGGTTGGGTCGGCGGGCAATACGGACGAACTGGGCGACTCGGAGGCCCTCGGATGAGGCCAGGGAGAAGCTGACTTTTGAGCAGGTGTGACTCGTAAATCACTCACTCACTATTATTTTAGGAAGCGTGAACGAAATTTACTCATTTGCAGGTGTTCAATTCGACTAAACCAGATAACACATCAGTTTATGTAGGAAACGTTAACCCAAACACCACAGGTGAATTGTGTTTGTATATTATTGTATTTCCGGCTTCATTCGCATTTGTTAATCATGGTGCATTGATTGTGGATTGGTAAACAGTTATTCAATGAGCGAAATTTGCTGACAAATTATATTGTAGAGAACGATTTGCGAGAACCTTTTTCCGTGCACGGGGAGATCACAGAAGTGAGGTTGTTCAAAGCTCAAGGCTATGCGTTTGTGCGATATGAACGCAAGGAGTGCGCCACGAACGCCATCATGGACATGAACGGCAAGGAGATCGGGGGAAACACTATACGTTGTTCGTGGGGACGCATGCAACAAGTGGTCAGTAAAGCGCATCTTCTATTAGCAGACAGGAGTATAGTAAAATCGTCGTTTTCGAAAACTTTTCCTGTGAAGAGCAGAAAAAGTTGAGAGCCCCTCTGTTTCTCGGAAGTATAATTCATTTGAAACACATTACAATGGTTTATGTAAAGTACTCAACATCATACATAGCCACTAAAATCCATTTTAAAAAGAACTTTCAGACTCCAACAACACAAGTTCTCCCAGACTTATCACCGCTACTTACACCGTCTTTTCTTCCGAATACCGTTGCCATGCCAAGTGTTTTCTACAATCCATTCTACCCTCAGGCATATAATCCCTCCCTCGTTCCTCAATGGCAAGCCTAGGTTGACAATTTTTTTCTGAAAAGCCAAGCTAGTCATTACACGTCACACGCCTTGTTCTTCTCCTACATGTGTGTCACTGATTCGCCTCTCAGATTAAAGTGTTTGTCAAATTTTGTTCAAGAATGTGTTTCTGCAAAAATTTTCTAAAAATGTGTTCATCATGTTCAAACTTTTTTCTCTGCAGATGCGGCTGTAGAACATTTGAGTTCGATTTTTATGTATACAACGAGGTTCATCCACTTCAGCTGTCATTCACGCGTATTATCTCACCTCTTTGCTTGCGCTCTGACCAAATCTCTCACTAATCTTCATTACCTTCTAATCACTCATTACTTGTCTTGTTTGTATGAAGGCGAACAAACAAATCAGGCTGTTTGTTGTCTAGAAACTCTAAGAACTCATTATTTCCTTACCATCTTATCGCTGTAACAATGTAACAATTATGTACGATACAGTTATATGTAATGAGCAGTATGGACAACACGTGTACATGTAGTACTGTGAAAGTAAAACAATGTATTACTTTGAAAGACAGATTTGTTGAATTACTTGTGTGACACTGCGATGAAGGTTCAAGTCGCTGTGTCTTTGTGGAACATTACGTGAAAGCAGAGCGAACAACTCCAACTTCATTCCAATTCAAGGAAGAATTATAGCTACGCCAATGTCTACGAGAAGTAGTACGAAATGTGCGAGTCTGCGAGAGAGCATATGCATTCAGTGGACGTCAATGGCGGTGGCCCATCCACGGCCTCGGGAAGGAGGCCGCGCAGCCGCGCCGCGCCTGCCATAACCGATGTCCTCTGGTGCTGTTATGCTATTTCTAGCAGCTTTTCTACCCATTTTAAGGATTTTCGACCGAATCGGGAAGAAAACGGCTAGAAATAGCATTCCGGCGGCAAGCGACACCGATCCCTGTGCACGCGATGCGGTTGCGCGGCGTCTTTCTCGAGGCTGCAGATGGGCCACCTTCATTGACGTCCACTGTACATCGTGTTTCAAAGGTATAAAAAGTTTTCTTCCACAACCCTTTGTCATCTGGTGAAGGTATCTTTCAGGAGCGATCCCCGTTATCGTGTAGTCCCACCCTCTCAGAGAATCATGCCGTGGAAAAACAAGTCAAACCTTCATCGCTCCTCCTTCTTTTTGTTGCGGGGAGAAAAATCTACACTGTGAGACATTGGTGTCACCCTTCCACCACAGTTGCTGGACTGTCTTTGTTCCCCTCACGAAGTGCTGCATGCATTTCCGACAAACTCTTCATATTAAATTCGAATTCAAATAAATGGCAGAAAAATACAAACATCAGAGGTGCGTCCTCACTTAGAACTTGGAACACACTCCTTGTATAGCGACAGTCTCGGGCTCGAATGTTTGAGCGCATTGCTCACGTCGGAAGGCAAGGAGGAGGTAGTCCGTATGATGAACCAAATATGTAAAAAGTGTTACATGCAATAGTATTGCGGAAAAATAGGTCATTCACATGCCGTTTTAATTGAGCACGAACCGGACCTCCTTTTTTTTATTTCCGAGACGTGGATGACTTGCAACTGAGCCAGTCAAGAAGTTCTGGGTTGCTGCCGCATATGATCTTTAGACGTGACCGTTGTGGTAGAGGGGGAAATGGTGTTTGTTATCTCGTTAATTCCTCTATTTCTAACTGTGAAATGAAGCACTCTTCCTAAACGCAGCGGATGTTTTGTGCATTTGCGTTTTCTGCTCTGTATATTTAACTACAATTAGATTTTTCATAGTATATCGACCACCCAGTTCAACCAGAGCTACAGGCATGAAACTCGTCGACCTTGTCTCTGACCAAATCTCAGTTGATCACACTACCATCCTTTCCGGAGATTGCAGCAATACTAACAAACATCCTTTGAATTTTACTTCGAGAAGATTCTTGTCGTTTTTTCGTTGTTGCAGTTCCTACCAGTTTTCTCTGGAGCAGAACTATGGTACCTATGTATGTATTGAACCTTGTCCTTTCCAGTTCGCATGTCATTTTAGATGTCACTCTGCTTTCACTTTTTTAAATTTCAATTTTTAAATCACAACGATGTCGGGTTTGAGATTGGCGAGTGAAAGCGAACGATTCTTTTCTTTAATAAATTTCTCAGTGGTGTTGATTTGCTCCATGTTTCGAAAACGACACATCTGAAACCGATGTTTGTCGCAGATCTTGCACAGAACTATCAGATTGGTCCGAAATTCTTGCACGAAATTTCATACTTTCTTCAATGAATGGTAACCTTACTGCGAATAAATATCAATCAACAATATAATCACTATTATGATCCAAGAGGTATGGCCAGTGCTTCACTAGAGCATCAGTTCCAGAAGTCAAGAACTCTGGCAGCTGCGAGTCGAAGAAGCTTGAAATCTCACTTTTCGGGTTGGTCTGATCATCGAATTTCTTTTCTCTTAGATGCAGTTTCAGTGTTCCAAACGAGTGGTTATCAGACGGGGCCAAGTCAGGCGAACAAGCAGACTACGGTAGGACTTCCCAACCTAGCTCGGCAATTTTCTGGTGAATAAGCTTTCTCAGGTGATGACAGGAGTTATGGTGAGATAGGGCAAAATGGTCAATTTTTCTGTTTCAGGCAAATTGCGCCCGCCATTTTCGGTGGTTGAAAAGAGTAGACTCGAGCGGTCATGATGTGCAGAGGTGGTAGCAGTTCACAGTGCAGCCTCCCCCCGCAATACCACCAACAACACACCAGAACCTTCTTTCGTGCACTTCTCGTTCCGGCTGTTTTGGAGATGGTTCGCCACGCGTGAGTCAACTTTTCTCTCGTGTACGAGCATTGTACAGCACCGAACTCTCATCTCCAGTAATGAGTTAGCGGAGAAAGTTCCTCCTGGACGCAGCAAAGATTGACACGTACACACTCTTGCAAAGCACTCATTTATAAGGGACCAAAACCGCCATCAGTTTTATGTATCCCTATGCTTGGAGATGGCCAGATGTATCCTACAGTTCAGTGTAGTTTCATTCTAATTCAAAGTCTATGAAATTCTGGATCTTAAAAGATATCTTGGTGCAAAACTTTCGGACTAACCTGATGCATATACGCTGCTTTATTCAAATTTGTTTCTGTCAAAACTCGTGGTCTGTCAGGACTCATCTTAAGCGACAGAATGTGTTTGGCGATACATTTTAAGGGTTAAAATCTTGCTCGATAATATATTTCCCGGGAGAGTGGACCACAACTATGTCTGCCAACACAAAAGGCGAAAGAATATGATGGCTACACATTTTCGGGTGCCAAACATGATGTCCCGCCAAATGGGTCGCCATACAAAACTTGCCAAATAGATCGCCATACAAATCTTGTCAAATAGGTCGCCATGTAAAAATTGTACTTTAACATTGTACGTGAGGTTTCGCCACGTACTCCTATTTCCTCCCATTGCTAGGAGGAGCCTCCAAAATTACCACAATGTTCAAGCTTTACACTTAGTGGTCAGATCCAGGAAGAAAAAAGAACTTTGGAATGGATCCCAAGAGAAACGAAACGACTTTGAGGGAGACCACCGAGAGATGGGCCGATGTGTTCAAAATACGGATGGACCTGCTGAACGCTCAGCTGGAAAGGAATCAGAACTCTCGCCAACGTCGTCTACGATGTTCATGGATGACGGTGGCGCGAGAGCGAATCGAATGGAAGCGATGCTGGTGCCCGCACGACACGTGACGACGGGCCATCTACATAAGTATCTAAGTAAGTATCCAGGAGAGAAGGGAGAAGTACCTCCTCAAGCAGTTGAACCGATCGCTTCCATCGATTCCGTGCCTGGAGGCACGAAATACGTAGACCTCGTCGTGGTGTTCAGCCGGCTTCGCACAGTCGTACGTGTTGCGGCGAGGATCATTGAGATATCCTCATGCAAAAATCAGGCTGTGATTTTGAATAGCAGACACTTCGGACTGACACCGGCACTCTCCTAATATGCGACTCCCTTTGAGATACGTACCCAAACTTGGGCGGTTGAACCGACTCATCGACTGCAAAGCCGATGCGTCTTATGTGCCTGTCCAGGAAAATGACTCGTCAACATACTCTCTTGCCATTTCTCTTGGCAAATACCCGGAAAATAGGTCGTCAACATGTTGTTTTTCCATTAGTCTTGCCAAACACCCGGAAAATGATCTTGCCAAACAGTCTCTAGACCCATTCTTCCGGAAAATATCTTGCCAAGCAAGATTTTAACCCGTGAAATGTCTTGCCAAACACATTCTCTTGCCAAATAGGTCGTCATCGAACTTTAGAGATGAGCAGTGTCATTGGCTCAATTGCTCGAGAAGGTGATCTGTTTCAAAAATACCTTCTGATTTGGTCGCGAGATGTAAACCTTGAATGGTAGGGTTTGATGGGATTTTGAAGCCCTCTCCTGGCAATTGAGGCAAAAGGACAGCCGTACTTCGTGGTGACTAGTTTCCGTCCGGATTCGCAATCGTTATTTGCCCAAGAGCAGCGCCCTTTCCATCCTCTTTCTGATTCTTTGGCATAACCTTGACGCAGAAAAGTTCATTCTGATGTACATCATCATCTCAAAAAGTTTCTTGTGAATGATGGAAGGCCCTTGCATCCAAATAGGATCACAAATCTTTCTCTGAGGATATTTGCCTGAAAACCAAATCACATGCTAGTTGCTTGTCCTTACTGATCTGTCCAGCCAACATCGCCAGGATAAGGTCAGTGCTTCAGCCAAATATTCTTGTAAGGTATGGATTGTGCCTCTAATTAACGTCGGCAGAAGACCAATTCATGAAAGCTCGAGAAACATAGACGTTCGAACGTTCACCTTGACCCTGCTTTGCTCCTAAATTTCTTCGTGAAGTTAAATCGTTCCTCACGGGACTAAAGTCAGATTTAGTTTCTTATTCTCTTCTCATTACTGCAGGGTGCTTCATAGGTTCTTGCACACCATATTTAATAGTGCGACAGGCGCTGAAATCAACATAATCGCATAACACCTATCGTCACACTAAGCCAACTCAATAGCAACTCAAACCACCTATCAGATCAGGAATATGTTACCGCTTGCTTCTGTAATAACTTAAGGTGTCATCACGCCAGCCGTGATGACCCCTGCATTCGTGGCCCCGCCCACCCCGGCTGTAAGTACGGGCAAGGTAACCGAGTCCTCATACTCGATACTAGAGCGCTCCAAGAGCCTTCACTGATTTCGACTAATAGAGCTGAACCACCAATCTATCTATTCCTAGTGTAGGGCCTCAAAACCCTGTTGTCGTAATCCGGCTTTCCATTCTGTGGACATTCTTGGAAGCGTTTCTTACATATCGTTTTCACGCCTATATGTTTTGGTGCATCGGCTTAAACAAATAGTTTCTCCCGTGCCAAAGCGTAACAGCTTTGGGGCCGGGAGTACCTGCAAGCAAAATGGCGCTCCACTTTCACGAAAAACCTATCATGCTGAACTCAAACACGCTCAAAGATTTGACGGCGGTCATTCCCAACTTATTCCGGCCCAGACATTAACTTTCCCAGGAGCTTCAATCCTTCGTTGTTCTTCACTAACTTCAATGTAGCATCTTCTATTCTCCAGTTGTAGCATGGATTCATGAGCAAAAATGACGTCGCGAAATGTTTCCTATAGAAAACATAATGCAAAATCAATGCGTACAAGACTTATAGTTTACGAAGCTCCGGAGAAAATATTTGAGAGAACTGTTCAAAGACCAATCCTCAAAATCCTACATATTCACATAACAATCTTCGAACATAAGACACGTATTGCGTTGTATTTGGAGCAGTATGAAATTAAAAAGTAGTACAGTACAGTAGATACAGTTGCTGGAAAATATGTCCTTCTTGTACTTCTTCCACCTAAGGCATAACATTGAATATATTTCTTGTGTATTCTTTGCAGTGGATCCTCGTCATTCTTTCCTTCCAGAACTATGTGATTCCTTTGATCAACTCATCTTTGTTATTTGGTTTGAACTTGTTCCTAAAGGCAGGATCGATGTTAACTCTGAATTTTCACTGACTATTAGGGTATGTAATTGCGAGTCACCTTAAGTACTCCTTGATATGGTGCCAACATTTTCAATAGGACTGAGATCGGGACTTTCAGATGGCCATACCATACACGCTAGAATTGCGAGTAAATCGTGACCTGTTCTTGGGGTCGTTTTCCTGAGCCAAACGGCATTTGCCGCCGTACACAAAGATTGTAAAGGCACGAAGTGGTCCTGCATCATTTTGCAGAACAACTTGCAATCAACTCGAATCTTGAACACAATAAGAAATTGAGAATCTGCAGGATGCGGCCTCTGTTCTCGAACAAGAACTTTTCTGTCAAGAACTTTTCTGTACAACTCATGTAAAAACGATCTAAGCGAAACGATTTCCGTTATGTTAATGTGAATTAGAAAACGTAAAAGCATATTACGACTGATGTCCAAACTGACCAATTTTAGAATGCTGGCAGGCGTAGGGAGTGCCCTGTCAGATTTTGCGAAATTCCCGCGATGTATTTGAAGACGGTTTCAACCAAGAAATGAGTCACTGGGAGTTTTGAAAAATAGTGGAATCCCGTGAGATTCCGATAGGATACGTTTGACTATACCCCTGTCAACTTCCACTCTAAACGCACTCAAGACCAATCCGTTTATTTGCGCGTGGCGGCAACACCTCAAACTTGGGTATTTAAACCCCAATATTGCAATATAAAAGGCAAAAAACGATACATGCGCAAAATCGACATTTGAATTAAGATAATTAGTGAAAAACTTAGAAAGGCCGCATGACAAGAAAATAAAGGGAATAAGAAGTGACAGGCGCACAATGTTTTTATAAGCCTCCGATCGAGATGAAGCTCTGATAGCGCGCCGTTCTCATGCATTCTTCTCATTCTCTTTTTTCATTCTTCGCGCTGATCGCGTCCAAGCCGCGATACACTCCTTATCTGATATTATCTTATTTAATTGTGCTTACAAGCCCATATTAACTTGCCTTGATTGTTATTCTGAGTATTAGTTGACTTAAAGCCTTTGATAAATCCACTGGGCGATTTCGCTTGCGGTCCAGGGTGATCCAAAATTACAGACATTGGTGCGATGCACGTATTTGTTATTACTAGCGCCCCTTCGGGAAGCTAAAAAGTGGGGTGAGGCAGCCACTTGAGCCAGGTAGAAAAGCTTCACACATGTGAAATGCTTACAGAATTAACAAAAAAGCAAAACTAATCATTAACTGAGCTCAAATACGCAACCCTCTTTGTAAATTGCGTATATTCTATCAGTCTGGCCGCCTCACCAAAGTCACACTTCTCGTGGCCCTTGCCTTCTTCCAGATTCTTAATCAGCCATCTACATGTAGTACTCTTTTCCGAGACAATGGTACTACCTATTGTTTTTTTTGTAAGTGCATTCATTCAAAGCCTATGGACCCGTCACGGCCAGCCACTCCCAACTCTGCATAGGAGTATTTTCAAGATGGCTTAAGAACCTGTGCACAACTGAGCATAACCAACGTAGTGCGAATAATCATCTTTTTCACACTACCGGGCCACTGCAGTACATTATCCTGGTGTTTTCCCTACTAATGGCCACGGCGGACCCGATCCAGCTGTGGGCCCTTATCCTGACGTTTTCCTCACGATTGGGCCAAGACAAACCCATTCTCAATCCGTGGACCCTTATGCGTTTTCCCCACTACGAGGCCACGGCGTACCCGTTCTATATCCGTGCACCCATATCCTGGCGTTTTCTTTACTACTGGCCACGACGTACCTATTCTCCATCCGTGCACCCATGTCCTGGCGTTTTCCCGACTACTGGCCGCAGGCAGACCTATTCTCCATCTGACGACCCGTACACTGGAGTTTTCCCCACTACTGGAACACGGCAGACCCATCCTCCATCTGTGGACCAGTATACTGACGTTTTCTCCACTACTGGGCCGCGGCAGACTCATTCCTCATCTGTGGACCTTTATCCTGGCATTTTTCCGACCATTGGCTATGACGTACCCATTCTTCATCCGTGGATCCTTATCCTGGTGTTTTCCGCACTACTGGGCCACGGCGTACCTATTCTCCATCCGTGGACCCGTATGTTGGCGTTTCCTCCATCGTTGGTGCACGGCGTACCTTTTCTCGATTGGTAGATTCCTATCCTTGTGTTCTGAGGGTTTTTTTTTCTGAACTATGGAACCCTGGCACATTTGCCCGTCATCAGTGCACCCTCACTACTCGTAAATCTCGGGAATAATGGAAGAAAGTTAGGAAATATTCAGAGTTTGGCCAGTTGCATGTGCTCTCAGGAAATGTCACAATAGCTTAGGATGACCTGTTCTTCGTGCGTTCTTCTCGTGTATAGGATTGTACTGTCCTTCTTAGAAACAAACACTGATTCTAGGTAAGCGGGCCAAACGTACATGCTCAATGCAAGGACCGAGTGCGGCTCATCGATGTGCGATCTTTCGGCATGCTTATTCATCCATTAGAGGAGGATCACTTACAGTTCACCGTGATTCCGTCGAGTAACTGCTAAAGCGCCAACAGAGGGGCTACTCTGCTCCGTACACTACTGTTACGCAATGTCAAGTCGCTGTAAACACTCTCTCGTAGACTAGGGTCCCGCCACAAAACCCTGAAAGCACTGTCTAAACCTCTCGCTTTCATCATTGGAGACTGTATCCATTTTTCCGTCAGTGCCGCCCTTACGGTGCTTTGTTAAGAGGTTTTCAGGCTTTGGCATTTTGCACTCAATCTTTTGCTGTTCATTTCTTCTATCGTGAAGCTTCTTCCAAACAAAAATACCTAACACTACGAATTTGAGAGACGGTTAGGCCGTCAGTCGAGCTTACTTTTACGACCCAATTACATTTTTTGTGTAGTCTAGGCGCGCATGTTGTGCTAACGTGCAAAATTTTGCAAAAGGATCACTTGCCGGTACATCGAAAAGTACGAGGTGTAGGATACAGAAAAGCATGGAAGTCAACGTGAAAGACCGCCTACTTTGTATATGAGATCCAAGATTTCATGCGGATACGCCGAAATTCGACTCCGGTTGAGCGTGTTTTTCAAAGCCAATCACCATCATCAACTGTATAATGGGAAAAACACTACCTTGAACCACGAGAATCGAAGTTTGTGAGCCGTTCCATTCTACTGCCTAAACATTGAAAAAAAGACCCGGAAACAGCCCAAACAGACGTTTTTGCCCTGTTTTTGCATAGGAGGTCATCTCCGCTTCATCACAACTACGTTTTCAGTGTTCATTGGCATAGATTTCTCGCTATGGTATTCATTCAAGCACAAAATATGATCTCATTTTCATAAAACTGTTTAATCCTTGGAGCGAACTCTGCTGAAAGCGTGGAATTACCTTTGGAGAGACTATCTTCGCGCCACCGTAGGCGCCTGCTCCGATTTCTTCAGCCTTTTTGTCGCCGGTGATAGCAGAATTCATAAGATTTGGGGATAGGTTCTGTTCATTGGTGAATGAAAAATCCCGTACTATATACAAAATTGCCAACTTGCTTTCTAACGTTAGATATGCATCTTTTGGTGAGTCTCCGCAGTTTTGGACCACCTTGTAATAATGCAATCGATGACACGCAACTGTCAATAAGTCTGGCCTGCAGAGGAAGGGAAGTCTGACTGAGAAATGGTATTTTTTAAAAGCCATCGATAAAAATGAAGAACATTACTTACCATTACCAATATTATTTACAACTGCAATCCCAGTAGACACTGAACAACTATGGATCTGTGGAAGACCACCGTTTAAAGGAGCTGCATCAAATTGATTTATGGATCTGCGGCTATCGCACCGCAATCGCAGAGATAATAGCGAGTGTAAGACTTACCAGCATGAGGATGCTGGTAAGTTTTGGACACTGGACCACGTTCCTCATACGACCTCAGAAAATCCCATGAGTTCGCAGCTCTAAACATATTAGAAAAAATCCGCGAAACATGAAATTTTTTGAAAACTTCTCAAGTTCGGCTTTCAGACATAGAGTGGAGCCGTGATCGGGTAAGTAGTATTTGTTGTTTTCTTGCCCAAAAGTGATCTGGAACTATTTTCAGAAGCCAAAGTAAAAAGGACGCTGGAGGGTGGCGGGGGTGCCCGCCGGCGCCCATTCTAGATTTCTTCCGGACCGCACAGTTCGAATATGGCTTGAATCTTTCAGTGAGACTTCCCACGAAGAGATTGGATATGTGAGTAAAATGATTTGAACCGATGCTATGTTCCTTTTGTATAATATGCACATACATATTTTACAGAAGCGTCTTCAATCCATTCAAGAGTTACTTTTTTATTAATGCATTTAGATAATTGATATCGTGTGCCTTTGTTAAGAAGCTGTATCACTTTTTTGAATTATGTTTAGGTGACCCGTGACTCAATCTGCTCATGATGTGTACCAATGTATGAATGATAATATGGTTGCTCACGGGTGTATGGTTTCGTGGTGAGCTCTAAGAGTTGGAGTTTGCTTCACTTCTGAGTGTTTTATTATAACTGAATACAAATTTAGAAATGGGGGTTATAAGTGTACGAAAGTTTAGAAGGAAAAAATTGGTTAGTACAACAGCTAATGTGAACTTTAATGTCCGTATTATTGACATTTCTATTGAGAAAAATATTATCCAAAATGTTACACGGACACAAAGTTGGCATGTTACAGTAAATTTGGAAATTCTTTCTCCGATTGTTGACAACTGAAGTCATTACTAAGTGAAATCGGAGAGAAAGCGAAGCAACACTAGTTTTTTTTGTGTGGAGTCAAATTGTCAAGAAATTCTGTGTCATAACACAACTCAATATAGAGAAGAGACCTTGTGAATAGCTTAGTTTCTAAGGACAGACAAGTCCTTATAAAGGCGTCAGCTACTGTGTCGGTATTTGTAAGTTTTCATTATAAGTTGTGTTATGATACTATTTATAGTATTTGTGTATTTATAGTATCTAATAATAGTGATAAAACCAGTTTAGGTCTCGTCTCTGGCTCGTCCAGGCTTCGATCTGGCGGTTACTCAGACAAACCCTCGCTGGTCGCGCGCACATGTTTGAGGTCTCCGCGAGAAACGAGCCTCGCTTCGCTTCGCGCGGAGCAGATGAAAATAGTACAGTTTCGAAGACGCAGGTCGGTAAAGTCGATCGCTTCTGCAGGAGCAGAACTTCGCTAGGCCCGGAGCAGACGAGGGACGATTTTCGGAGGACGCAGACGACGAATGATGCTCGCTCGGCACGCGCGAGAACATTGCTCGGCGCGCGAGAACACATCTTGACCAGCAAGAAATACGAAGCAGCATCAGTGGGACTCCGCTTCGACCGCCTAACCCATGGAAGGGGTGGTCGTAGCGGATCAATCTCCCTCAACCGCAAACCTCCAGTGAAGGGTAGTTCATAGCGGGCATTTTTGTAAAGATGGTCATGCACTATCAATACATCTGTGTGGTAAACCCTTGTCGCCGAACGCCAGAACTTGATCATCACCCGGCACTGATTGGTTGTGACGTCATCGCTGGGGGCGCGCATCGAGTTCGCTGGACGCGCCCGCCTATCTTGGTCGCTCGGCGAGCGCCCCAATCTCGCTTCTGCCGGGGCTTTACCCGCGCGGACAGCGAGATTGTCGCGGGCGCCCAGCGAGGGTTTGTCTGAGTAACGACCAGCAGAATTAAGAAGAACTGAACCAAGAACACATAAATCGTAGTGTTCTTATAAAGTGGGCCAGGATTTCTGGGCTGGCTAACTCTAGTCTCCAAAAATGGAGGATCAATAAACTTCTGAGAGGGCTGGCGTTAACTATAACCAGTCAGTTGTGTATACTAGTGAAACAGAAAAAAACCTCAATCAGCTGGGTAAGAAAGACGCGGACGTGCACACCACAGGATCTGACTGATGACCATCGTCTCACCTAGCGTAGCATTGTTTCTTAATTAATTTTTCGTCGCAAAACAACTCATTTCTAGGCCATTTAATTACCTTAGAGGAAGCTCGGTTTCTATACGATAACAAGTAGGGCGGATGGGTATGGGCAGAGACGTTTTCCCACTTCTAGGTTTTCCTAAAGAAAATTTTCGCTTTAGGGAGGTTGTGTCAGGAGTTTAGTGGTGCTGTAATGCTGTAAGGGTGTGACTGACCGCAGCCTTCTCAAACCTAGTTGGGCATTGACAGCAGAGTTCTAGTATTGTAAATTCGAGTTAATCTCCAAAAATTTGCAGTAAATATGGTAGGGAGTGATGAACAGAATGAGGTTTTCCACTGCTCTAAGGTGGCGCTAAGCCTCTCACTCATAAATTCACCCGGCAAAAACTGGCGCAGTGAGGCACCGAGATTCGCATTCATTTTCCTCGATCTCAGACCTTTTCCTTACTGAATATCGCTTTTTCTAAGTCCCAGATGCAAACTTGCGAGAGCAGCAGATTGCTGACCCAGAGCGTGCTGAAATTGCTCTCCAAAAATTTGTGGATTGTCGCTATATCGGTTTTTGTTGTGAAGGCATGGAATATATACTGTTGCATTGTTGGGAAGGATCTTCCGAATTGAATGGGTGCTAAATTGATTGGCGAAGTTGTGTTTGAGCCGAGTTATAACACATTGAACTGAAGTGTTCGTTTCGGTTTCGCACCAACCTGATTTGTCCAGGCTACGCTCTCAAACGAGCTAATGCTGGCAAGACCGGTCCCGCAGGACTCGCTAACACCGAGCTCCAACTTCCTGCTCATACCGGAAGCGAGCAGTGGCGGACGCGGAGGGGGGGGGGACGCTCAAACGCCGAGAATGGGTCGCCGAATTTTTGAAATTACTTTACAATAATACAAATAAAAATCTTGTATTAATTTATTTTTGATTGTTTATTTTTACTGTTATTTTTAGTGTAATTTTTATTAATCATTTACTATTATAATTGATATTTTATTAATTTTACTTCCCGTCTGGGTCCCCAAAACGGCGGAGACCCCACTTTTTTTCCACGCCACCCCACCCCCTCCCACCCACTTTCTGCGTCCGCCACTGGTATAAGTTGTTATGCAGCATTGGCTTAATTATTTCCCTGCCGTCAACCTATGCTTTGTCATGCTCCTTTCTCTTGTGAATATAAGGAAATTCAAAGTATTTTGTTGAAGACTTGACCCCACAATGAAATCATCGTTACTGTCAGACCGTTTGACCACTGCTTGATGATCATGATCACAGAACGATCTTGAGGGAGGCGAGTTGATAGCTGTGATCATCGTCGATACTGGAGGTAGCTCAAGTGATATTATGTTGGTGCAAAAATAAGGCCTGTTTTCGTTGCATCATCTTCGGTGAAGAAAATTCCCGTTTCATTTCAACACGTACATGAGAGATTGCAGCAAATAGCAGATTTCATGCTCCATCTATTTTTGAAGAAATTCACATTTCCATTAAAAATTTGGTTTCAGAATGAATCATACCAAATTAGGATTTTTAAGTTTGTGACGCTGATCTCAAATCTGTTTACCTCATCTGCTGCGAAGTCTTCAGTCAAGAGTTACGGTGGCATAATTGCGGCCTGTCTAAACCGGTTAAATTATTATTCTGCTTCTATTATTCCAAGTTATATTCTGCTCAGAATATGCTCTAAAACCCCCTCATACTTTTAGATAAATTGAAACTTATTCATGTTTTCGAAGCGTGATTAAATTCGGGTGATTTCCAGTAATCTTTTAGCGAAATACCTCTTAGAAGCCAAATTTGAGCTGTCTTGAGCAAACTTTAATTAAGCCGTGTAACTTTTCAGTGCTCCGCAGCAGATAACCGGGCATGAAATTTTTTTATTGGTGGTGCAGTCAAATTCCTTAAAAACAGAAGGGTGTGGGTAGGTGAATCAAGCTGTTGCACGACGTCGAGAGAGCACAAGACCATTGAGATAATCACGCACATCCAGGGGCGGATGCTTTCTCTGCTAATAGAATAGTGATGCTAGAGGCACAACCACTGAAAGCTTCCGAGTAAAGCATGAGAAGAAAGAAACAAAACCAAGCCAAGTCATGCGGTCATAGTTTGCTATAACACAACATCAGACAGTAATAGAAAGTACACTACAATAAAAATGAACAAAACACATGCAGTAGCAGAATGTAGTTTAAACACGTACATAGTCTGTCCCTGGGAAATGGAAACAGCTTGTAGAGAGCTAGCTGCATGAAGGTTAGGCATATTGTATCATATGCTATGTAAAACATGGACGTAGGCAACTGACTGGAAACACACAGTGCGATATGGAACTTGTTCTACTTCTAAAAAAAAAACTCGTAGTCTTAGCAGGAATGAATTCAGTAATCCAACTGCAAACAAAAAGCGAAGGAAAGCTGCCTCAACTTTTGAAGCCTGCTATTTGACGATTTAGGAATGTCAACCAGATCACAGCACGTGGTGGTCATTGACCAGCAGGACTTAGTGTAGGCATTGAGCATATCTGGGGGAATTTAGTTACAGCTTCCGGTGATGGTTTATGGCCCATACTAGATGTGATGTGTCCATTGATGGTCATGATTTCTATTCTCACCACTTCTAAAGGATTTTGCTTGGAAGGCAGTCGACGATACATGCATAATCTGAATGAAAATTAGGGTCAAAGCAGTAAACGATCGAGCCGCGTTACTTCAGCCATCCAGCGCAGCATCTTCATCTCCATAGCGCTGAGGCGACGTTCTACTTCCTTGGTTGCAGGCCAACATTCGGCGCCATAGAGAGAAACCGGACTGACAACGGTATGATAGATCTTCGATTTCAGTCGGTCCGGGATCTTCTTGTCACACAGAACACCGGTCAACGAGCGCCACTTTCTTCATGCGGAATTAACTCGGGCTACAACTTCATGATGAACGCTACCGTCAGATGGAATTCCTGACCCAAGGTACTTGAACACTTCCGTTCTCGGTAATTGTGCTCCGTCTACGCTTATGGTGCCGGGCTGATCCACGCTGGTGGTTAAATACTCTCTCTTCCTGACGTTAAGACGTAGGCCGAAGCGTGCAAGTTGGTCACTCCAAGCCTGTGTCAGCCGCTCGAGTTCTTGCCTGTCTTCAGACGCGAGCATGACGTCGTCTGCGTACAACAAAGTCCATGGCGTGGGTTTCTGCAGATCCCGTGTTACAACATCCATCACCACAATGAAGAGGAGCGGGGACAGAGCAGAGCCCTGGTGCACACCAACGGAAATGGGGAAATCCGTAGACGTGTCGGCAGCCGCCTGCATGTGACTTCTTGGACTGGTGTAAGGAATCCGCACCCATTCGATTAGTTCTTCAGGAACGCCATGCTGCCGAAGAGCGTACCAGATGACTTCGTGGGGCACGCGGTCAAATGCCTTTTCTAGGTCAAGGAAGGCGAGATGCAGCGGCTTTTGTTTCTCACACTTCTCGACCAAGAGACGTGCAGCATGTATGGCATCAGTGGTGCCGCACACTTCGCACTGGTTAGCGGAGAGCCGCACGATATCGCGAATCCTGCGGTCAATGACATGCTCAAAAACCTTCATGGTATGGGACAGCAGGCGAATAGGTCGAACTTTGGCCTGCAAACTGAGGCTGAACGAGTTCGCAAAAACTGTTGTGTAGGGCCCAGCGTGTCGTCCAGGGGTGTGTACTACCGATGTCCAAGCCAATCCTTTATTGATCCAGCGGAGATCCTCCTTGCTCGCTCCTGTCCAGTCGATCCGAAAAAAAACTGCCGGATTGCTCCAGGCGTCCCTTTTATAGCTAGGAGGCGGTTCTGATTTGGCGGGAAGGAGCGAGTTGGCGAGAAAGGATCATAACGGTAACATAGCTGAGGTCAACAAACTCAAAACCATTAGCAACAAACATAAGTTCTACTTTTATATCACATGGGTCTCCCGGCGGGAGAGTCGCCCCAACTCAACTGTGCGGGCTTTGGCGTCTGTGAGGCGTCGGCTGGTGGTGTGCGGTCCTCACGTTTCGGTCCCTTCTTGCGGGCTGGTACTGCGTTCTGGGTTGTGGGGTGACGTTGAATCGTGTCGACGTGCTTGCTTGAAGCGGTGGTCCTCACGTGGGCGTTCTCTGGGCGGCGTCCTTGTACGATGTCGGTCCATCTTGGGGTCTTCAAACGTGATGACGCGGGAATGTCGCTTTCTTTCGGGATCTTCGATGGCAAAGAAATTTGACTTATTTTCTTCGCGACGACGTTTGGCCTTTGCAATCTTTTCGCGGCGCCTCCTCTCCCTCAATTCAGCAGACCCGTGCTCGAAATCAGGAATACGCATTATGTCGTTGACCGTCAGTCTCAGTTTTCGAGAAACAAGAGTATTTGACGGTCCGTGAAGGGGGCCCTCTTGTTCCGAGGGTCCGTTCCGAGGCAGGTGGCAGGGTGAGTGTGTGGTGCCTGCTCGAGTACATCGCCGTAATAATCTCTCACGAGCGCATCGAAGTTGCGGGAGGGTTGTGCTATGTACCTGACGAATTCGGCACATACCTCCCCAATTCGCTTCCACTCCTGCTCGTTGCGGTCCTCGTACTGGGGAAGAACGCCAGTGTTCCTCCACATTGCAGGTGGCGCTCCAGACTGATCAGGAATTGCCGCATAGGCCGACTTTCAGGCATTTGGTCTGGCCATACCACAATGAATTGATCTGGTTGTCGGTGTGTTGATAAGCTTCTGCGCAAGCGTGGAGAAGTCCACGTATACGTAGAGAGTCACATTCTCCTCATAACCGATCTCCGCGTCTACACGTGCGAAGGCAGATGGTAGGGCTATGAAGACTTCGTGATCCGTGGTGCTTCCACGTGATCCAGCATGGCTATCGCAGTGGTGAGGTAGTCTCCGATGTTGAACTCAACTGGCCATGGAGACACGGCAGGATGCTCTAATCGAACTCCTCTGGAGTCTCTCGGCAAATTTATGGCAACGTCTCCTGTGCGCATCTAGCGCGAGAGCGAGGCCGTAGGGCGTCAGGTAGAGGGATCTCTTTTTCCGTAGTTCCTTGCGTTCTTCGCCCCAGCATTGCTGCTCTGAAATGGACGCCACATTCGCAAGTTGGAACATATCCTCGACCTTCTTCGAACGAGCCATCGGGTGCTGCAGCCCTGGGATAGCCACATGGGTCATCTGTCCGAAGAGGCCGCATGCACAGCGGTACCGAAAATTGAGCGGGTCGTCGGCGGACAAGAGTGTTCTGAAACAAAGTATTTTATCACTTTGAACTAACTCTTGTGATGTTTTTCTGGGACGACCCCTTTTCCCTCGGGCTTTCTTAGTGTGAATGGGTTCGTCTGATATCCCTTGGGGAAGTTTGTGTAATAGATCGAAGGGCACTCTTACTGGCTCTTTGTTCTGGTGGATCAGAGTCACTAAAGCGCTGTTCCCACTAGTCTCTATTACTCGGTAGGGACCTTCTCAGGGGTTAACCAGCTTCGGGTAGTGTGATGATTGCTTTTCACTGGGTATTCTCATGTAGACCCCATCTCCTACTTTAGGTGGATCCACGCATACTCGTTTCTCGCGATCGTACGCTGCTTTCATCCGATCACATACTCACGGGCAAGCTGCGTGCCAATGGCCAACTCCTGGATATAGCTATCCAGTTCGACGGCGTATTCACTAACTTTGGGCACAATTACATCCCATGGGAAATGCGCGTCAAATCCGTGGAAGAAAAAGAATGGTGATTCCCCTGTCGATTCGTGCACGGTTGTACTGTAGGCGAATACACACGCAGGTAATATCTTATCGCATTCAGCCGGTACGCTCGTCCTCTTTCGCAGCATTTGAATCAGTGTTTGGTTGAACCTCTCCGTGACGCCGTTCTCCTGTGGACTATCCTTTGGTGAAAACCTGTCCAATTCCCATGTGTACTCGCAGTTCCTGCATCAGCTTATTGTCGAACTCTCCTCCTTGATCAGAGAGGATACACTTGGGCTGACGTCCTCCGTCGGCCACCCATCTCTCAAAGAACGTCCGAGCCACGGTCGAAGCTTCCGGACCGCTTTCTTCTTGCAATCGCGTCCGAAATGTCCCAACTCGTTGCAGTTGTAACACTTCATTTCTTCTTTTTGGGGCAATCGCTGCTTTGCAGATATTCTGCTAATAGTACCTGTTGAGCTCATTGGCTGCTGTCGCTGTTGACGATCTTCTCGTCTGGTGTCGACCGGAGATTTCCTCGCCTGGAAGCGTGAATGAGATGCTTCCGTTACCTCGCGCATTGTTGCGGCGATTTCTCCGCTGCGCTCGCACCGTTGTGCCATCGCCTTCACCATTTCATAGGCGGATTCCTTCGGTGCCAGCTCCATTGCAGTGAAGAGTTGCAGGTATTCTGGCCAATTTGTCAGCTGTGAAAACAGTTCGCCTGCTCTCGTCCGCGAGAGCTCCTCCTCCGTAGCCTCTGGGTAGGCTTTGCGCGTCAGGTTCTCCAGTTCAAGGCAGTAGGTGGTGACATCTTCTTTCATCCTCAGGTGTTTCAAGTCCACGTTGGCTTTCATCTGTTAACAGACTCGTTTGCCCTGAACTTGGCACTTAATGCCTCTAATATATCCTGGAAGTCACCATTTCTGATCCTTTGGGGGAGTGCCTCTGCCACTGCTTTGGGGTGCCCTTCGAGCTTGGAGAGGAAAAGGTGTACTAGCATGTCATTTTGCAGTCTCAGATTACCATATTTCATCCTGAACCGCATACTGAAGTCTCTGAATCCTTTGCTGTGTGGGTCTTTAAAGGTTTCTACCTCCAGTAAGGTCATCGCTGCAACCATTTGTCCCATGTTAGCTTGGATTTCTGAATCATCAGACCCACCTTGGAACCGGCTATAGATCGGAGGTGATGGGCTCAACGCCGTCCTTCTCTGCAGCGGCGAGTTGGTCCTTCCGCGCTGGAATTCACGAAGATTACCTCGCTCTTCTGGCTTACTAGCAGAACGTGCATGTAACGTTCTAGACTCGCCTTGGACAGCCGCTATCGGGTCAAAATCCAGGTGGTACTCTACGTCTCCGAACTCGTCGACGTTGAGCTGTGCGTAGGTGATTGCATCGTCCACGTTTCTCGTCGTTGGGTGACGAGGATGGTCTTGTTTCGGCACCTGAATGAGCTGATAACTCTAATGAGGTGTCACCTTTGTGATTGTTTTGACTTTGTGCACCACCTCTGTGGGCTCAACTTCCAAAATCTGAGCTAGGGCTCGCATGCACCTATCGCTTCTGGATGCCTGAGTCAAAACTTCGTTGATTTTAGTAGGGAGAACTTGCGTTGTGAGAGTGACTAGCTTGTTCAGCTCCTCTTCTACTGACTGCAGTCGGAAAGAAAGCCTAAAGGCGGATGTCGCTACTATCATCCGGATGTTCGATTCGGCCCCTATGTCGTGTAGGGCCCGGCGTGTCGTCTAGGGGTGCGTACTGTCGAAGTCCAAGCCAATCCTTTACTGATCCAGCGGCGATCCTCCTTGCTCGCTCCTGTCCAGTCGATCCGAAAAAAAACTGCCGGATTGCTCCAGGCGTCCCTTTTATAGCTAGGAGGCGGTTCTGATTTGGCGGGAAGGAGCGAGTTGGCGAGAAAGGATCATAACGGTAACATAGCTGAGGTCAACAAACTCAAAACCATTAGCAACAAACATAAGTTCTACTTTTATATCACATGGGTCTCCCGGCGGGAGAGTCGCCCCAACTCAACTGTGCGGGCTTTGGCGTCTGTGAGGCGTCGGCTGGTGGTGTGCGGTCCTCACGTTTCGGTCCCTTCTTGCGGGCTGGTACTGCGTTCTGGGTTGTGGGGTGACGTTGAATCGTGTCGACGTGCTTGCTTGAAGCGGTGGTCCTCACGTGGGCGTTCTCTGGGCGGCGTCCTTGTACGATGTCGGTCCATCTTGGGGTCTTCAAACGTGATGACGCGGGAATGTCGCTTTCTTTCGGGATCTTCGATGGCAAAGAAATTTGACTTATTTTCTTCGCGACGACGTTTGGCCTTTGCAATCTTTTCGCGGCGCCTCCTCTCCCTCAATTCAGCAGACCCGTGCTCGAAATCAGGAATACGCATTATGTCGTTGACCGTCAGTCTCAGTTTTCGAGAAACAAGAGTATTTGACGGTCCGTGAAGGGGGCCCTCTTGTTCCGAGGGTCCGTTCCGAGGCAGGTGGCAGGGTGAGTGTGTGGTGCCTGCTCGAGTACATCGCCGTAATAATCTCTCACGAGCGCATCGAAGTTGCGGGAGGGTTGTGCTATGTACCTGACGAATTCGGCACATACCTCCCCAATTCGCTTCCACTCCTGCTCGTTGCGGTCCTCGTACTGGGGAAGAACGCCAGTGTTCCTCCACATTGCAGGTGGCGCTCCAGACTGATCAGGAATTGCCGCATAGGCCGACTTTCAGGCATTTGGTCTGGCCATACCACAATGAATTGATCTGGTTGTCGGTGTGTTGATAAGCTTCTGCGCAAGCGTGGAGAAGTCCACGTATACGTAGAGAGTCACATTCTCCTCATAACCGATCTCCGCGTCTACACGTGCGAAGGCAGATGGTAGGGCTATGAAGACTTCGTGATCCGTGGTGCTTCCACGTGATCCAGCATGGCTATCGCAGTGGTGAGGTAGTCTCCGATGTTGAACTCAACTGGCCATGGAGACACGGCAGGATGCTCTAATCGAACTCCTCTGGAGTCTCTCGGCAAATTTATGGCAACGTCTCCTGTGCGCATCTAGCGCGAGAGCGAGGCCGTAGGGCGTCAGGTAGAGGGATCTCTTTTTCCGTAGTTCCTTGCGTTCTTCGCCCCAGCATTGCTGCTCTGAAATGGACGCCACATTCGCAAGTTGGAACATATCCTCGACCTTCTTCGAACGAGCCATCGGGTGCTGCAGCCCTGGGATAGCCACATGGGTCATCTGTCCGAAGAGGCCGCATGCACAGCGGTACCGAAAATTGAGCGGGTCGTCGGCGGACAAGAGTGTTCTGAAACAAAGTATTTTATCACTTTGAACTAACTCTTGTGATGTTTTTCTGGGACGACCCCTTTTCCCTCGGGCTTTCTTAGTGTGAATGGGTTCGTCTGATATCCCTTGGGGAAGTTTGTGTAATAGATCGAAGGGCACTCTTACTGGCTCTTTGTTCTGGTGGATCAGAGTCACTAAAGCGCTGTTCCCACTAGTCTCTATTACTCGGTAGGGACCTTCTCAGGGGTTAACCAGCTTCGGGTAGTGTGATGATTGCTTTTCACTGGGTATTCTCATGTAGACCCCATCTCCTACTTTAGGTGGATCCACGCATACTCGTTTCTCGCGATCGTACGCTGCTTTCATCCGATCACATACTCACGGGCAAGCTGCGTGCCAATGGCCAACTCCTGGATATAGCTATCCAGTTCGACGGCGTATTCACTAACTTTGGGCACAATTACATCCCATGGGAAATGCGCGTCAAATCCGTGGAAGAAAAAGAATGGTGATTCCCCTGTCGATTCGTGCACGGTTGTACTGTAGGCGAATACACACGCAGGTAATATCTTATCGCATTCAGCCGGTACGCTCGTCCTCTTTCGCAGCATTTGAATCAGTGTTTGGTTGAACCTCTCCGTGACGCCGTTCTCCTGTGGACTATCCTTTGGTGAAAACCTGTCCAATTCCCATGTGTACTCGCAGTTCCTGCATCAGCTTATTGTCGAACTCTCCTCCTTGATCAGAGAGGATACACTTGGGCTGACGTCCTCCGTCGGCCACCCATCTCTCAAAGAACGTCCGAGCCACGGTCGAAGCTTCCGGACCGCTTTCTTCTTGCAATCGCGTCCGAAATGTCCCAACTCGTTGCAGTTGTAACACTTCATTTCTTCTTTTTGGGGCAATCGCTGCTTTGCAGATATTCTGCTAATAGTACCTGTTGAGCTCATTGGCTGCTGTCGCTGTTGACGATCTTCTCGTCTGGTGTCGACCGGAGATTTCCTCGCCTGGAAGCGTGAATGAGATGCTTCCGTTACCTCGCGCATTGTTGCGGCGATTTCTCCGCTGCGCTCGCACCGTTGTGCCATCGCCTTCACCATTTCATAGGCGGATTCCTTCGGTGCCAGCTCCATTGCAGTGAAGAGTTGCAGGTATTCTGGCCAATTTGTCAGCTGTGAAAACAGTTCGCCTGCTCTCGTCCGCGAGAGCTCCTCCTCCGTAGCCTCTGGGTAGGCTTTGCGCGTCAGGTTCTCCAGTTCAAGGCAGTAGGTGGTGACATCTTCTTTCATCCTCAGGTGTTTCAAGTCCACGTTGGCTTTCATCTGTTAACAGACTCGTTTGCCCTGAACTTGGCACTTAATGCCTCTAATATATCCTGGAAGTCACCATTTCTGATCCTTTGGGGGAGTGCCTCTGCCACTGCTTTGGGGTGCCCTTCGAGCTTGGAGAGGAAAAGGTGTACTAGCATGTCATTTTGCAGTCTCAGATTACCATATTTCATCCTGAACCGCATACTGAAGTCTCTGAATCCTTTGCTGTGTGGGTCTTTAAAGGTTTCTACCTCCAGTAAGGTCATCGCTGCAACCATTTGTCCCATGTTAGCTTGGATTTCTGAATCATCAGACCCACCTTGGAACCGGCTATAGATCGGAGGTGATGGGCTCAACGCCGTCCTTCTCTGCAGCGGCGAGTTGGTCCTTCCGCGCTGGAATTCACGAAGATTACCTCGCTCTTCTGGCTTACTAGCAGAACGTGCATGTAACGTTCTAGACTCGCCTTGGACAGCCGCTATCGGGTCAAAATCCAGGTGGTACTCTACGTCTCCGAACTCGTCGACGTTGAGCTGTGCGTAGGTGATTGCATCGTCCACGTTTCTCGTCGTTGGGTGACGAGGATGGTCTTGTTTCGGCACCTGAATGAGCTGATAACTCTAATGAGGTGTCACCTTTGTGATTGTTTTGACTTTGTGCACCACCTCTGTGGGCTCAACTTCCAAAATCTGAGCTAGGGCTCGCATGCACCTATCGCTTCTGGATGCCTGAGTCAAAACTTCGTTGATTTTAGTAGGGAGAACTTGCGTTGTGAGAGTGACTAGCTTGTTCAGCTCCTCTTCTACTGACTGCAGTCGGAAAGAAAGCCTAAAGGCGGATGTCGCTACTATCATCCGGATGTTCGATTCGGCCCCTATGTCGTGTAGGGCCCGGCGTGTCGTCTAGGGGTGCGTACTGTCGAAGTCCAAGCCAATCCTTTACTGATCCAGCGGCGATCCTCCTTGCTCGCTCCTGTCCAGTCGATCTGAAAAAAAAAACTGCCGGATCGCTCTAGACGCCCCTTTTATAGCTAGGAGGCGGTTCTGGATTTGGCGGGAAGGACTGCAGTCAGAGAAGAGGAACAAGCAAGACTCTTGTCTATTTCCCCACAAGCGCTGTCAACGTAACCTCGTGCGAGGTTTGCAAGCTCTTCACTTGTTCTCGTCTGAGCACGTGTTGAACAATCGGCTTGCTTTTCTAGCATGGAGGGAACGTTTCGCAGCGCTATTGTGCTATCATGAATCGTTTCTAACGATAGCTTTACCTGAGCTGCGTTTTGTTCCGCGATGTCTTGGACCGCGAATATCAGCTTGTCCAGGGCAACTTTCATGGACGCTATCTGCTCCGACTGGGTTGGCTCGTCCAAGAGAAGCGCTTCAAGTCTCGCGGAGTTGACGTCCTGGTGTGAGTCGCTCATGGTTTTCCAGCTATCTGCAACAGTGGTGTGCTTTTGTGCTGTAACTATCGCAAATCCGAATTGCGACGCGAGTTACACGCTGTATTCGGCACAACGAGAGTATTGTAGATGAAAACGATGTTGCCACTGTGTATATTCCTTCTTCTATGCGAGAAGGATTGCTGCTCGAGACACCAGTTCGACTTCTCGCTTTCAGGAATATACACTGCCGCAACTGTGAGAAGGAGTACTCGCCTAAGCCGCTCTTAACGGCCTAAAGGCGGATGTCGCTACTATCATCCGGAAGTTCGATTCGGCCCCTATGTCGTGTAGGGCCCGGCGTGTCGTCTAGGGGTGCGTACTGTCGAAGTCCAAGCCAATCCTTTACTGATCCAGCGGCGATCCTCCTTACTCGCTCCTGTCCAGTCGATCTGGAAAAAAAACTGCCGGATCGCTCTAGACGCCCCTTTTATAGCTAGGAGGCGGTTCTGGATTTTGCGGGAAGGACTGCAGTCAGAGAAGAGGAACAAGCAAGACTCTTGTCTATTTCCCCACAAGCGCTGTCAACGTAACCTCGTGCGAGGTTTGCAAGCTCTTCACTTGTTCTCGTCTGAGCACGTGTTGAACAATCGGCTTGCTTTTCTAGCATGGAGGGAACGTTTCGCAGCGCTATTGTGCTATCATGAATCGTTTCTAACGATAGCTTTACCTGAGCTGCGTTTTGTTCCGCGATGTCTTAGACCGCGAATATCAGCTTGTCCAGGGCAACTTTCATGGACGCTATCTTCTCCGACTGGGTTGGCTCGTCCAAGAGAAGCGCTTCAAGTTTCGCGGAGTTGACGTCCTGGTGTGAGTCGCTCATGGTTTTCCAGCTATCTGCAACAGTGGTGTGCTTTTGTGCTGTAACTATCGCAAATCCGAATTGCGACGCGAGTTACACGCTGTATTCGGCACAACGAGAGTATTGTAGATGAAAACGATGTTGCCACTGTGTATATTCCTTCTTCTATGCGAGAAGGATTGCTGCTCGAGACACCAGTTCGACTTCTCGCTTTCAGGAATATACACTGCCGCAACTGTGAGAAGGAGTACTCGCCTAAACCGCTCTTAACGGCCTAAAGGCGGATGTCGCTACTATCATCCGGAAGTTCGATTCGGCCCCTATGTCGTGTAGGGCCCGGCGTGTCGTCTAGGGGTGCGTACTGTCGAAGTCCAAGCCAATCCTTTACTGATCCAGCGGCGATCCTCCTTGCTCGCTCCTGTCCAGTCGATCTGAAAAAAAAAACTGCCGGATCGCTCTAGACGCCCCTTTTATAGCTAGGAGGCGGTTCTGGATTTGGCGGGAAGGACTGCAGTCAGAGAAGAGGAACAAGCAAGACTCTTGTCTATTTCCCCACAAGCGCTGTCAACGTAACCTCGTGCGAGGTTTGCAAGCTCTTCACTTGTTCTCGTCTGAGCACGTGTTGAACAATCGGCTTGCTTTTCTAGCATGGAGGGAACGTTTCGCAGCGCTATTGTGCTATCATGAATCGTTTCTAACGATAGCTTTACCTGAGCTGCGTTTTGTTCCGCGATGTCTTGGACCGCGAATATCAGCTTGTCCAGGGCAACTTTCATGGACGCTATCTGCTCCGACTGGGTTGGCTCGTCCAAGAGAAGCGCTTCAATTTTCGCGGAGTTGACGTCCTGGTGTGAGTCGCTCATGGTTTTCCAGCTATCTGCAACAGTGGTGTGCTTTTGTGCTGTAACTATCGCAAATCCGAATTGCGACGCGAGTTACACGCTGTATTCGGCACAACGAGAGTATTGTAGATGAAAACGATGTTGCCACTGTGTATATTCCTTCTTCTATGCGAGAAGGATTGCTGCTCGAGACACCAGTTCGACTTCTCGCTTTCAGGAATATACACTGCCGCAACTGTGAGAAGGAGTACTCGCCTAAGCCGCTCTTAACGGCCTAAAGGCGGATGTCGCTACTATCATCCGGAAGTTCGATTCGGCCCCTATGTCGTGTAGGGCCCGGCGTGTCGTCTAGGGGTGCGTACTGTCGAAGTCCAAGCCAATCCTTTATTGATCCAGCGGCGATCCTCCTTGCTCGCTCCTGTCCAGTCGATCTGGAAAAAAACTGCCGGATCGCTCTAGACGCCCCTTTTATAGCTAGGAGGCGGTTCTGGATTTGGCGGGAAGGAGCGAGCTGGCGGGAAAGGATCATGACGGTAACGGGGTGAGGTCAACAAACTCAAAACCACTAGCAACAAACATAAGTTCTTCTTTTATATCACAAAACCACTTTTCATTGGTAGAATTAGGAGTCTTCCACAGTTTCAAAACATCTACTACTGATTATCAAAACATCTACTATACTTCTGATTATCAGTCCTGAGTTCGCAAAAATAGCAAGAACGGCTTGTGAGATATAACACCTGTTTTAGAGTGGAGATGGCTCAAGCAAAGATACCTAGAGCATGGCTTGTGAATTCGATCAATAATACCTAATCCTACCCGATTAGGGTAAAAAAACAATAATTCGCGCGCTCTGTACATTACTTAGTTCCGACACTAAACATGTGAGTTTTCATTTTTTTCCTGAGTTATGTCTCGACGATGAATATCCTTTTTCTTTTTTGTTTGCGCTTTTCATGTTGCGAAAAAGCTGCTTAACTATCCAAGTAGCTGACGGTATCAAGAAAATAGGTGCCCATGATGGCAGCGTTATCGACTTTTTTGTTCGACCCCGACCGTGTAACTCGACCACTCTTCTCTAACTCACCAAGACAGAAGCATCAGTAAACCATTTTTCATGAAGGGATTGGACGCTTTGCAAATGCTCCTTGTAGCCAAAATCTTAATATTCCAATATAATTTCAAAGGCATAATTTTCCCACAGAAATTTTTGAGTCTTAGGTTTTGAGCGTTTTGGATTCTTAGCAATTGTCCCAGCAATTCTACGAAGACAGCCGTTTCTAAGACACGACTATATGAATATTCAAGATCCTAGATCAGCAGAATGAGCGCCGGGTCGTTCGATCGAGTCGTGGCGGCTCCGGAGCGTTGCTGCTGATTTGGTAGACGGCCATTTCTTTTCATGTCACTAAAAAGCCATATCTTAGTCCTTAGCTGTCCCTTTTTGCAATGCTTAGCATAACAAATTTTCCACTTGTTACCTTGCAAGGAATGTTCTTCTTTAATCACTTCTATGACCAAATTCCGTCACTGTCTCATTTTCGAAATTCTGCATGGTTCTGGGATCGTTTCACAGTTCTACGGGGTTTCTACGTTACTTTGATTAGTTAGGTCATGTTTTCCAAAGTTTTTTTTTTCTTTCTTTACTTCAGGAACGCTGCAGAACGGGGCCAAAAACCCATTTCGCCCAAAAAATAGCTGACGAAAGGCAGTGATATCGACTTCTTGGGATCGTCGAAAGCGAACAGATCGTAGCAACTCGGCCCAACCTGCTCGAGGCAATGAGCTAAGAGGTTCCAGAGAACGGAGATTTTGACGGTTTTGACTGTTTCATCATTGTAACAGTCTCTAGCGCCCTCGATTACCTGGGAATGTACAGAAATCTTGAGGTCGAGGATTCCCGTGCCTTTAAGTCGCTGGAAGCAACCTAGGAGCAGAAGGGTGAGAAGACATGTGAATCCGCGTCAGTTGCTGTACATCGTGCGTATCTGTGCGTATAGTATGTGGGAACTGCGTGGAACTATTGAGCAGACGCCAAACACGTGAACGTCTCCGCACGGCGCTAGCGCAGTGTAGCTGGAATTTCAAGGGCGTCCATCACAGGGACCGATCCACACCGCGGACCAGCCATCCTGTGCCACTGATGGCTTGCCATCAGTTCGACTGAACACCACAAGTCTGATAGTCGACCTTTTCAGATAACCTCACTAGGTGGTTTACTACGAACGGTGGTTCTACAAGAGGCCTTCGTTATGGAGCAGTTGGCCTTGCAACAAATTTTCGAAATATGCGGGTCGTTATCATATCACCTGTAGAACCACAACTTCTTCGAGAAGAGCTACATATACTGGTTGTGTAACGCAGAACACGAGAGGAGTGCTCTTCTCAAAGACACCTAAGGTCCTCCATAGCCACGGATTGCAACAAGTAGGAGAGAAGAGAACTGCGACTACTCCATACTCCCGTGATAATCAACTCTCACCCAATTAGATTTGAAGAAACTTTTTCATTGGGAAATTGTACAGAAATCGGCCAGTAAAAGTGATCGGTGAACAAGGATGAAAACGCTGGACACTGGTTGTTGCAATCCATAAAAATGCTTGGGTATATGCTAGTTGCGACTCTCAGAACGTAGGGCTTGATTTTCCCAACCAAACAATCTTTGGAATAACCTCGTTCTTTGCGCTCATGAACAGCTTACCAAGAAGACGATGCTATATTTTATCCAGCTTAGAACTGTTGCCAAGAACTGCTGTTTAAGCTGCATTACTCGGGAATTGCGGGGTGAATCAGTGTACACATAAGGTTCTCGAATACGTTCTCGCGGTTTTTTCTACCTAATTTCAGAAGCTTGGGCTCGGGGCAGTGTTACGAATGTAGAGAATGATTAGTGTAACCCGTCCACTACAGATAAACTCCACCACTTGCAGTTACGCTAGACACAACCCTCAGTTTTCGGGCCATCTGCTTGCAGACTGCGGACGGTCGTGTTAGCTATGACATACTTTCCGTACAGAGCGCAAACATTTGGAGTCGCATCATTCGCTTTTCGACCGTGATGTGAGGAAAATGTTTCCGCCAACCAAACTCAATAAAACTGATAGATCCCGAGCTAAAATACCGCGAAGCGGCGTTTTGACTCGCACCCGTGTGCCACGATGCTTTTCCGCCAACTAAACTCAATAAAAAAGTTAGACCCCGAGCCAAACTTCGACTCGGACCCTTGTGACGCAGCGTTTTGACTGGACCCGTGTGCCACGTTACCTTTCCGCCAACTTAATTCAGTGAAAAAGTTGGATCCCGAGCCAAAACTCTTCGCGGCGCTCTGAATCGGTCTTTCAAATGAACCAATTTTAGGTGAAGCTAATTTCTTCTGAACAGTGATGAGAATGTTCGTGTGAAGGAAGCAAAGCGCTGGTTCTAAGCATTTGAATGACCTTAGCGGAGGGGAAGGAATGCGAACCATTTGTAAGAAACCGCATGAACCTATTTCACGACCCAATACTCAACGGCATTGGAAATTGGCACTAGAAGTTTGCGTTCAAATTTCTTTTTGCTATGCCACAACGATGAGAGTTCGTAACCAAAAATTCTTCCAGTTACGATTTAACATACAACGAACACAACCATACTAATGCTGCAGAGAAGTAAGCCATAAAACATTGTACAATAAATTATGCCTCTTGTATACACCTTGGGTACGCGACAATCTGGGTGGACTGAAACAGGGATTGAGTTTTTGCAGTCACATCTGCATTTCATAGATGGCAAAGAAATCTGCATTCTCTGCATAACGGAAGTTTGCGAGACATAGTGATGAGCAAGAGCAGTCATTGCGACTACTAATGACTCTTATCACTTATGATATGAAAATCGATGTTTGTGCAGCCCTTATCCAGCTATAAATATGGACCGATATCAAAATATTAAGTTGGTGCCCTGGTAATGCGGCTTTTTGGCGAGTTCTTTTCTCGTTAAAATTAACGCTTCTCAGAAGGGTTTTCCAGAAGTATTCCTTTTTTCATTTAGTGGAGATGCTATCAAAAATTGTATCCACATTCGCTATCGCTATACTCTGCTCTTTTGGAAAGGTTGGAATTCAGGACAGTCGTTCTGCAATTTCAACGAAATTTCGGCTGAAGAACGGCTCACAAAGTCGAGTAGAAAATACACATGTATTTGAAATGATGTCCCCACAGATGAAGAGTAAAGGGGCTCAACGAGCCTGCTCGATTCGCTGCAGAAAAGCGTTGGTAAATCAAACTTGTTCCCATTTGAGAGTTTGTGGGGACTCATTCACTTAACCTCAATGTCTATCGGAGATTTTGAGGGAAACAACGATGGTCGAGTATTGTTTTCATGAAAAAAAGCAGTACAGAAAGCGCTACTTTTCAACGAGAAAAGAAGTGGCGAAGAAGGCCGCATTATTTATGAACCAACCTAATTATTCAGTTTATAGTAGTTAGATCGATGCCAGTTGCTGAATGACTACTCTGATAACTGTGCAGCATAAACATTTTTTTATTTAGTTTATTTAGTTGCCGCAGCGTTTTGGTTGCCGTTACAAAGTTACTACATTTTGCCAACCATGAACACCTATTCTGATAACTGTGCAGCACGAAAAGGGCCCGAACGGCGTAATGGTTCGAGCAGAAACTCTAGCAGCAATTGTTTCCAGTTGCTGTCCATCCTCCCCTCAATTGCTGCCATCCCTCAGCAGTTGCTGCGAAAGGGACGAGATCTTGAGCAGCAATCGACTCCAACTTTCGAGCAGTTCCAGTCTCGGGCAAGGCCCATCACGACCACCGACCGTCCCCTGCAGCACATAATCAAGTGGATTGCCGAGAGCAGTAATGCTGAAGTAGGTCCGCATTTTTGCAACCGCTATTGATATAGTGCTGCGGACGCAAAAAAAAATCGACCAAAATTGGAAATACGTAGTCAATAGTGATGGAAATCAGTGGCAGTATCGTGATATTGTATGCCCAGAGGGAAAGACGATATCACAATAGTGCAGATTTCAAATGTGGGTCGTCGCGGGCATTCCGAAAATGCTTGAAAGGGGGCTGCCGTTTCGAAATTTGCTTCTGTTGTTGTTGTTGTTTGTTGTTTAGGATCTCACATTCCAGCACGTCACTCGTATCCGGACCAAATGTAAAGCTACGATGCCTTATCCTCACTCGCGTTGGTTGTTGGCTTGCTTTCCACTTCATTAGATTCCTCATCTTAATCATTTCACGACATTGCTGTCACTAATAGTTTATTTTATGATCCAATTTTCTTTTGAAAGAGTCATAACTAGACATAGCCTCATCAGGTGATAAACTAATCAAAGTGCTGTTCTATGAAAGAGCGAGTTAAAAACAAGCGACTAGTTTTTCTTTCTAATTTTTGCATAATGAATGTAGAAACTGCCTCGACGCTCGCAGTTGATCGGTAAATTAGAGATTTCTGTGAAAGAGATGAATTTAGTCAGTTAGACACATGGTTGCCGTTCGCAGTAACGCCGCATTCTATTCGCTATTCTCGATTACGACGCTATCTACCATGTCGAAAATGTGAATCGATTTTTCAAATTTGAATCCATTTTTTAACATTTCTAGCAATTTTTAAGTGCCCGACTAATTCGCTTTTCTGAGTCGATGCTATTTCGCTTTTTTTGAATCGATGCTAGACCTCCAATTTTTCATCTAACATACACTCATTTGCGTACATTCGCTGACTCTCTAGCCTCAGCAAACATAGTTTTGGGCTCACTCGACGGTTTTCTCGATATGTTTCCCTACATTACCGATTCCAGAACGTCTTTTCTGACTTTATTTTCTCGTCTTCCTGGCTTCGATCCGACTAAGACTCACTCCATTCTTCTCACTCACCAAGTCTACGCTTGTTCCTTACATTTCCGTTTTCCTTGCGTATTTTATCTCACTACCAGTTTAACTGGAACCGTTATGTTTATTTTGTTGGGCACAGTGCCTAGCTTATGCAAGCGCCGAAAAATTCATGTGAAGCTCCAGCTGTAGTGTTTTCGTAGGGGTATATTATTTTAGTGTATTCAACAAAAAACACTTGAAGATTCACATAAAATTTCCAACACCATGTAAATTTTTTCCATGCACTACTGGCCCACACTATCAGAATCAGAGTGGCAATTGGGTCAAGAATCTGTTAATATCATCAAGTGGGCCTTTGCCTTCAATCAGGACACTGTGCAGGCGTAACAACCGAACCAACTCCTTTCATTATAAACGGGTTGAGTAGAGGGAAGGGATATTGCAATACACAGACACATTTTTTATGGTAAATTTTTTCGCTCTTTTGCATAATGTTATTGCATAGGTGGTACTAGTACGAGAAATAGTCCTTCATCGAAAAGAACATGACCTTGTTTTATCACAGAATCATGGCTTGATGTGAGAAATAAAGGTCCTCCTCCTATGGACATCGCCGGATCGCGATACTCAATTAAAAGGTGTAATAGAAATCAAAAAGGGAGTTGGAGTAGTCTTGCCGTTATAGCGGTTGCATTTTTTCTTTTTGAAAGTTCTTACATAATGTCTGCTATCTAATGTATTGTAACGTTGTAACAGAATGTCTAATTTATTATAATGTTATGTAATGTATAATAATGTTGCAAGCCCGTTATCTGTTCGGTGAACGTCGAAGGTTCTCGAAATTGCTCGACTTCTCAAAGGAATTTGCCCACTATATTTTCAGGGTAAACGTTTGAGTGGAGAACGACATCAAAGCAGCTCAGCACAATGCTGTTTTGTTACTCGGGCACTAAGTATCGAGCATGCGAGAAGCGTTCATATACAGGTGGGCCATGAGTTTTTGTTCAACGTTCGATAATTCCTTTCTCCTCCAGAAGCCCATGCTTTATTCCGCTCTTCTCCTCCAAGTAGAAAAAGGGTCGAACTATCTTCCAGTCAAAACTAGTTTCCAAGAGGATCCCGCTTTGTGGCAGTTGGCCAAGTTTTCGGAAAGAGCGGGTTTTTATGGCGATTTCCCCGAAGAAGTCTGACTAAACTTCAATGAGAGTTTTACTGCTCAGATGCTGCTTGAAGTTGAAAAAGTGCTCTTTCCGATGGTGACGAGGGTTCCCCATCAAAATGGATTGTACGAGAGATAAAAGCGAAAAACGACGGCTGCTCCTTGCTCCCTGTGATGGGGGCAATTTTCACCAAGCTTGCTCTTGAAAAAATTTTCTCACTGGAAATTTTCACCAAGCATTTCTTTCTCACTGGCAATTTTCACCAGGCTTGCTCTCGAAAAAATTTTCTCACTGGAAGCCAGGATAGCAGGCCAACGCTTGGGTGTGATCTGAAAACCAGAACAAAAGTGCTGCAAAAAATGTTATGGAGTTCTTTAGCCCCAGATATGGGCCAACTGTGCTCTCCGAAAAAGTTAGGTTTCTCCATGCAAGGAACGTTTGATACACAGTTGGTTATCAATGCCATTGTCGGTGCGTTAGATTTTTCAATAAATGTTCACTTATTGTTTACTCTACTTACTGTTACTTATTGTGTCTAATCATCGCCATTGATTGATGTTTGGAAACATCAACTGATTTACAGCATTATGCTTTGAATTCTTAAGTCATGCATGAACGCGCTATATGTGTGGCTGGAGACACATTTCTGTATATATAAAAGTGAAAGTGTGTGTGTGTGTGTGTGTGTGTGTGTGTGTGTGTGTGTGTGTGTGTGTGTGTGTGTGTGTGTGTGTGTGTGTGTGTGTGTGTGTGTGTGTGTATGTATGTGTGTATAGAAATCGTGGAGAATTAACCGATAAGAACCAAATTTCGCGTGCAGGTCCAGAAGGGGCCGGCGGAGGTTATAAGCTATTTCTGACCTGACTTTATCGATTAGCTTATCGATCGTATCGATTTTATTCATTTCTCGCTATTTTTGCCGCGGGGGCGGTGAAGACATGGCGACTGGGGTATGTCAATATGTCGAACACGAATATGATAATCGTTTTGAACAAAATATCGATTTATCCATTTTATTGATTTTTCGGTATCCTTGCTCACGGGTCGGTGAAACCGTGTCTCTGGGATTTCCCGAAAAGTTCAACATGAATATGGCAAGCATCTCAGAAGAATTTACCAGTGAGACAAGTTTAGCTTATTTTCGAGAGAAGGAGACGGGGTGAAGAAGTGTCACGTAATCTGATCGCCAAATGATGAACAACTTGAGAAGATTCTTTTGGCTCAACAAATGCTGGCATCAGCTTTATATAGTCGGGAGAAATAGAACAACAGAGCGAAGCCGGATACGCCGTCTAGTTGCAGCATATTAGCGAGAAGTTTGAAGAATTGCCCTGCTTTTTACTTGAAGTAATGATAACTTCAAAATACAGGCGACTCTTATCACTTGAAGGGGGTTGAAAATTTTCCTTCACCTATCCTAAGAAATCATTGCAAGAATGGAATGCAGGGGTAATCCAATCTTTTAGTCTGTGAAGTTGATACGAATATTTTCCAGAAGGCACAGACGGAAGAGGTGTCTTCATTCAAAGAATGTCTTGCATCAGGGTGAGGTAGGAACAGTGACGAAGTTTGTCAGCTGGTGAACTGCATAATGTCCAAAGATTAGAGCGAATGCTGACAAATCGTAAGCTATGATGGAATCATGGAAAACACCCATTCTCAACCGAATTCGAGAACGAATGCTGAATGAAAGAGCTATAATGAATGGTAATCAAGTGAAAAACACTTCATAGACTTTGAAAAGGGGGATTGTATGTAACTGAGCCAAGATGGGTTCTTCTACTACTACTGCGGCGACAAACGCGCCAGTAAGTAGCAGCTCTTGAATGAAGATAATAAATTTTTATTGATTTCGGTAGCCGTAGCCATTCCACGTGCTGGATGTCGGCGCAGTACCAGTAGTTCAACTGACGCTTACTCATAGTATTTATCGTGTTGGATGGAAGCGAAACGACGGTAGTACTTCCTTCTGACTTTCATGTTGCACTCATGTTGTTATTATCCTTCATTTGAAGTAGTACAACGCTTTAAAAAGTTTCATCTAGTTGTTCGTCTTTATAACATAAAAAAATCAAAAACTGGAGAAGTACTAGAAGGCTGACGTATCTTTACACGTGCTATGAATCGCTCTTATCTTACAGGTAATATTATAGTAAGCATTTGACCACTGACTTTCGACAGCACATCTAATAAGAAGAATAAAGACTGCGCGCGTCATGAAAAAGAAGATCATGCTCATATTATCATAGCATAAGTTGGCTTACAGTGGTTTCCTGAAGCTTCAGCAGAGCCCAGACTGAAAAGGTATCAGCCGAATACAGGCGGAAGTAAGGGTGGAAATTCCGAGAGCTAGAAGATCAAAAGTCCCAAACAAAGGAAAAAGGACGAAGCCCGAAGCATCAGATCTGCAGAGAGAACATTATGAAAGGAACAGAAGCGTGCTAAAGCACAAAAGAAAATGCGAAAAATGGTTTGTTTTGTCACAAGACACAAGATCACCATGGCGTTTTGCAACGAGATGAACGTAGTATGCTAGAAGTACGAAATCAGAGATGCTGACATATCCGTTCCTTAAATAAATTGTGCTAATGAACATATAGAAATATGGGAAAACAGTATAAGTTGTGCTTCTACCAATGTGTATTTGGAGAAAAGTTATGAACGGTTGTGCTTGCTTCTGAAGTTTTTCTGTCCTCTACGTTCGGCTCATGGAGCAGCACACCTGTGCCCATGTGTAGTACAGTTCCGCTGATATTTCGGATGAAGTGGAAGGTTGGGGAGAGGGCGCGGCTTGGGAGGGGGGAGGGGAAGTGTGCTTGCAACGCTGCCTACGAGTTCAACGGTTATTTTGTTAGGACCAAGTATACGGTAGAAGCTATGCTTAGCTGATCACTGTTCTTAACCTCATTCAAAATGCGTATTGGCAGAAAGATTTAAGATCGACAAAGTAGACTCCATTAATCGTAGTGAGATATACCACGTCACTAGATTCCACGGCCGTCCGTTATCCACCGGTTGCTAGTAGACTGGAACAAGAATATTCGAAGACTCTTAGGGTACCTCTTTGGCGCTGAGATTCATAAACGCATAATTGACCGCAACCAGGTTAGAAAACCATTTCCCATGTCCTCGTCTGCAATGTGATCTTTAAGGTAACCAATCGTGATAACCATTGTTGAGTGAATCCCTTCTCGGATATCAAAAGGCGATGGTAAAGATGCTCAAGAAGAGTTTCCGGCTGGTGTGCATGCATGCGTCATTTAATATGCACCTTAAAAAATGTGGTGGTGACTTCACTTATTAGTAAAAAGGTCTAATAATAGTAGTTAGCACATCATAATGGTTGCTAACTTGTGTAATCTGTTAGCTTTTGAAATAACCGAAATTTTTGTAGGTTTACCGTAATGAGTCAGCAAGTGCGAGATTGTTCAGGCATTGGCATGCTCGGAATGTGTGAACGCTATGAATCCACCTGTATTTTCGCTTACTGCTGTTTCTTGTAGGTGAAAGGTACCCTTCAGGATCATTTGGGGGAGTTGTGATCCATCCAAGTCTCTAGGTATGCGTATTCTCCTCAAAGGTTCCTTAGTTGAGAATTGCAGACCTCTCTAATTCTTGTTTGTTGGGTATAGAGAGACACCTTCGCCAGGAACAACAACATGCTCGACCCTAGGACGTGCCAGCAGACTACCACGAGTGAATTAAGGATGAGTTCGATCGAAAAGTGCATAGCTAAGTCGTGTTTGCTGCCTATGGCGCTCGCCCCTGTAAAGATAACGCACCTTCTGGCCCGACCACTTGTATCACACAGCAACCATCCAGCCGCCGGAGATGGTCGCCGAGAAACGGTCCGGCACTAAAGGTACGTGAACGCATGCTACATTTGTATTGACTCGTAGAATGTACTGTAGGAGTGTACTGCAGGAATTATTTGACAGTTTGAAAAACGCGACTGTTTGACGTGAGTGAGCTGCCGTTTTTACTGAATCGGTGCACTGATTGGTTGTGATAAGGAGACAAAAAGCACTTCCAATCAAATCAAAGGGAGTTACACAAAAAGCTCAGCAAAAAAAGCTGAACTGGCCTTCCTTTGTGAGATCTGTACAAATTTCGGGCTTGTTGACTTGAGCAAGGGCTTTACTGGAGATCATTTTAAATTGTTGAAGACACTATTGGGGATCTCCACTAACGTGGATGGTAACTAATTGGCAACTTTGCCAGTTATTAGTTATTAGTTATGATCTCTGGGGCACTATCGTGATACCGTAAGTTTTTCCTGGGTCTGTGCATGTTTCAAAACACCGCTAGGGTCGCTCTATTAAGTTTGATATAACGTTTTCTTAGCCGTTTTTAAACTATGCTAAAGCGTAGATAAGCAACACTTATGAGACATAGAGGAACATTAATCTCCTTTCAGCAGAATTTCTTTTTTCATTACTTTTCCATCTTTATTTCCAAATTTTTGTCTTATTTCTTTCCTGTGACGGGCTGCTGCATCTTGAGTTCTGGTTCTTTTTTTGCCTTCAACTGCAAATATTGAATTTCAGTTTCAATAATGAGCCAAGCTCATTTCTCTAGAACAGAAGCTCTTCGCTACTTGAACTTTGGTGTTGGTGTACCTCAACATCTTCTTCCTCAAATTTGTCATGCACTGTGTCACGGGTTTTTTTTAAACAGTATGATCCTTCAGAAGTTGGGCAAACAGTGCATCCAGTGTCATTTGTCCAATTGAAGGTGGTTCTTCATACTTCTAGATAGGTCTGTTTGCTAATACAACATAGGAGCCTATAACTCGTACCCCTGATATCTGCCGAAGCTTATGCACTTGCACTGGAAGCTAACAAGGACCATTTCCATGCCCTCAGAAAGGGAGTTAGCTACAAAACAAATGGCTAAAATGATGCTGTGACTCATTGAAGTGCGACGAACCTTGTTATTTTTCTACTGTCTTACAAGTTTAGATAGCGATGTACTGTCTGAGATAGCACTTCCGGCTCCGAAGGTGGAAATGTACACCACCTGGGGAGACATGCTCAGACATTGGCCAAAAACCACGTTGTGCATCGTTTCCAATGAGTTCTGCGAACGTTTCTCCTACTACGGCATGAGAAGCAAGTTTCTTTTATTGAATTGCTATCTTATTAATTGGTATACTGCTGAGCTCCAAGGATTTTACTAGTCTTTGTGGCTAGCACCTTATGTACTTTTCCACCAAAAGGATAAGACAATAGTGAATGCTAATCCTCGTTTTTCGTGCTCTGATAAGCAAACGCCGCTATCAGTGCAGCACGACGACGCAACTGCGTTCACTGTTTCATGGTGCAACGTTGAAACATGATCAAAAATTTCGTGAACATGTCTACAGCGTTAACGTGCACTTTCAGCTGTACTGATCTTGTACCTGCTGAACGTGCTTAATTTCACTGAGAACCAATCCACAATTTTCTTCAACAGTTTCACTGTGCTGTGCTACCTCACACCTCTACTCGGGTCAATCGTCGCCGACGGCTACATTGGTAAATTCTGGTGAGTGATGCCGATTTTTGACGTCTCCACGAATGAATCAAATCGTAAAAAGTCCGAAAAGAAGGGTTACGCACATTTCTTTGACTTTACTCATTGAGCATATGAAGTGACTATTCAGCTATGTATTGTATATTAGCAATCCACGTCAGTTACAGGCAGCACCCGTCGAAATCCTCGACAGCGAGTTAAACTGTCAATAGTGAGATATAGGGAGCTCCAAACGTACGCAGACAAGAGTCGAGACCGCGGCACGGCTCTCTTGGGCAAAGACGCAGGTGCACACTATGCTGAGCTCCCGTGACTCTGCCCAAGAGAGCCGCGCCGCGGTCCTGACTCTTGTCTGCGTCCGTTTGGAGTTCTCTGTACATGGTCAGCACACCACAAATTTTCAACGAATTCAGATAGTCATGACTTATGTACCTGCAAAGTAATCCACATCGAAATCGCGAACACACCTGCCTTTTGCGAACACAGCTCCCTCGTACGCCAGGGCGCGCCCGCAGCGGTCATCTCGTACAGTTGCGAACGCGTTCCGCGTTGTGGTATCCACTAATGTCAAACGGAGCTCGCTTAGTTGCAAGGAAAACAGCACCCCGATTACGTGAGCTTCTCGTGTGTGTCGCGTCATTTCACTGTTGGATATGAGCTCTAGGTCCCAAAAACCCCAACATCCAGCAAATCTCGAACACGGCGATTTAAGTGGGTGCTGCTCTTAAGTTATACTGAGGACCGAATAATACGTAAATGTATTCGAAATCAAAAACTATTCGAAATCAAAAGCACTAGCCAAAAACTTTTTCCGAAAAAGATGGAGCACTCGAGAAATGACAAAATGAGATTTATGACCATCTCTTTTCCGAAGATTCGATACTAAGTATGCTGCGTAGAAAACAAGAAAATTTAGCACGTGTCTGAGGATATAGTGGTCCACTTGGATGATAGTATCGCCGCGACTCTCTACCATTTGACTTTTGGCGGACTAGCAGGTGCACATATCAGTGTGGCGGACGCAGGGGGGGGGGGGGCCCTCCCCCGAGAATGGGTCGCCAAACTTTCGAAATTACTTTACAATACAAATGAAAATCTTGTATCAGTTTATTTTCAGTTGTTCATTTTTATTATCATTTTTAATATAATTTTTATTTATTATTTACTAGCGCCCCTTCGGGACGGTAGAAATTGGGGTAGGGCAGCCACTTGAGGTACGTAGAAAAGCTTCACACATGTGAAATGCTCAGAGAATTAACAAAAAAAACAAGACTAATCATTAACTGAGCTCAAGTATGGAACCCCCTTTATAAATTGCGTATATTCTACCAGTCGTATATTCTACCAGCCTCACCAACGTCGGGCTCTCACACTTCTCGTGATCTTTGCCTTCTTGCAAATCCTTAATCAAACACCTACATGTAAAACTATTTTCCGGTACAATGGTACTACCTACTGTTTTTTTTTTTTTTGAAAGTGCATTCATTCAACGCCGATGGACCCGCCATGGCCAGCCACTCCCAACTCTGCACAGAAGTATCTTACATTGGCATATTTGGCCTGAGAACCTGTGTACAACTCAGCATAACCAACGTAGTGCGAATAATCACTTTTTTCCACACTACTGAGCCACTGCAGACCGTTACCCTGGTGTTTTCCCTACTATTGGCCACGGCGCACCTGATCCATCTGTGGGCCCGTATCCTGACGTTTTCCGCACTACTGGCCACAGACAGACCCATTCTCCATCTGAAGACCCGTATACTGCCGTTTTCCCCACTACTGGGCCGTGGCAGACCCATTCTCCCTCCATCCGTGGACCCTTATCCTGGTGTTTTCCCTACAATTGGCCACGACGGATTCATTCTTCATCCGTGCACCCATATCCTGGCGTTTCCCCGACTATTAGCCACGGCAGACCAATTCTCCATCCGTGGACCCGTATACTGGCGTTTCCCCCACTACTGGGCCAGACCGACCCGTTCCCCATCTGTGAACCTTAATCCTGGCGTTATCCTTACTATTGGCCACGACGGGTTTTTCCTCCATCCGTGCGCCCATATCCTGGCGTTTTCCCTACAATTGGCCACGACGGATCCATTCTTCATCCGTGCACCCATATCCTTGTGTTTCTCCCACTACTGCGCCAGGGCAGACCCGTTCTCCATCCGTGGACCCGTATGTTTTCGTTTTTCCCACTGCTGGGCCGTGGCAGACCCATCCTCCGTCCATTGACCCGTATGGTGGCGTTTTCTCGACTATTGGCCACAGACCAATTCTCCATCCGTGGACCCTTATCCAGGTGTTTTCCTTACAATTGGCCACGGCAGACCAATTCTTCATCGCGGAACCGTATACTGACGTTTTCCCCACTACTGGGCCAGACCGACCCGTTCCCCATCTGTGGACCTTTATCCTAGCGTTATCCTTACTTTTTGCCACGGCGGGTTCTTTCTCACAAACACATTACTGACAAATATTGGTGAATTTAGCCACACAATGCTCGAACGAAAAAAAAAAGAATGGCAAGGAAGACGCGCCAATGAAGTTTTATTCGACGATGATGCTCCTTCGCATAATACAGAACCAGGGGTGGAAGCGTTATCATAGCTTGGCTAGAAATTGTTACCCCAATAGTATTCGCGAAACTTATCCCCATCAGAGTACCACTCATTGCCCTCAATAGTGATCACCCCTACTTGTTAGCATTTTAGTTTTTTTTTTTTTGGAAGTGTGAAAAAAACCCAACTGTTTGCTTGCAGAAGAAGTTTTTTTTTTAGAAAAGCAGAGATTCCATAATTTGTCTTGAAAGTGGAGCGAGGCTTTACTGCCGAAGCATATCACAACCAAGGGTTTCTTCCTTTCCACAAAATTGACGTTTTTTAACCCATTGACGACTACTCGGGGAACAGGCGGTTGATCCGATTGGATTTTCGCACCTCTCCCTCTCTCTGCTAATTACCACCTAAGGACATTCAATTAAAGGTGCGAGAAGAAAGACAAAAAATCCTATCGGATCAACAGCGCCAGAACTATCAGTGCCCAATAATTATGTTGCAGACGTGGAATTGTGGACGAGTTGTGTTACCTCCAGTATCCTTAAATAGCTGGGGTAGCCGGTATCATGAGCATACGACTAGGTAAGAGGCTTCTGTAGGTTTTGCTCTCTGAATTCCTAATATGCCATGATCGGTAAAGATAACACTGGCTAAAAAGTAAGGATAGGCAGGGAGTAGTTGAAGTTGATGAATGAACACGGAGAAGAAGTCAAAAATAGTAAGTCTGATTTTCTCAAGTGATCATTTAGAGTTCTGGAGACTTAATTCGTACCGGGTCGCGCTTTCTCAGAAGTGAAAAAAATCAGCGCTTCGTCAACATCAGATGAAAGTCATGTAGAGTTCCAAAGATGTTCATCATGCACCTCGAAGCTTTACTGTCCTTTCTCTTCAAATCTTCAATAGGACTGTTCCCATCAATAGTGAATGCTCTAGCAACGCTTGGAGTGCTGCCAACCCTCTTATTTCAAATAGGTACTTGAGGTATTGCAATCATTCTGCCTACATATACCCTCAGCTCATAACTGCTTGAAACGATGTAAAAGTAATCTACGGACAACCCGTCCATAAACCCAGGCTTGCAACGCCGCAACTGATCAGTTTTAGCTGTGCCGCTGTTGATCCGATCAGATCACTAGACCCATTTCTCGCACCTCTAACCGACATCCTCAGGTGATAATTATAAGAGGGAGGAAGAGGTGCGAAAATCCGAACCGGATCAACCGCCGCGCACCCACTACGCACGTTTTCGCATGTCTGGCGCGTGGGACCAACGCCCCTCTCAGGAGTGCGGCGCCCGTGTGGGTGCGCAGCGGTTGATCCGATTCGGATTTTTGCACAATTTCCTCTCTCTTCTAATTGTCACCTGAGGATATCTATTAGAGGTGCGAGAAGTGAGCCTGGAGATCTGATCGGATCAACAGCGCCGCAGCTAAGACTGATCGGTTGCGGCGTTGCAAGACAAGGATAGTGGACGAGTTGTCCGTAGATTACGTTTACATCGTATTGTGCACTTATGAGATGTTGTTAGACCAAACGTCTACGTAGGCAGGATGATTGCAATGCTTCAAGCATCCATTTGAACTAAAATAGTTGGCAGCAGTAGTCCAAGCGTTCTTGGAGCATTCACTAATGATGGAAATACTGCAAAATAGTTCAAAATTGAGGTGCATTAGTTGGTAATAAGGGTGCGGCTCACCAGTGAGCCGTGCGGTCGTCAATGGGTCAAGCAAAAAAAAAGTCTTTCGGACTTTTACCTCATATGTGTCTAAGTATGTAATATGTGTGAATTATCACAGAAGCACGTGATCTCAGGTTACTCTTTCAGGACAATTTTCTCAGTTTCCATCCTTTACGCCACAGGACAAGTTATTCTGGCTGTAGCCTCAGTGAAGAACAAAGAGTCAAATATCCATCCGTGAGTTATACTCTTGATTCTGAAGACGGACACATCTAGTAGAATGGGTATCTAGCACCCGCTTTCTTGTGCACCCTCGAGATCCCAAGAAACATAGATTTATAGCTGAAGTCGGTTGGAAACTAGATAGTTGGTGCTTAAATCGATTGTTGGTTGCTTGATGGTGGTTGTTTAGAACATGGTCAAATCGAATTATGACGCTAGTTTTCATCTGTTGTTTTGTTTGCTTATGCATAACACGAGATATGTCTTGCAGTTTCACTTTTCTTAAATAGACATTTAACTTCTCCAACTCGAATGGAAAACATGAGATTTCTTCAACATATGGTGCAAATATGTTTCGATTCATTCATCCCTCTGTAATTTGGCTATTTGATACTTAAACTTATGCCTGAGAAGGGCTGACCTACGTACATACGTATGAGCTGGAAACTTTGGTAAAAACACAATGTTAGGAATTTCGTTGTGAAAGTGTTGGAGAATTTATTATTTATGGAGCCCTCTTGTGCTCAAATGGTATCCATCCAGTGCCTTCATCCTAAAATACACAAGGTATAACTCCATTTTAAACCTGGGAAAATTTATTAATAATGGAACCCTGTTTTGTTTCGGTCAAGATAAGCTTTACAACTGCAAAGTGGGAAAGGTGAGTAGGTTGTTGCTCTCGATCGCGTAGAAATATGTGCTCATTATAGATAAGGGAGATGGCGTAAATTACAATGGATTTTTCTGAAACTCAAGTGAAATTGAAGCAGAAACATCTCCTATAATAGATAGATAGAAAACCTCAACAACACTAACGAGCATCAGTTGGGGGAGGGAGAGTTCTTAGAAGTATGAGTGAGAGCTAGAACACCTACTACTTTTCATTGTTCACAGATGGCTGGATTTGACGGGTTTGGTTATCATCGGCTTCGGTACTGGAGGCATCAAACCCTGTGTATCCGCTTTCGGAGGAGATCAGTTTGAAGTTGGCCAGGTACGGCAATATTTACTATTATTTGATGTATTGACCCACATACGTGACATAGTCAATGTTTTTTTTGTTCTCGTAATCGCGAATGTTCCCGAGAAGGCTGTGACCTATTTGCTCTTCTAAAACCGCTCTAACGAAGTATTCCCAACTTTACCTGGAATAGCTCTCCTAAAAAATTGAGTGCACTCTGTTAATGCGGCTCTCCTCACATAAGAAGTAATGGCAAAGATACCAGTGGCGGACGCAGGAGCGGGTGGGGGAGAGTGGGGGAGGGGAAGAACACTGAAGTATTGTCGTTGTCACCACGGAACAGATGTCTGCAGCACCACGGCCACGGCGGAGGCCGCCGCACAGCCGCGGAGCAACACCGCCGCGAGGCTGTTGCGGGCGGCGAGGCGGGCATTTTGCCAGCCTTTCCAGCCTGCTGATTTATCGATTACTTCATTGCGGCCAGATTTCCGCCATTTTTATTCGTTTTTCTTCAGGTTTTTTACATTTTCTTCCCTGTCTCGTTGATTTTTCATCTTTTCCAGGCCAGAAGGAGCGAAGAACGATGATAACTTTTACTTTTTGACTTTTTACAGCTGCTTGTGAGATATTCTGTATATTCATTGTTTTCAAAATTTGACAGAAGAATTTGCATTAGAATGTCACTGTTGATGATCTCTAAAACTTATTTCTTTTGCATTCGTCGGAATTCAACATAATCGGCATAGCTGCACCAGAAATTTTCTGCTTGGAAGTGTTTTATAGGACAACAAATCCATTCCTCAGTGCTGTGTTCATTCTTATAGAGAATGCAATTTTTGATGGGTTAGAAGTGAGTAAGACAATCGCTTAGACTATGCCTTCGGTGGGATGAAGTCGAATGAAGGTGAATTGAAATTTCTATGCGTATTTGTGCTTTGGGCCGTGATTTGATACCAGCAAACATGCATAAATGAACATAAATGGGTTGCACTATAAAATGATGGTAGCTCAACATCCGTTCTGGCTTGGAATGGATGAAAAATCAAGAGACAGAAAAGAAAATGTGAAAAACTCTAAGAAAAAAGACAAAAACAGAGGAAATCCCGCGGCAATGAAGTAATCGATAAATCAGCAGGCTGGAAAGGCTGGCAAAATGCCCGCCTCGCCGCCCGCAACAGCCTCGCGGCGGTGTTGCTCCGCGGCTGTGCGGCGGCCTCCGCCGTGGCCGTGGTGCTGCAGACATCTGTTCCGTGGTGACAAGCACTATACATTCGGCATGGACATTGAAAAAGCGACGGCGCCGTCGCTCAAAGTCGCTTTGCCATAACTTGATTCAAACTCGATAGTTTTCGATGATTTCATAGGGCTAGATAGCAATATTCAAGATCTATCAGATTTTACCACACTGTGTTATTTCAAACGGAGATAAGCTGCACAACGCCCGAAAACTCTCTTGCAGACCCTAGTCATCGCCTTAGGACACAATTAGAGTTAATGCACGGAATAGGCATCAGTAGAAGCATATCATTTGTCGGCTATAATCTTAAACTGTACTCTGATCCAGGTTTTGATTGGTAATTAGATAATGCAGGCGAAACTGAAGGAAGAAAATGAAGGGAAATTTTAGGTTCCTCAAAAATCCACAAAAAATCCGATTTCATGACTAGAAAAAATTCTTACAGAGCTAATGAAAGTAAAAGAACTGCAGAACTTCTCATCAGTTGGAGAAAGTGATATAATCAGAAGTGGAGAGAATGTTCGAAAACATCAAAACATTTATAACAATCTTACAAAGTATTTAAAAAAAAGAATTTATAGTAGCTCACCATGCTAGTCGGCTGTGCATATTTTTTGGAAGTACAGAAGCTGGTAAGTAAATGACTACGTGTCGTTACAATTATCGCAATGCGTACATTTAAGCCCTTTTCATGAGTTGTACCCTCAAGAAACGCCTGAGGCAGCAATGCATGTGAGGGTCGTAGTACGAAACAGATAACGAGGTAAGCTAGCCTACGAAAGAATTCATTGGACTTAATATTGATGAGATCTTCTTCCTTCATGTCAAAAGAACTGCTTCACTGATATATTGAAGGCTGCTATTAGAGATTGCTGGAAAGAGAATCACACTCGATAATTTAAGCTCTGAGCTAGAGCTAAGATTTTGTCCTTCGATTTTGATCGTCCCACACTTTCCTTCTTCTTACTTGTTGTTGACATTGTTTTTTTACTGCTCATGATATGGATTTTTCTAGTGGATTTTTGAGAAACTTAAAATTTCCCTTCATTTTTTTCGTGAGGCCAAGGTCCATTGCGGATTCTTTAAGAAACTGAATGTTTCGTTTTTCTTGTGAAATAAGTATTTTTGTGGGTCTACAAGGACGAGTATGTTTCTCCCCACAATGAAATGATTTTTTTCGCAGGTGTGGCTTCACACCAATCAAATTCATCTACACATCTAAGGAAACAATGCCGAAATCCTCATGAGTAGGTGACATTACTGCACAGTTATCGTACGGTTTCAATGAACTGTATTATCCAAACGGTATTAACACAGGACGTCATATCACCTTATTCGTTATGTCAGGACTAGCGCCCCTACGGGTCGCTAGAAAATGGGGTGAGGCAGCCACTTGAGGTAGGTGCAAAAGTTCCGCGCCTATGAAATCCTTAGGAAATTGAAATAGAAGCGGAAATACTAATTAATTGAGTTTGAGTACAAAATTCTCCTTATGAGTTGCGTGTATTCTACAGTCTGGCCGCCTAGCCAACTCCGGACTTCTTGTATGCGCCTTGCTCGAGCAGTCTTTTTACACATCACCATGTAAATTCACTTTTCCGATGCAATGATACATCCCTCGCTTGTTGTCACCGCACTTCTTAGATGTCACCTACCATGGCTAGTCATCCTCAACTGTGCGCGTGCTTATCATTTATATGAATCTAGTAACTGTCGACTATTTGCTGTAACCGACACAGTGTAATTAAGAACTCGGAGTAATTCAAGTTGTGATTGTTGTTGGACGAATATCTTTCTTTAAGGCGCGTTTCCTGCCATTTGAGCTATTCACACAGTTACTCACACCTGGGCCAAAGCGGACCTCTCCTCCATCCGTGAACCAGTATCTTCTCGCTCCTCACAATTGGGTGAAAGCGGACCTCTCCCCCATCGGCATAACCGCATCCTGGCATTCCCACACATTAAGGGGACATCAGATCCACATTCTGGCGTTCCTAGCACCTGGACCACAGAGGACCTCTCTTATACCCGCGAACCCCTACCTTGAGGTTCCCTACATTTTTAGACCACAACGCAGCCCCTCTTCCATCCACGAACCCGTATCCTGGAGTTCCCTCAACTTTCAGGCACCAGCAGACCCATCCCTCCTTCGGTGGACCACAATGCTGGTGTTCCTCACACCTGGGCCACAGCGGACCCGTATTCCATCGGCATGACCCTGGATCCCCACACTTTAGGGCAAAGCAGACCCATCTTCCATCGGTGAACTCGAATTCTTTTATTCCTCACACTTGGGCCAACGGACCCCTCCTCCATCCGTCAACAGTATCTTCTCGTTCCTCACAATTGGGTGGAAGCGAACCTCTCCTCCATCGTCATAACCGCATCCTGGCATTCCCACAGTTTTGGCCACAACAGACCCATATTCTGGCGTTCTTCGCACCAGGGGCACAGCGGACCTCTCCTAAACCAGCGAACCCGTATTTTGGCGTTCTCCACATTTTTGGACTACGGCACATCCCCTCCACCATTCAGGAATCCGTATCCTGCAGTTCGCTTAGCTTTCAGGCCACAGCAGACTCATTCCCTCTTCGATGGACCCGAATGCTGGCGTTTTCAACAACTGAGCCACCTTTCCATCTGCATAACCGTATCCTGTCATTCTCACAGTTTTGGCTACAACAGACCCATATTCTGGCGTTCCTCGCACCAGGAGCACAGCGGACCTCTCCTATGCCAGCGAACCCGTGTCTTGGCGTTCCCCACATTTTCAGACCACAACGCACCCCCTCTTCCATCTGCGTACCCGTATCTTGGAGTTCCCTTAACTTTCAGGCCCCAGAAGGTCCCCTTCGTTAGACCCGAATACTGGCGTTCCCTCAACTTTCAGGCCACAGCAGACCCATCCTCCCTTCAGTTTTCCAAAATGCTGGTGTTCCTCACACCTGGGCCACAGCGGACCCCTGTTCCATCGGCATGACCATTTCCTGTCATTCACTCACTTTTTGGCCACTACAGACCCATCGTCCATCGGTGGACCTCTATTCTGGCATTTCTCCCACCTGGGCCATGTCAGACCCCTCCTCCATCTGCGAACCCGTATCCTGGCTTTTCCGCAACGTTGAGTCACAGTACAACCCCTACTCCATCGACATAACAGTATCTGTCACTATTCGCCCCTGACACACCTCTCGTCCGTGCGTCCTTACCCTTTGTAAATCTCGAGAGCAATGGGAGAAAGTTAGGAGTTATCCAGAAATTCTGAATAATTACATACTTGATCACGGGAAGTGTCACAGTGGTCTGTAATGACGCACTTTTTCTATGCATGTTAGTGTACAACTGGAATCTCTTCCGTGGCTGCAGAATCGCTGAGACTTTTCGGACGGATGCTAGGACGAGAACGTCCTAGCATCCGCATGTGGGAAGTGCGGCGGATACCACCGCTGCACTGGGCCTAGAGAGCTCCCAGGGCGCACACGGATCTCGGTCATGCTGATCTGCGGTGCAACAGTTGGTTTTGAGTGAAGAGCAGTGGCTATCCTGCTCCGTACAATGTGCTGCCTTAAAGCCTTGCTAGCTCTGATTCATCGGTTGGCTGTGAGACCGCCAGCGTAGGACAGTCACTGTGCAAGGATTTCGAAATTGCGGGTCCCGCGAAGATCTAATCCCATCTTGCTCCATAAATCGGTTTCTCGTATGACGTCTGCGCATCTTCCCTCCACCATTGTCTATGCACTGCACTGCACAAAAGATTTCACAAGACTCATGGTCTGACGCCAGAAAAATCTGGACCCTTATCAGTCTTTATATAGGAGGATAAGAGTGATCATGTCTTACCTGAGGTTCGAGGGGAGTTCATATGTGGATAGAATAAGGTTTATGATATTTATTACATTATAAAAGTTACATAGGAAAAGGGGAAAGAGAGGGGGATTGGGTGCAGCTGTGTCGTGTGGCTGTCCGGAGCAGATGACTGATTAGACAGCTGGCACCGAGCTCTTATATACGGTGCTCAGGCTAGCGGCGTTACACTGGTCGGCATAGCCAGGTCATCTGCTTACAACTAGCTATACGAAATAGCTACGGCTATATCTCGACATCTCCATTTCATGAATAAGCTCGTCCTCGAGCTTGTTCTGTGGCGGCGCTTGTGCAACAGGTGGAAGTTGCAAGCATTAGCATGATGAGGCATCGAGCGGTTGATTGCACTGCGAGGGTTTGGATCAGGGGTGTGCGGAAGTAGAATTTTAAATCCCATAAAACGTAAAACGGAAAACGGAAGGCCAAAAATGGGCGGAAAACGGAAAGCGTAAAACGGAAAACGGAAAATTCCGCACACCCCTGATTGCTACCAGGGATGTGCGTAACAAAAATTTGAATTTTCGTAAATCGTAAGTCGTAAATTTTTCAAAACCGCCGTAAATCGCAATTCGTAAATCGTAACTGAGGATCCAGGTACCATTACAAGAGTCAGGTAATTTCAACTCGTTTCACAACAAAGTCATTCTCGAAATACTCGTTTCACAACAAAGTCATTCTCGAAATAATCTGAGGTATATATCTACTGCAGGATTGATCACTGAACTTCGCCATCTTATCACTAGAGTGATAACGTTGTGATGAATGGACAACTTTTTTCTCGATATTTTAAGCGAGCTGTCCAGTTCTAGAGTATTATTTATCGCTGCGAAAACTCTCTTCATCCTGGTCGGTGTTTCTGAAGTAAACGTAAACGTGATCGATGGTTCTGTGTTTCAGTGCGAACCAAACCATTCACCCCGTGGGGTAGGTGAATTGGTACCAAAGGAGTTTGGAAAGATAAAGCGCTGACTCGCTATTCAGTACTCCCAGGAAGTCACTGCTTAGGGCGCATACACATTCAATACTTTCGTCCTCATCATCCGTTCTCGTAGTGGCAGGAGAACTGTCAGCTAATCTCAGAAACCTTGTATGACGAAAGTGAGTCTTAGTGAGAGCATATCAACACTGTCCGGCTACTTTAGTGAATGATGACCATAAACGGTGACGGAAAGGCAATATCCTGCAGTATCATTAGTGCTGGTGTTATGTGAGCAGACGATAGGTTGCCTAAAGTCACTTCACAAATCTTCAGAGTTAAGAAAACGTAGTGAGTTCATGATTACTCATCTGTCGACTCATCAGCTTTACGGCGACAACTAAGTGTCAATGTGTTGAAGATTGCACAATTATTGCTAATCTGTGCAAATGTTTCACTCGTGAAGTTGGAACCACAACTTACTCAGGAATGCCTTTTCATGGATTACATCAGGTGCCTTCGGAGTTCCGATTTTTTTTTTGCATTGTAGATAAGTTCACGCTGAATAATGTGTACATTTGCAAATGTTTGACCAATTAATTAGGATCTAAAAACGATTTTTTTCGAACCATCCAATCCAGTCTTGATGGGTTTTATTTTGTTTTATTTACCTGTCAATTCTAGAATAACTTATTTAGTGTTGTTACGTAATTTGTTGTACAGAACCGAATATAAGGCCGAACTTATCTAATTTGTCAGAAAATCTGTCCGGAAGAGCACCTGTTTCATATTCAGGAAATTGGGCAGATGACAGTATTTAGGGCTAGATCTGCATTTTCAATATTCTCCAGAAATAGAACAAATTTAACTGCTCTGAGTTTATAACCTGTCGAATAAGGAATTATCAAAACGCATTTCTTGCTCGCTAATTAGTTAGGGCGTCGTATTCTTGTGTTGTTGGCATGCGTTCAATAAGGTATGATCTATGTATCGGCAAATATAGCAGAAACATGATCGGTTGACAGTGTTTGGTGCAACAAAACATGGAAAAGACTTAGCGAAACATTCCTCAGAAAGCAAACACTTAACACTGAAAATCGTAATCTGCTCACATTGTAGTCCCTATATTGCGATGTGACTCTCTGGAATTTGTGCGGATGCGAGCGTTTGCAACTGCTCTGAAATCTTGTGAAGATGTTCACCCGTCCATATACCAGAACTTGCTCACACAATGCAAAAACAGAACACATGTGACATCGGTCAAGGAGCATTCCATTTTACCGGATGCAGACTAAAATGTCTTTAAGGAGCACATATTTTGAAGTCACATAGGCAAAAATGTCCATTGAAAACATTTCTGTTCTTTGGTTCTAACCCTGGTACTGTTCCCTGAAACAGTCCGTTTTGGGATCTTGGAAATTTGTCATGCGTGTTAATGCATGCTAGTAAAGAAACGTTTTTGTTGTGGATACATATCCAGCAAACAGAGAATTTTCCATTTGGTTTTTGAGGTTTTTTTCAACCTCTAAATAAGGAAAAGAGCAAAATGAGAAACCACCCATACAGTACCTTTGAATTTAGAGAATTTTATACAGCCTTCGTTGGAAAAGTCGTCAAATGTGTTTTTTTTTGCAAGTATTGGTCTTACAGAAAATACCTTTATACTTCAGCCATTTCTTTTGGAAAAAAAGTGCTCCACATGAACATTGAACAACACAGATTCTGGCAAAAAATACATTTCGTTTTGAAGAGGAGTTGAACTTGTTTCTTCGATTTTTTTCGGAAACATCTCCAGAAAGTGAGTGCGAATATTTTCGAAAAAAAAACTCAATTTTACAGTTTGCAAAGAAATGTTATTTAATCAGAAATAATGATTTAGCGGAAACAATTTATCCAAAATTGCTTGGAAACATTGTTCAGGAGAAAGTTATTTACAAAAAAAGTTTTTTTTAACGTTCGCAACTCATTTTCCCTGATGTTTCGCTATTTTTACGAAACTGCGAAGAAAAATGAGATCAGCTCTAGTTTTTATTGCGTCATAAGGCTATTGTCGTGTTTTCCAACTTGAGCAGGTACGTCCTTTAATTTACGAGCACACGGCTAGCAAAAAAGTGATTTGAGCTTGCAATTTGAAAAAAACCGGGGGTTCGAAATATTGAGAAAATAAATTAATTGTTTTGCAAAAGAAAATATTAATACGAAAATGTTGGTTCTGGTGTGTTGTGCTCTAAAAAATGGATAGAAAAAAACATGGTTTTCAAAGAGACGTGAAGGGTAAGTTGAAACTTTACAAAAGTTCCATTTTTTCATTTATTGCCAACAATGCAGGCAGTCAAATCAGACTATTTTTTTCACCACGAGAATTTCCTGTTGAAGCTTATTTTCACAAACAACTGTTTTCTTTTTTTTTTTGCACATCAAATGGAATCTGAAAATGATTTAGCACTTGTTAGCAAAGTTTTCGTTCGACCTAAAGAAACAAAAAAAGTTGCTTAAAGTTAGTAAATATCAAATTTCATAATAATATCAATTGTTTTTTAGCTCACACGAAAAGTATTGTTTTTCTAAATTAACTTGGTGAAAACATGTTTCAAATTTTGCAAGTTTGGTCCAAGTGCTCAGATTTGAAAAATGTGACTAATTACCTGTGTATAAACATAATTAGTTCAATGGCATCAGCGTATCCATTGATTCAGAAAATTATGCTGAAGAAAACAGGAAGCCGTTAGCAGTTCTGGTATAGCCAAGATGTCAGGAAAAGACAACCGCTGACAGAATTTCGAAGGTGATTTTTTCAAAATCAGACATTGGCTTGAGTGAGTCAAGAAAGTGCTTCGGCTTCGGAAAAACATTTGCACCTAAAGTTATTCTGCTACAATCTGAAGTACACAGACTTCCAATCAATACTGGGTTATCATTAAAATGAGGTTTGGAACATTAGAAAATACTGTTTTCTCTTGGTTGAAATAGCGAAATATTGAAATATTGGCAAGTTATGGAGAAAGATTATTAATTGAATTGTAAATAAGTGATTATTAAATGATGAAAGTAGATAGTAATAAGCTCACAAAAGGATTCTATAATTTATGACGATCTTATACTTTCTAAAATCGGAAACTATGTCATACTTTAACACTATATTCAGTCTTAGGCACTAACGAAATTGTGAAAGACACAGCTAGAATTTTTTTTCAAAGTATATCGTAAAAAAATTATCAGTTCGAATAATTGAAAGAAAATGATTTTATGTGCTTTTAATTTCTCCAGTATTGTTGTAGAATAACTTCCTTCTAGTGGAATATATTTCTTCACTGTGAAACTTCTTTTACACTATGATGTTTTCGGCGGCTGTCAAAATTTTGGGCGGCTGCATCTCTGCGTATGGTATTTGCTAAGGTTTCAGAAGGCTGTTGCTAGGTTGTAAAACAGTATTCAATAGCGAGCATACTATTCTTAGTGTTATATCTCAGAGCTATCGAAGAGCTATCTTCTTATACTTGACCTACTCAGCATCTGCGCGCGAAAGTTTACAGCGCAGCTGCCAGGCTGTCACTATACCGTGCACAAAGTATAGTTCGCTGGATCACTGACGTGGCTGTCGCACGGCTGTACTAGGGTATCAACAACAAACCTATTAGTCTTAGCTTGCAGGATTACTGGAGGGCTGTTCTTTTACACTCGTCTTTCCTCGAATTGGTTAACAGCGCGAAAATTTGTAAAGCAGCTGTCTCTAAGGCGGCTATAGGTAGAGCGGCTGTCGCAGAAGCGGCTGTCACTATTACAATTACTATTCGCGTTGGAATTTAGCATCTGAGCTAATGTTGCTACGATTCGCCAAATGATGTTGGGTATAGCTATACTATTTACAGGTACCGTAAAAATTGCGCTAGCTTATGCGAAAGAGTCCAAATTGTATGTATAAAATTTATTTATATTGAATAGGGATCACGGCTCGGATCACGGCTTAGATCACGGCTTGGAAGAAATTAGAAATCACGGCTTAGAAAATTTGGCGCGCGCATGAAGAATAGAAACAATGCTCGCGGTCTCGAAAAATATAGTATACAGCGCTACAATAAAGAAAAAACGGGTAGAAGTTTGATTTTTTCATCTATTCTTTGGTACTCATCCACGTGGACTTTCATGAAATAAACATTTTGATCAGATATACTGATGAAAATATTTTTACGTTATTTACATTTTCATTTTTAGTTAGACACTGCACTGCAATCATTTACTTAGTTAAAAAAACACTCACATTTCATTCGTTGTTGAGTCGATCGCAGGACACGCAAGCATGGGATGGGCCTGAGGGGGGGGGGGGAAGTGAGAAAAGATTGATCTCCCATTGATAAAAAAATTATTCTAACGTTAGCGAAAATATAAAATCTACCCCGGGACTTCCATGTCAGGATAAGAGTGATCATGCCTTACCTGAGGTTCGAGGGGAGTTCATATGTGGACAGAATAAGGCTTATGATATTCATTACATTATATAAGTTACCTGGGGAAAGGGGAAAGACAGGGGGATTGGGTGCAGCCGTGTCGTGTGGCTGTCCGGAGCAGACGACTGACTAGACAGCTGGCACCGAGCTCTTATATACGGTGCTCAGGCTAGCGGCGTTACACTGGTCGGTATAGCCAAGTCATATGCTTACAACTAGCTATACGAAATAGCTACGGCTATATCTCGACAGTTACCTTATGCAGGCCTGGCATACGTCGAGCGAGGTGCGAAAAATAGCAAAACCCAGAAAACAAAGAATAAACTTACGGAACACCGTGATGTGAACATTTGAGGGCAGAATAAATAGAATTAGAATTACAAATCAGGTAATTTTTCAAAAAAATGATCGGAATCTGCGTGAAAACATTGGAGAGTACCAAATTCATGGATCCTTTCCGAGGAAATTTTTCTGAGACTTTAGAACCCTGTGAAGTCACAGTATTGTTCTTGTTCTCAGACGTGGTGAAAGCTATTCCTCCAACGATCTCTTATTCTCATCCTGAACATCAGCAAAGTTGCGAAATCCGCTAATATGTATGCGCAGCAAAACTACGCGAATCCCTAGCTTTGCAGCTCCTTCTTTCATAAACATGTGCTGACAGATAAGAGCAACTTACGATTCTTAACTCATTCACTGCTGAAAGATACTCTCAACAACGATCTCAGTTCTACAACTGTTTAAAGATTTTACAGAAGCTCAAAGTCGGCGACATCATCGTTTTTAAGGTCTAGTGGAATTTCGTCTATGTTTTCTAATTAGCAATTAAAACGTGGGTCACAGTACAGTTTATGCTTGCAATCGACAAATGATAGGCTTCTATAGATGGCTGTTCTGTACTTTGACTCTAATCGTGCCCTAAAGCTACATGAAAGAGTTTCCGTGGTCCTCTTCTTGCTTGCTGCCACGCGGGTCCTCGTGGAAGTGCGCAGTAGGGAATAGTTTATTAGACAACTCTAACAATAACAGCGAATAGCCAGGACGTCGGATATAGACGATATTAAATCACACAATCCAGGGTGGGCCTTTTATAGGCTCCTCCCGGACGTTCTGGTCACGGTGGTGGCCGGATCTGGATCAGAGTCCGACCAAAGTTCGCACATCCTAGCGCCCACCCTGGAAGATCGCACGTTTTTTTTGCTCGCATCGCCTGTCTTGGCGTAGGTCAATTTTGATTAATCAACATCCTAAATCGCGCTTCCGCGATACTCCGGCCCTCAGAAGGGGGTGGGGTCGGGGATTTCGTCTAGTCCAAGCTTCTGTCTGACCGAGTTTGCCTTTGTCCTCGTTCGCTGGAGTTCGGATTCCACTTCCTTTATGGCGTCTTCGATCTGCTGGGCTACGTCCGGTTTCTCGCAAATGGCTGAATGGTGCCCGAGCTGGCCGCAATGGTAGCACTTGGTCCAGTACTTCGGGCATTGTTCTGTCTCAGTGCACCCGATCTCCAGGCAGGTAGGGCAGCGGTGATCTTCTTTCAGGAGCAGCTTTCGACGGTTGCTATCTCGTACCTTCATACAGGAATCGCTGTAGTGGTCCCCGCGGGTTCCACAGAAGGCACATCGCATGCGGGCTTCTCTGGTGCGGTCCATTCCGGTCGCGAACTCTCGTGGACGACAAGGCTGCTGCTTCCTGAGGGTATCGATTCTGATTTCCAGGATGTGGATCTTCGCTTCGAGGCTTCTCCTCACGAAATTCATTGTCTCGTGGTCTTGTTCGGGAACGGGCTCGGTCGCATCCATTGGCTCATCTCGACGAGGTGTCTCGAGAGGTTCCGCCTCTCACGGCTGGTCCATCGGCTGGCTCTCAATCTTCCTGGCGAGATCCTCGATTGAGTTTTGAACGGCGTTGAGTGATGCAGTGACCTTTTCCAGGTTCGACTCCTGCTGAGCGCGTTCTTCGGATAGAATCGTGGATCGTACATCGCGCAACGTCGCGTGGAGGTCGTTGATGGACATCAGCTGATCGGCTATGATCCTCTCTATTGCTCCTTGCTCCATCGGCAGGTCGTGAGCTCGTCCTTCAGCGTCATAGTACTGCTGTGGCTGTTCGAGCATCGTCTCCCATGCTGCAGCTGACGTCTTCCCAGTGGCGATCAGGAGAGGAGCGGTGGCGAACAGGGTGCGGAGGGAATGTCTGAGGCTGAGGAACCGGATCTCGCAGTTTTCCGCCTTAAGCTCTAAAATTTGCGCGTCGCGCTCAAGTTCGCCCCAGCGCTCACTAGACGTGGAAAAAAAGGGTACATCATGATGAAGCTTGTCGACAATAGAGGAATACAGCATAACATCACGACACTTGGTAACAATGCGATCGAGAAGATCCTCGGGAGGCATGAGGTGCGGTATCGCGGAGCGGAGACGTTTCAGGTCGCGCTTGGTCCGTCGCATCTCCTCGTACACGTTCATGCTTCGATTCATCTCTGAATAGTGATCATTAATTGTTGTCGCATGGGTCGTCGCTGATTTCGCTATTTTTTGGCAGATTTGCGCGATTGCGAGCGCTTTTGGGCAATATCACCGGGCGCGATGAGATCGCGGCGATTTGGCATCATTGCAAGATCTTGACTCTAATTTTGCGGCCACAATCTGATCGCGAGAGAATGAATGATTCCTATCGCAGTGCTGTGCAAAATCGCGAAGCAACCAGAATCGCGCATCGCAAGCAAATCGCGCATGGATTGGATCGCAGTGCGAATTGAGTTGAATAAATTGAAGCGAATTTTAAGCAACTTTGACTCACTTGGGACATGGTGCGATCGCGATGATAGCAAGGCTGCGATGCGATGCGCAGTGGAGCGATGCAATCGCGGTTGGATCAAAGTCATATGGCGACGCATTACTACTGACCAGCGATCATGGTGTAGGGCGATTTATGCCATGATATGGAACAGAATTGCATGGCGATGTGATCACGGTCGCAAAGTGAAGCGAATCGATTTTGGGATATGTTCTTCGGAGTGGATATTGAGCAGCTTACTCGCAATGCAAAGACCTCCAAGGAGAATCGGACAGCGAACCCTTCGTATATTGTGGAGCGATGTAGATCGCAAATTCAACGCGAATCGCATGATCAATTATGGGGTGACGCATATTTTGGAGCGAGGCGAGCTGTCAAAGGAATCGCGCTTTATAGCAAAGAATATCGCGAAGCGAACTTCACAAAGGAAAGTGACTAGCGATAGCGACATGACTGAAAGGCGGTGCTAGGTAGCCCGCGATGGAAATCGAATTGCGAATGGACATAAATCACAGCAGAAATCGCGCTGGATTTTGGAGTGAGGTGATGCCGCACTCTGTGATTGGAGTAAGAAGTTGCAGTGTTTTGCGAGCTGCGATCGAAGGGAAAAAATCGCGGATTGAGGAGCTTGTAAGCTGTGACCGGGGTGAGAAATCGCAGAGAGGTGCAGGCTGCAATTGAGATTTGAAGAATCGCGGAGTGAGGCGAGATTGTGAAATCGCGGAGAGGTGCGGACGGCGATTGAGACTAGGAAAAACACGGAGCGAAAAGAACTGTAAGGAAGACGGTACTTGCAAGCGAAAATGCTTTTTTTGTAGAGTTTCATTTTATTTTGTTCAAAATGTGCAAACTGAAAGGGTGAGTTTTTAGGAAAAGGTGAGATGTGACTTTTTGAGCGAGCTCATATCAAGAGGATTTAATTGTGAGCTTCAGAATTGTTCTGAAAACTTACTTGCCGTCGCTTGCGGAGGTTGTATCGCTCGCACCGGTTATCCTGTGCTGCTGTAATGCTTGATGCGTCTGCGGGCAAGTTCTGTCGCAGACTTCGAGGTTGAGTTTCTTCGCAGTCGCACTTAAGTTCTAAAGGAACGATCAGATTTATAGGTCTGCGGATTATTCTTCCTGTCGCAGTTTTTAATTTTGCTTCGCGGATTACTCCGTCAGTACCTGCTTGGATCTCTGCTATGCGCGCTAATCACCACTCATTACGAGGTAAAATTGGGTCCATCAGGAGCACTACAGCTCCTTCGTGTGGTTTCGCAGGATTGCTGCGCGCTGCCGAGAGCCATTTCCGGTGTTGCTCTCTAAGACTCGAAAGGTATTCGCTATGCCAGGTTTGCCAGACCTTCTGGGTTGCAGCATACGATGATTGAAGAGCTTCTTCGACTTGCTTTCGTGTTTGTACCGCACCCTGTACTGTTGCCGGTTGATAATCTGGATCTTCTGCGTCTGTGCCGATTGCATCGAAAGGATAGGTAACCACCATCTCCTTCTGTATGAAGTCAATCGGTCGGAGGGACGCCAAATGCTCAAGTTCAGCCTCCTGATATGTCAGTGGTCGCGTATTCAAGCTGGCTCCTATTTCTGTGACCACCGTAATGAGGTTATCCAGGTCTAGGTGGATTTTCCCGAGGGTTTTATTGAGAGAATGTTTGATGGACTTGATCAATCTCTCATAGAATCCCCCCTGCCACGGCGCATAGGCTGTTATATGTCTCCACTCTATTCTGTTGTTCGCGATAAGTGGAAGCGATTCCGCATTGTCAATCGCTTCTGCCAGGATTTCGGCGCTCAGCAGGAAAGTAGGCGCGTTGTCGCATGTTATCGAGCTTGGGATTCCTCTGCGCGAGGAAAATCGCCTCAGTGCGTTAAGAAATGCGGGTGTACCCATGCTGGTCACGACTTCTAAGTGGATCAAGCGGGTTACTGCGCAGGTGAAGATGCACCCGTACGCTTTTAACGATGAATCCCCGTCTCGAACGTTGGGTAGGTCGAAGAAGTCCAGTCCTATATGTTGGAATGGTCTACATTGTTGGACTCTTCGAGCAGGCAAGTCTGGCATTGCGGGTACGAGTATGGTGTAGCATTGAATCGCTTGCAGCGCACGCATTTTTGCACTAAATTTCTCGCTTTCTGTCGCAATCGCGGAATCCAGTATTCGGATCTTACTGTTGCCATTGTGTGGGCGACGCCGCTGTGGAAGAACTTGCCATGAGCTTCTCGCAATATAAGGTCCGCTATTTCCGACTTGGGTGAGATGAGGATGGGGAACTTCGTGGAGTCTTCTAACGTGCTTAGTCCAAGTCGACCCCTGATTCTCCATAATCCTTCAGAGTCTTCGAAGAGTTTGAGAGTCTTGTCCATGGACTTCCTGTAGTCTTCTGTGAAGCTCTGCTGGTGTAGCTTGATGAGCACGACCTTTGACATCCTTAGTTCGTTACCAGTCAAATCATCCTCACTGTGTGCGTTTCGCAGCGCTGGAATCTTGTCGCAAATGCGTTGTTGGTGGTCTGAGGGTAAACGGGCTACCAGCTTGCTTAGGAAGCGCAATGACCAGGCCATTACTCGCTGAGCTTTTATGAGGGAACTGTAACGATTCCAAGGGAATTTTGGACAATCGCTGGCGCTGACATTGAACGCAATGACCTCGCTTGTTGGTTCAGCACTCTCAATGGAGAAGAGCGTTTGATTCCATGTTGGCGGCGAGTCTCGCAGGATACTAGGTCCAGTCCACCAATGATGGTTGACTATTTGTTCCTTGGATAAACCTCGCGTTCCTGCATCAGCAGGGTTGGAGTCGCTGGGGATATATCCAAAGAGAACTTCCATCCCTCTGGAAGTCAGTTCCGAGGTGATTCTGCGGAGTTCCTTTATGCGGTTGTTGACTAATCTCCCCCAGTCATGTTGACTGGGGTTTTTCCTTATCCAACTCAACACGATCTGGGAGTCAGATAGGAACACAACCTTGTTCATCGCTTGTATTTCGGATGATAACGCATTGAGAACTGACAAAGCTAATCTTGCAGACATTGTCAGCGCGTTCATCTCGAGCTTGGGTATAGTAGTTCTCATTCTGATTGGGGACAGCTTTGACTTTGCCATGAGAAGATGCGAGCTATCCTGAGATACCACGTGCGCACAAGTCGCCATCGCAATCTCGCTCGCATCCGCAAACAGAACTAATTGGTTGCTCGCAGATGTAGGGATGTGGCGTGGAAATTTTTTCTCAAACCCATTTACGGATTGCAGCAATTTCTCCCACTGTTGCTGGAGCGGTTGCGATAGGGTTTGATCCCAGGAGTAGTCGTGTCTCCACAAATTTTGCTGAAACTGTTTCGGCAGAATCATGAGTGGAACTAACCACCCAAGTGGGTCGTAAATGGACGCTATCTGCTGAGTTACGCTGCGCTTTGTGACTGCTTTCGCTTGCGGGAATTTGCAACGGATGTGCAGAGAATCCTCTTCAGAATGTCACAGGATCCCTGAAACCTTTTGACTTTTGGTTTTCGCACATTTGTCGGCTGGAAGGACGCGTTCCACTTCGCTTGTATTTGATAAGAATTCGTGCAAGTTCATTTCCATTTCGCAGAAGACGCTGTGAGCTGCTGCAGACTTACGACTTATCTCTTGGGGAGTATCGCCGCCCAAGATTAAGTTGTCTACATACAGATTTCCCTGAATCTCTCGTGCGAGATTCTTGTTGGCTACTGCGGTTTGCAGATGGAATCTTATTGTGCCTCCTAGAAGAAAGGGAGAGACATTTAATCCAAACGGGACTCTTGTAAATCGCAAATGTATAAGTTGTCGTCCTCCGGCGGTAAGGTCATGTCTCGCACCCATAAGAACCTTGTCGCATCTCGGTCAGCTTCTTGTAGTCGAATTTGCAAGAAGGCCTTTTCGACATCCGAGGTAGCAACGAATGGTTTCACTCTGAAGCGCAGAAGCATCCCATATAGTTCTGGTAGTAAGGTGGGTCCTTGATATAAGACCTCATTCAGTGAAGGACAACCCTTGTAATGCGAAGATGCATCAAATACTATGCGCAGCTTTGTTGTTTCCTTTTGAGGGGTTATTACCGCTTGATGGGGGAGGTAGTGCACAACGCGTGCGTTACTGTGCTCCCTATTGATGGCTTCTTCGATTATGCCTTTCTGAAGTTGGTCCTTGAATACGTCGTCGTACTGCTGGAGGAGGCCAGGCTTCTCGCCCAGTTTTTGCAGTACGCTTACTAGTCGTCGATGGGCCAATTTGTAGTTGTTTGGCAGTGAGTCGCGGTTGTCTTTAAACGGCAGTCGCATGTAGTATCCATCCTCACGCTTTTCGATGGTGTCATTGAAGAATTCGTGCACTCTTTTTGCACTATCGCGCGCTCGGTTTCCATGGGTCCTGTGAATTCTTCGATTCCAGTGAGGTCATTATTCCAGGACTGGTCCCACTTTTCGATCTCCTCTCGAGGCTTGATAGAAAGCTCGCATTCACTTTCTATAAGCTTGCATGTTGTGTTAGTGGGTTTTTCGTCGTTCAGGACGTTTTTTTCGGTGAGAAGATAACCCAGTCGTGATGGTATGATGCGCAATCCTGACGGTAGAATATGCTGCTCGCATGGGAACTTTATCAAGTCCCACATTTCGTCGCACCCTAACAGTATTTTGGGACGAACTGTCGACCCCTGTAAGTTATGGACGTCTATCTGACATTTTTCCAGGTAGTCGACGTCGTCTTTACTGAAAACCACTTGTTTTCCTTTTCCTGAGATGGTATCAGTCTTGCAGAGGGTCACGTCGATGGGTTCTTGGTGGTCGTCTCAGATTTTTGCGCTAGTGATGTCGCAATTACTTACTTTGGGCTCCTTAGCTCCGAAGGTGTACATCGCTAGATCTACGGTGCGCAGTATTGGAAGTTCTAGTTCCTCCGCTAGTCCGCTCTCTATGAACGATTTGTCTGCTCCTGTGTCAAGGAGAACTTGGACTTCTTGGAGTTTTCCCGTCTTCGCATGCTTGATACGCGCTTTGCCTGTGAGCAGAAATACATCAGCTTTCCCAGATGAAAGTCCCTCTGTAGCATATTCAGTTGCTGTGCTGAATACTGCTTCCGGCTCATTACTGTGTGAGCTCGGAATACTCTCTACACACTGAACGTTCGTCCCTTTCCGGAACTTTGTCCTGTTTCCCTCTTTGCCTTTCGCAGGTTGGGGTTGATGTGTGCTTTCTTTTTGGTGGTCTGATACCACTTCCAGTAGCTTGGGACAGATTGAGAAGTGATGCTTCTTCCTGTCGCACCTAGCGCAGCCTTTACTGACGCAGTCCTGAGCGAAGTGGTCCTGCTTTCCACATTTCATGCACAATTTATTCCCCTTCAGAAACTCGATGCGGTCCTTCATCACTCTGACCTTTGAACATCGCAGGGAATTGTGGTCGTCTCCCTCGCAGTAGAGACATTTTCTGTGCGCTGCTGGTGCATTGCGATTTTGCGGACGGTCGAATCGTCTCTCCACTCTTTGAGCTTTATCTTGTGCTTTATCGCAGTGCATAAGGCTCGGTGTCGCGGAGCATTTCTGCTACTCGCTCTTCTGTCGCTGTGGACTTATCCAGTTCTGCAAGCAACTCCTGGACATCCCATTCCTCCTCGGAATTGTTTCTTGTGCTCATTTGTTTGAGCATCTTGCGCTGGAGTTCTATTCGGAATTCCGCGAGTACCTTTTGGGTTATGTAGGATCCTCGCAACATTACCCCATTTTGTCATAACTGGGATGTCAGGGACACCAGGTACTCCAGAAGTTGCCGTTGATCCCTGATTGCATTGCCCTTTGCGCTGGCTGTTTCCAGGCGGGACTGTAGGTGGCGCACGAGCCTCGATCGATCTCCATATTTCGATCTGAGAAGGCACAGTGCAAGTGGGTAGTTTTCTTCCGTTATTGCGTATCGCTTGATAGCTTCGCGGGCCTCTCCTCTTAGCGCATTTATGAGGTAATTGAACTTTTGTAGGTTTGTTAGGTTTTGAGAGTCCACGTTTGCCTCAAACAGCGCCCAGAAGTTATCAAACTCCCCTAGTTTTCCAGCAAATTTGGGAATCGGGATCGCAGGTAATTCAACTCTCGCCTGATGAACCGATCCTTGCAAGTGCGCACTGCTAGTCTCAGGTTCATTTAGGCCGGCTCTCTTCGCCTCGATGTTAACAATAAGCGCATGAGATTGTACTATTGAGTTTTGTGCGCTCTCAATGTATTCCTGGATTTTAACTTCCTGGTCCTCGGACAAGGGATCTTGGAGCCTATCTACGGCGTCTGTGAGCTGCGACAGCGCTTCTACCACGGCGGAGTTGCTTGCTTTCAGGGCTGCTAGGGCCTCTACTAGCGCTCGCACTGTAGGCTCGCACGTAAGTAGGTTGCTACTTGTCGCAATCATGCCGTTCAGGGCGTTCACATACCTAGTGAGCAGGCCTTCCTTTGCGCGTAAGCTCGCACTGCCGCTCATGCTCGCAAGAGGGTGCTAGAGCAAGTTACCTAATAGCTAGGCGCACTCCCAGTAAAACAATTTTTTTCAAGATTTCAATGGCTTCTTACCTCTAGCAGACGCTCGAGTCCTTTATTGGTCGAAGCCGATGCACCATGAAAGAGTTTCGGTGGTCCTCTTCTTGCTTGCTGCCACGGTTCCAGATATCACGGTGGTGGCCGGATCTGGATCAGAGTCCGACCAAAGTTCGCACATCCCAGCGCCCACCCTGGAAGATCGCACGTTTTTTTTGCTCGCATCGCCTGTCTTGGCGTAGGTCAATTTTGATTAATCAACATCCTAAATCGCGCTTCCGCGATACTACATTTATAATTCATCGCAGTCCGATCCGGCTGGATAACGAATGGAAGGTATTGACCTTCTGATAAAGAAAATCAATAATACGGCCTTTTGTTATCCAACCGGACCGGACTCCGATGCGTCGGAGTCGCTTAAGCCGACGACTAGTCTGGTCTGCATGAGAGTTTTCGGGCGCTGTGCAGCTTATGTCCATTTGAAATAGCACAGTGAGGAAAAAATTTGATGGATGTTGAAATTTCCTATCTAGTCCTGTGAAATCATCGAAAACGTTCGGGTTTGAATCAAGTTATGGCAAAGCGACAGTGAGCGACGGAGCAGCACCACTACTCACCGTCGGTTTTTCAATGTTGCCGAGCATTGTATACATGTATGTCAAAGGGATGAACCCTCTTTTCTTTGTCGCTTCTCAGAAACAGGTGTTCACAACAGGGATGTGCGTAATTACAGTTTACGATTTATGAATTACGATTTACGGCCATTTTTTGCACTTTTTACGATTTAACCCATTGACGACCGCTTGGCTCACCGGTGAGCCGCGCTTCTTCGAGCGCGTGGGACCGCGCGGCTCACCGGTGAGCCGCCCTTATTATCAACTGTTGACCTTTCGGGCTATTTTGCAGTATTTCCATATGAAATGAGTACAACACATCTAAACAATGATCATATAGCTGTGGTTCAAGAAAAATATCTTTTTTTGCTGTGCCAGATACCATGGAAAGGATGGGATTTCAAAATCGAGGAGGATCGCATTACATTTCTTGTGTAGTGGTTAAGAATAATCTGTATAGGAGCCGTATTTTCTACACAAAAAAGCATTCGCTGCATCTTGCACTTCGCTACTGTTCAAACTAGAGGAGTAAACGTGCATACTCTCGGAAAACTTCTTCATAGCACTCAAAATACCTTTAACAAACTTGTTTTGCCGTCAAATAAAGTGGTAATTGTTTAGATTCTCAGGTTTTTTAGTCCGATGACACTAGTAAGCTTCCTGTTCTAAATTTCAGATTATTCTTACAGAACTTCGTGTTTTAGTCTAAATTGTCTTACCATAACAGCGTGGAACTATGCAGGCGCCGCGCTCCTGAAGTGGGCGTTGGTCCCACGCGCCAGACACGCGAAAATGCGCGCGGTCGTCAATGGGTTAAAATTCACAAAAAATGGCCTGAATTTCGCAACAAAATCGTTACAACAACAGGAAGGGAATCTCGTCATAGCACTCGTGATAAGAGTGGAAATGTGCATAATTTGTGTGTATTCGCACAGCAATATTAGAATCAAACTCTCATAGTTTCGCTCATAATTTCCATTATTTAAAGAGGGCGGCTTACAACAAATTCATTTTTGATAGTCTTGTGAAGATGACTTACTAGAATCGTGGAAAGCTTACATGAAGTTCTACAGGAATATCAATAGCCATAATCAACCAGCTTTTCCTAACGGTGCTAACAATTATACCTGTGACCGAATCGAATATATCCGAAGAAGTGTTCGAACATTCGAATAATTTATTCCTTCGGTTTTCTAAAAAGAGTAGAAATTCGAACAATTCGTTCATTCAACAATTTAGAAATATGGGTCATTCGAACAATTCATTCATTCGGGTTTTTTAAATCATCGGTTATTCGAACAATTCGTTTATTCGACTAAAAAAGACGGGTATTCGAGCAATTCGTCTAGATCTTTTGAAACTGGCGGATTCAAACCATTGTTTTACTTGAACTGGGAACTGTAATGACATCGAGGGTGAGTAGCGTGTCGCGTGCGCAAAGAATTACGTGTCGTGCCCCGAAGAGTCGTTGGAAACCCATCCCTTCCTAACAGATCGCCTGTCATAATGTGTTATGGCTGACCTTTACAGGTGCAAGTTATAGAGGCTGATTGTGGCAGCATTTAAGGATTGTTGTCGGAAAGAGCATTGCTAGAGGGGTAAGTGGCAGAGCAGAAATGACCAGTAAAGGTGGGGAACGTGGAAAAAACTGGAATCGGCGCCACTTTGGGGAATCGGATGGAAAAATAAAAATAATAAGAATGCTGACTTTAATACAAAATATTAATATTAAACAAGTAGAAAAAACTCAAAAATATTCAAAAAGAGACAACTAAAGATAAACTTATGCTAAATTTTCGACCATTTCATAGATATTTCTGAGAAGTTCGGCAAAACATTCTCGGAGCGGGGACCACTCCTCCCTCTCTGATTCGGCTGCTGGTAAAGGAAAGGGCAACATTTACTTCCCCATAATCTATACATCGTAAGTTACGTTTAAAAAAACTTAGTGAACTTGTCTTCTCTTTTTCCTTACTTACATCCTTATCATATGTTGACTTAACTAGCGCCCCTTCGGGACGCTAGAAAGTGGGGTGGGGCAGCCACTTGGGACATGTGCAAAAGCTTCGCACTTGCCAAATCTCTAGAAAATTGATAAAGAAGTGGAACCAATCTTGAAATGGGCCCAAACATGAGGTCCTTCTTATGAGTTGAGTATGAGTATGAGAAGTCCGTTCTCCATCGTATGGCGAATTCGTGCGTATTCTTCACTACCGGGCGAACGCAGAAGCGTTCTCCATCGGAGGAACTGTATCTTGCCGTTCTCCACACTATTGGACCAAAGCGAAATCGTATCCGAGTGTTTTCCACACTTCTGGGCCGCAGTGGGCTTTCTTTCCATCGGTGGACACCAGTGGCGGACGCAGGGGGGGGCGGGGGGGGGGGCGCGCCCCCCCCCGAGAATGGGTCGCCAAATTTTCGAAATTACTTTACAATACAAATAAAAATCTTGTGTTAGTTTATTTTTAATTGTTTATTTTTATTATTATTTTTAATATATTTTTTATTTATTGTTTATTATTATAATTAATATTATTATTAATTTTATTTTCCGTCTGGGTCCCCAAAACGGCGGAGACCCCACTTTTCTTCCCACGCCCCCCCCCCTCCCGCCCACTTTCTGCGTTCGCCACTGGTGGACACGTATTCTGGCGTCATCTTCACTGTTAGACCACAATGAACCCGTTCACCATCGGCTGAACCGTACCCTGGTATTCTCCACTTTACTGAGTCACAGCGGACCAATCCTATATTGGCGGACACGTATCCTGGTGTCATCCACACCACTGGGTCACGGCGGGCCCTTCCTCCATCTGAGCGCCCGCATTCTGGCGCCCTCCTCACAGTTAGGGCAACCGGATCCGTTCTCCAGGGGCGTGCTCGCATTCCGGCATTCTCAACATTGTCGGACCGTGAACCCGTATCCTGACATTCTCCATACCATTGAGCTACGACGGATCCTTCCTCCATCGGTGAACCAGCATTCTCGCGATTTTATCATTGTAGGGCCATGGCGGACCCTTTCTCCATCTGCGGAGCCGTATCCTGGTGTTTTCCACACTATTGAGCAACGGCGGATCCTTCCTCGTGGACCCGTATCCTCGCGTCCCCCACACCACTGAGCCACGGCGGGCCCTTTCTCCATCGGTGGACCCGTATCCTGACGTTCCCCTACACCACTGGGCCACGCTGGGTCCTTTCTCCATCGGTGGACCCGTATCCTAGCGTTCATCACACCACTTGGCTACGGCGGACCCGTTCTTGGCTGCAGCGGACCCGTTCTCTGTCGACGGACCCGTAATCTGACGTCCCCCACACCACTGGGCCACGGCGGGCCCTTTCTCGATCGGTGGACCCGTATCTTGGCGTCCCCCTCCACCACTGGGTCACGCCGGGTCCTTTCTCCATCGTTGGACCCGTATCTTGGCGTCCCCCTCCACCACTGGGTCACGCCGGGTCCTTTCTCCATCGGTGGACCCGTATCTTGGCGTCTCCCACAGCAATGGGCCACGGCGGGCCCTTTCGCCATCGGTGGACCTGTATCCGTATATTGTTGACTGGTTACACAATGTCATGCCTTGATATATTGAAGCTTTTACTCTGTGTTAGTGCAGATGCTTTCTCGAAACGAACGGATGCCGTGACTAAGGAATCGCTGCGAAAATTCAGCAGGGGATGTGGCAATAGGCGAGAATTCAGCTCGCAACAGTGGAAGGGTGGTTTTCTGCTGCGTACATTGTGCAGCCTGAAGGCTTGCAAACATTCCCTCACCCCTATGCTGCGATACCGCCAGCAAAGGTGATGAAATCACGACCTCGTGCATGCGGGAGAGTCAGCAGTGACGTAATTACGAGTCCCGAAACGAATGTGTCTGAGTCCCTAAAAATCGGCCATTTCGCCCCACAGTCTGCGCCTCAAGATTGCGGTGTCTATGAGTGCCGCCGCGTATCTCTAGCTGCTCTAGCTCCCTTACGGCGCTTTGTTTAATAGATTACATCTTTCAAAAACTTTATGTATGGGTAAGCATGAATGTACATGAAGATATTGTAGTAGTTGCTAATTCTAATGTCGATGGGGTGTGAACGACAAATAACAACTTTTAAAAATGCAGGTTTGGGACCGAATATTCGAGTCGAATATATTCATTCATTCGGCTTCCAGAAATACTCCACAGTTCGAACTATTCATTCACTCGGGTAGTCCGAAATGTTTGATATTCGAATAATTCATTCATTCACACATTGCTAAAAGTGGAATATTCGATCTATTCATATTTCGAATAGTTGAAATAATGCAATATTCGAATCATTCAAAAGTCCGAATATTTGCAAAGTCGTCGAATATTCCCAAGTATACTAAACATAAGCTATCACAGGGATTACGAGTAGCCTACAAAACCCTTGTCGTCTTTCTACTAGTTTCGCTCTGTTTTTTTTTTCTCCAAATTCAACATCGGTTTGATGTGGTTTTTTTTCGGCGGGGCTCGTGATAGCCATTTGATAACATGCATAAACGAAGAGATAAAGTGCAAGAAATAATCCCTTACTCTCACTCGACTTCATCGGAAAATGGTGGAAGCATTGAATGCGTAATTGTCTCATAAAGTGACTTGGTGTTGGACACCTGATTCAACTCAGCGCTTCATCCTACCAGGCCTGCTGGTACCGAATTTAGGGACCACTCGGGGATGGATGGCTCGGTTGAAACGGGAACAGATAGAATCATGGACCGTGCTGACGAAAACACTAACCATGTACTCGACGCTGGGTAACTAGGGCTACAGCCCGTGAACGGTGGTTCATTGTTTGGCTTCAAAGATTTATTTACCCTTATACAAGGGCAGCGCACGAGCACCGTTTTTGTGCTATCCAGAGAAGAGCCCTTATCAAGCTCGTCCCCTGCTTTTATGCAACAAAGTTACGCAATACAGGCGGAGTGACGCGAGGGGTCGCTCAGATCGCGACAAACTAGATTAAAGGGAATTTTCTCTTTCTCAGCGACGGATAATGAGTCTTCCAGAACTAGATAGATGCTGAAGATATAGAGAGAAGCTTTTTCTTTTCATCGTAATGTTGTTGCTTTCAGGATAAGGCATGGCGATTGTGTGGATTTCACGGTAGATGCCTCAGAACGTTTTGGGAATGACTTTCCTTTAGTTACGATTTAGGATTCACTGGCTGCCGTACCCGGCTTCGCTCGCGTGTTTTATTACCTTGGCTACATGATACTGCTGAGGCCAATTACTATCATCGACAATTCATTAAAATCTCCATAATTTTGGTGATCAGCATGTTAGCGAAGCCCAGGTGACCCTTTCTCATCGACTTGTGCGGGAAAAGTTAGCAAAGCTATTTCGGTGACATTGAATCGACGTGTTCGTACAACGTGGTTGTCACATTCATACTCAGCATATCGAGGAACCCCAGGAGAGATGTCTTCACCGCTTCTTTGGGCGGAAGAGCCAAAAATCAATAAAATCGAAAAATCGATATTTCATGCAAAATGTTTGTCATATTCGTATTCAGCATATTGAGAAACCCCAGTAGACATGTCTTTACCACCCCATGATCAAGATTAGCGAAAAACCAATGAAATCAATGAATCGATAAATTGGCGCAAAATAGTGGCCATATTTGTGCTCAGCGCATTGAGGTACACCAGTACAGGGTGTTTTTGCGGGAGTAAAATCGGTGCAATTGCGGACCCAGTACAAAGGCTACGGGCGAATTGCTGGAACCTCCGCTTTCACGTGGTCTTTCGACTGAGAATTTGATCTATTGGAATGGATCAGATCGCGCGCGATTTTACTCCCGGAAAAACACACTGTAGGCATGTTTTCGCTAGTCCCTGGTCAAGAAGAGCGAAAAATCAATAAAATCAATAAATCGATAAATTGGCGCAAAATGGTTGTCATATTCGTGTTCAGCTCATTGAGGTACCCCAGTAGGCATGTTCTCGCTAGTTCCTGGTCAAGAAGAGCTAAAAATCAATAAAATCGATATAATCGATAAACCAATCGATAATCCCAGGTGCAAAGTAGCTTATAACCTCCGCCGGCCAGTGGAGAGTCTTCCTGCAAAATTTGGTCCCGATCGGTTCATCCTCCGCGATTTCTACTCGGAACACACAAACACACACACAAACACACTTTCAGTTTTATATATACAGATTGTGGTTTTGGGGAATTTGCGATTTACGATTTTTTGTTACGCACATCTCTGGTTCACACCGCTACTATAAGAGAGATTTCAGGAAAGGATGCTTTCGCTATTCTTCTCCATGTTTTACTTCTCTATCAATGCCGGGTCCATGATTTCCACGTTCATTTCTCCAATTTTCAGATGTGAGCTTTGATATCTGTAAGATATTTTGAAATATGTCATCCTATATATATATATATATATATATATATATATATATATATATATATATATATATACACGTTCAGCTCAGCCCTGCCTTGGACAGGATTCTTGCTATCCACTCGCCTTCGGAATCCCGGCAATCCTGATGATATTGGCAACATGTAAGTGAACGTTTGTAAGTCTCCTCTCCGGTAGCCAACCTAAATGATTGGGATGGGACGATGCTTTTACCCTAGATGCTCTACAATAAGTTAAGTTCTTGCACACCATGTTTAGCAGCACCGCAGCAGCAGAATTCAACACAAAGGCAGGACCTCTATGGTCGCGCTGAGCCAACTCAATAGCAACTCAAATAACCCAGCAGATCAGGAGTATGTCGCGATTTGCCTTCGTAACAGCTCAAAGTAGAGTGAAGTGAGAGGCGCGCCCATCGCGGCACGGTAGTGTTTCTTGTCTGCCTTATGGAGCTCAAACTTTCGGATAATGTAGCACTGTTGAACAGTAGTAATATGTATATCACAATCCATCGGATTCTGATTAGTGCTGCAGGAGAGTTAGATCTCAGCACAGGATTCCCTCCGGGCACCATTCCAGTAGACGCACTTGAGCAGGTTTTGAGTCTTACTCAAACGTCACGGTTAGGGCATCCAGTATGAATTCAATGCAGCAAGGTCTCTTCTCACGTAAAATGCTGTTCAAATAAAATTGAGCGTGACGTTGACGTTGTGAACCACAAAAATCTAAGAAAATTTGCACTGACCGGGCATCCTTTCAGAAACGCGATGAAATTCTTGAAGGAAGAGGGGAAACGGAATTCCGTTCTAACCACAGATTTTTCCAATGCTTTTTACATCTAATCCATTTTTCTGATGAAAATATAACAGCTTTGTTCTGAAGATGGCTCCAGTTCTACGACGACATCGATGCTCCGTACCTCAATAGGTGCGCCTCCCACTTGACTTCGAGCTATTGCAAAAGCAAATTGCGACATACACCCGATCTGTTAGGTTACATGAGGTGCTGTTGAGTTACTTTAGTGTGGACATGTAGGCCATTGCGTCAAATTCCACTGCTATGGTGGTACGAAATAAGCTGTGCAAGAACTTAGCGTGTAAATGTGCAGATTCGCAGGAAATCACTGTAAATATGCAGATTCGCAGGAAATCACTGTCATCAGCGGAGCGCAGCTTCGCCGCGCTTTGCGGATGACAGTGATTTTCTTGAGTTCAGATAGTCTAAAAAGTAACGTGGCGCACGGATCCGAGACAAAGCGCAACAAGGCGGCGCTCTAGTTTGGTTATGTAAATTCCTCAAAACAATACGATGCCTAGAATTGCTTCGCAGACCACCTTACAATTTTTTCCTTTTCTTAAACAAAATATGGATGGAGTCAACGAATGATGAGTGACAGATTATAGGTTACATTTAAAGCTTGCAACTCTCACGCATTTTCAACCTCTAACAATGCGAAGATTCTCAGTATCTCACTCTCTCACCATAGAGCAATTTATGACTATCTCGTAACTACCGCGGGAACTCCTCCATTTCCTGAGACTTTCCCGTTCATCACATCTTAATAACGAGTTGTTTTCATGAGGAGTTGTAGAAAGTCGCAACGCTATGTGTGGGCACCAATTTTATCATCGCTCATGATTCCTGCCATACAGGAAAGAAATTCCATTCATTTTGCTCGTTAAAGTGCCTAATATCTGTGGAACAATTAGCGAATGCCGCTGTTCATTACCACTTGTTCATCAAGCAGTAGTAAGTACGTTCTTTTATTAAGCATTTTTTTAAGGTTTATTCATGGCAGGATCTTTCTGGTACAAGAAACCGCCGCCAAAAGAGAACATCTTCGCCGAAGTCGCCCGTGCCATAGGGGTTTGTTCCTTTCCTGAACCACAAATTCTTCTTTTCTATGACCAAAATCGACCGTTTTTGTTTACACTGTTTGATAAGAATTTCCCGCTGTCGCAATTACTCCCAGGAAACCAAAAGCCTGCAATCAAGCTTATTCTTAGAGTTGTAGTTGTAGAACTAATCCATTTAGCGAGCCATCATCAACAAATTTCATTCGGGAACAAGCAAAGAACACTGGCTGGATAACTACATGGACACCCATGTTTGTGAGAAAGATCTGAAGTAAGTCACTGTTGGGCCTTCACTGACACGTTTGCGCTTTGAACAAATCTCCGACTGTGCCGTTTGTAAAACTCATGTGACGGAAGCTCCTGGACAGCAGTGCTCGTAGTAAACCTGCATGCGTGCGCTTGTAGGATCATCGTACACAACGCCCGCTATTTGCAGAATTCTCCAGGAAGGACAGCTCAACCTTGGTCTAAGATGATTGATAAGGTGGTGAGGTGATTAGAGCACCTTTTGAACCGTGTCAGGCTATTCATTCGCAAGTCCAAAAAGGCCCAACGGCCTAGCGTTAGGCGTGCGGGTGATAAGTGTTCGTAGACAATAGACCGGCACCACTTCGTACTACGAAGAGAGCACAGAATCATCCATGAGCGTTCGGCGCAGGAAAGTGCACACAGCTTCTATTCCGGTTCATCTCGACTTTTAGCTTGAGCTGGTTTCCATTCAATCTGGTTCTTTCATTGACATCTGTAGCAATACTCCTCATTTGCACCTCTCTTCTAGTACTTCGAATTTACACAAGAAATACTAGAGAAGAAAGAGGTAAAGAAGGAAGTACGCCCCATCACAAATTTCAGACTGTAGACCATGAACCATTCCGTAGTGGTTTGCTTCGGAACACAGAGTGTTTTTAGCTTTTCAAGAAGTCAAGCCGTAATTGGAACCAGTATCTCTACCTCTGTGCTGCTGTGAGGTCAGGAGATAATTGAATTTCTTTCAGATGCCTGGACCTTCGAAAGCAAACAAGGAATAAAAGAGCCTGTCAAAAGGTTGGTACATACTTGTGCAATACGAGTGGGAAACCACCAATTATTTCCAATATGATGCTTAAGAAATCTCCGCTGTAGCCCATCTTTATGAGAAACATTTGTCAGCAGAAATGTTCGTTAAAACTCAAAGAAGTAGTGCCTTTGCGAGCTACAACCTCTTCCGCGTTAGCGTAATTCAGATAAGCGATTAATTCAGAAAGTCTTTATTGACGATGTGAAATCGCTGCTTCGTGTACTGATCATGTTCCTGCCTGTTCCAATGTTTTGGGCTCTTTATGATCAACAAGGATCGATCTGGCTTATCCAAGGTCAGCAGTTTGAAAACCACTAAAATTTCGGTGTTGTGTTTCTTACTTCTGTGCTTCAAGGTATTCAAATGGATTGCCGTTTATCCGGAAATCTTCTACTACTTCCCGATCAAGTACAAACTTTGAACGCGGTGTTGATCCTCGTGTTCATTCCGCTTTTCCAAGTCATCGTCTATCCAATCGCTGCAAAGTGCATCAAACTCACGTGCGTTGTCAGCTTTTGTACTCGACATACATACTTCTGACTAACCGGGTCTGCTCAGGGTGTGGAGACCAGTACGAAGGTGTCCTAGAGCAACAATCAGCATGTCGTTAAGCGTAATTAGTGCCATTGCCGTTTTTTTCTTCAAGTGTCCTTTTTCTTCTCAGACAGACCGGCGCCATTTGATCGGTGGCTTAGGAGCCGCATAGCATGGGAAAGTATGGTTCACTTCGGTTTATCTCTATGAAGTCACATTGAAACCCACAACGATTCAAAAACAAGGAAATTTATGGTACTGTTCCCAAAGTATTCGATAAATGACTAGTGACAATACAGGGAAACTTGATCTTCATCCCATGAGCTTGCTTACACACTAAGTTCAGCCGTAGGGAAGTTCAGCTCGTTACTATTAAAACCTTGTGGTGAGGGTAGAATGGAACGTGCAACACGGAGTTCTTCTGTAGTTGCGTGTTTGTTGTATAAGCTTCCAGTAACTTTGTCATCTTCCACATAAGAACCTTGGTAAAGAGGATCATTAAGTGTTCGAAAACGATCCTATTACTTTTAGGATACACCATAGTGTATGGTGTGTTTCGCTGTGAATCATATCTCAATTCATGGTAACTTACACTAACCATAGATGTTTTTTATCAGAGGTACCCAATAGCGCTTTCCTCCCAACTTCTAGGCTTTTTTGGTGTTCCAAGTAGGAACGCAATCAAGAAATTCTGGAAGAAACTTATCTTTCGAAATAGTAAAGTGTCATTTTTAATAAGCCGTTCAGGCTTGCTCAATATATCAAGATCCACCATATTATCTCAGCCAACACTTGAAACTCCCATTAAGATAGCAATTACGGATAAAGTCACTTTGCTTATAGTAGTGACCGGGCGGAAGCCTGGAGAATGTTTCTTTTGTGATGAGACGAGAATACAGAGAATAATGAGAATTAGCAATAGCCTAGCTTCGCAAAGAAAGCGATTCATAGTGTTGAAGTTATCCTACATCTCATGGAACTTCTAGTTATTTTGTGAAATGCCTTGAAGCTGACACAATACAAACCCACATAAAGGATGGAAGCAGAATATTGTGTATCTTCTGCGAGCTGCATGGGCATGAAGCCTTCTGGTTCTCAACCTCTAGTTCCTTTGAATTCAACCGAGCCTTTTTTTGAACCGAACTGTAAATTATCAGCAGCGCAGAAAACAACAAAAAGGGATATCAAGCTTGAGCTCAACTCGCAACATTTCCACTCAATGAGAACGCTAACTAATTTTGTCATAATGTTATGCTAGACTATGTATGTAATATGAGAGACAACACAGATGGAATGGCATCCAAGTTGAGGGACATTGTACCTCTATACTCCACATTCAGTGAGAAGCCAGAATAAACATCAATTCCAAACAAGGTGATCTTCCATCTGCTAGGATCACCTCCAATCACTTGAGCATCAACAGCAGAATGAGGTCTGAAACACTGTTCTAGTGTTGTGTTTCCAGGCCACTCCGAAAAATGGTCGCTGGAGGTTTGCTCGCTTCCCTTTCCTTCCTCGTTACTGGATTCGTTCAACTAAGCGTCAACGTTAGTCATTTCAACTCGTTTCCACTTTCGCCTGCGCAACTATCCGAAATAATGAAGTTGTAATTCTCCAGGAAACACTTCCAACCTTGCCAGCTTCAGATGAAGCTTTCGTAAGCGTGTGGAATCAACTGGATGACTGTTCTGTAAAGGCTACTTTTCCTGGACACAACCCCTTTAACGTTGCTCCGAACATTGTGCGTTATTTCCTCAATATTTAATGCTCAGCACTTTGTGAACGCTCACTACCACCAGTGATATGCCATAGTGTTTAAGACAACGACTGATAATCGTAAGACCGGCGAGTCTTCGATGCACCTGAAAGCGCCGTCGGGAACGAAAACGTGGACAGTACCCATTCAGCTGAGCTACACCGGCTGCTCTAATGATAAATTCCAGGTGACATCAACGGGAGACTAACATGATGGTTGTTCATCACTACTTTTTCAGAATCTGCCCAATGTTTTCAATGCCAAATTGGAAACGACAAAGATTTATTACGTTGCTATCAGTCCAAATGGCATCTACCAAGGCAAATCTGATCCGTCTAAGCCAACCCAAGGAACTGGAGAATTTAGCCTAGGGTAAGACGATGCAAAAGCATCATAGGTATTTTACTGAGTGTTGCTTAAGGTTATTTCCTGGAACTCAGTAGTGCTTAACAAGCGCTATGAACTTAAAATGCATCGAAATTGGTTTCTTTTGAAGACAACGCTCTCGCCCAAGGATATTGTTGGCTTTATTGCACAAATCAGTCATGCTACGCCCACATCAGATGCTGGTTTGCAATGTTATAGAATCTATGATCACTCCACTAGTTGCACAATATTTACTGTTTTTCCTATACTGGTTGAAACCCATGTACATGTGACACCATCAGTGCAAAAAGCGGTGAGGGAAGAAACAACTTAATCTAACGCGATGAAGTACTCTACCCACACTGTACAAAGTTAGTGTAGGTACTCACTGATTTTCCGAAGATAATTTGATTCATGTTTTACTCCAAAGCAACTACATTTGGAACAATTAGACCGGATGGTACCCCTTAGTTACAAAATTATTTTCAGGACCATTTCTCCTACTTTGAATTTTTTTTGAAACTATATATATTTTGAAACCAATCTCGCTTTCCAAACTTTCTAGTCATGGAGATCGCACCTCCGAAGAAGTCTAAGCGAGCATTTAAAACATCTCCTCACACAACATTCTCAGGAAAGGTAAAAAGCGTGTTTTGCATGAGATTGAAGGATGCAAATCCCACGATTAAGACGTGCGTGCTCATGCGCAACACTTTTCTTTCAATCAATAGTTCTATGCCAGCAATTGTCGAGTCCATGCAAAACCCATGTATACCCATAGCAGAATCCATGCATGGAATTGAGAAAATCGCGGGGTCTCCGTTATTCTGCATCGAATTTGCATTGGATTTTGGAGGCGCATGCTCAGATGAAAATTTCTGGAAGAGTATAAAGAAATAAGAAATATAGAAGATGAGAGAAATGTATGTAGATGTGAAGAAAATCTATAGGAAGAAATGTATTGTATAAAACAACCGTATTTTACATGAGCACTTTTAAGTTTCCTGAGTTTGTAGGGTGCGTTAACCCCTCAAAGCAGCGTTGTAGAACCTATAATATAGGAATTTTCTCAACCTCCTAGTACTGGATGTGACTCCCTTTCTGATAGGTCTGCTGAAAGTTCAAGTCCTTATACATCTTTTACCTCATCCAATTACTATCAATCTTTTACCTCATTCAATTACTACAATTGAATTCCAAAACAGAAGAGTTAACGATATCTACATTTTGAATGAGTTAGGTAGTTCTTTCCGCTCACAGCCTTGTGGCAAATGTCAAACGTTTACATATCCTGATTATTTCTTCTCTGGTTTCCAGATCCCATCTGCTACTGATTGCTACCTTGTTTCCGATAGAAAAATATTTGGAAGGCGTTTTGGTGAAAATTGGCTATCATTAGGAGCAGGAAGTGCAATACCCTCGCTAAATCTGTATATATAAAGTGAATGTGTGTGTGTGTGTGTGTGTGTGTGTGTGTGTGTGTGTGTGCGTGTGTGTGTGTGTGTGTGTGTGTGTGTGTGTGTGTGTGTGTGTGTGTGTGTGTGTGTGTGTGTGTGTGTGTGTGTGTGTGTGTGTGTGTGTGTGTGTGTGTGTGTGTGTGTGTGTGTGTGTGTGTGTGTGTGTGTGTGTGTGTGTGTGTGTGTGTGTGTGTGTGTGTGTGTGTGTGTGTGTGTGTGTGTGTGTGTGTGTGTGTGTGTGTGTGTGTGTGTGTGTGTGTGTGTGTGTGTGTGTGTGTGTGTGTGTGTGTGTGTGTGTGTGTGTGTGTGTGTGTGTGTGTGTGTGTGTGTGTGTGTGTGTGTTCCTTATAGAAATCGCGGAGGATGAACCGATCGGGACCAAATTTTGCTTGTAGACCCTCCAGGGGCTCGGGGAGATTATACGCTACCTTGCCGCTGCGATTATCGCCTGCCTATCGATTGTATCGATTTTATTGATTTTTCGCTGTTTTTGACCAGGGAATGGCGAGGACATGCCTATTGAGGTTCCTCATGCGCTCATGAACATTTTGCGTCAAATTATCGATTTATTGATTTTACTGACTTTTTGCTATTCTTGCCCATGGGGTGGTAGAGAAATGACTACGGGGGTACCTCAATACGCTGAACACGAGTATGGCAACCATTTTGGCGAAATATCGACTCATCTGTTTCATTGATTTTTCGGCATTCTTACACACGGGTCGGTAAAAACGTGCCTCCTGGGATTTTCCGATACGCTGAACGTGGATAGGGCAAGCATCTTAGAAGGATTTATTTACCAGTCGAGCAAGTCGAGCAACTTCACCCCATTTCCTGAGGGAAGGGGGAAGGAGTGAAGAGGGGTCACTTAAGCCGATCACCAAATGATGAACAAAGGATTTTTTGGTCCAACGAGGATTTTTTGGTTCAACAAGTGTTGGCATCAGCCTTGAATGGCCGGGAGAAGTTGAACACCCAAGCGAAGTCGGGTACACCGTCTGGTTCTTTAAAAAAGTACACTCGGCGCGCGAACTTGCGTTCTTTTCGTTGCATTCCTATAAATTTGTTGGACGCATTGTACTGAAATGTAAAACCGAAGGCAAGAACCGTAATCTATTCAACCCCAGTCCATGTGAGGTAGACTTGAAATTTTTAGCCTCAGTATGAAATTTTAAGTGTTCTCGCTTTGCCGCAATCTTGTGTCGCATCGCGTGGTTCTCCGCGGGACGGCGTCGCGCGCTTTTCGAAATCATTCGAAGTAGGAAACGCTCAAGTTTCACAACATAACATCAAATTTATAGCAAATTGCTTATAGGGAGGTTAGACAGCCCTATATGGTTACCGGGATCTATTTGGACTTTCGATACACTGCATTGCAACAAATTTATAAGGGATTGAACGAAAAGAACGCAACTTCGCCGGCCGAGTGTACTTTTTTAAAGAATTTAGTGAGCCTATTGTAACTGTGCTTTTTCGCTCACCTATTTCGTGTAATCAGTGTTCATGAGAAGGATCGCTCGTTGCACCTTAAGAATAACAATAAACTCTTTCAGTTGATTCTGTTGATTTTGCTCGAAAAATTGTCGCAACAGCCCTATTTTCTCGGGAATGCTTTCCGAGGCCAACTGCTCTGAAGCGAAAGCTTCCCACGAAAGCTGAAGTAAAAAGTACTTTGAAACCCCTCCACCCAGCAGAGAAAAAAAAAAACAGAACAAAGCATATGTTCCTAGGAGAGAAGGAATTGAGTAATTGTTGTACAATAACTTATGTCTGACCCATGGGTATGTGTTCTCATCGCACCTTTGAGTGCAGAAATGAATAAATGAACAAATGCCCCCCCCCCTTTGCACATTTGCTGAAGTGACGTTCTTTGAAGTTCGGTACACAACTGATTATTTCAAATTGAATTTTACTCGCGATGTCAAGTTGTAAAGTTTTCCGTTCGAATCATCTTTCGTAAATCATCGAGCGTAGAGCGACGCAGTATCCAACTTCACCAAAGAGTTTTACGAATGTCGCGGTCGGTGAAACCGAGAATAGTGCAGGGAAATTTTCTTCGCTTGCTTCTTTTGTGTTAGTTTTCTGATTTAATTGTTCTGCTTTAATCCTTTTGCAGCATTTTGATGGCAACAACTCCTCGATACGACGGAAACTTGGTGATGTGCCGAATGGACGCTGGCGATTTCGAACCGGCTCATCCCTGCAACCCTCGCAGTCCTTCCGACTTCTACTACTGGGAGACCAACTACGACGAAGGCACAGACGACCGTGAAGCGAACTACACGTTCTACACGACGCAAGGTGCCAGTGGCGCATATGCTGTAGACTACGTCTTCAAGCCGGTGAAGCCTGGAAGGTTAGCGCATAACTATGCATAAATGAGAACTGATTGATAGTAAGGCTTCTTCTTCTCTGATAACCGCTAACAATGAAACAAAGAATCGTCCTTTGTTCGCAATCATTTGAAAAGATAAGGTTTTATTGCCTTTGCTGACGAATACTTTCTCTTTCTACATAAGCCTTTTTAGAGACAATTATACATACATAGGATATACGGCGCACTCGTGCACTGTTTTCCTCCAAAAGGTGCAACGCGTTCATACTAGTCCCTGTCATCCCTCTTTAAGCTTTAGCTGATTTGGAGACGGCGTTATTCAGACAGGGAAAGTGTGCAAACTTCAATAGAACAGCAGTGGAGGCTGCGTTGCATCGTGAGGAGGAAAGAGGCTTTGCCAGGAGTCTACATTTAACTCATTTAAAAAGGCCTTTCTGGCCTTTGCATTAGGTTGACTCTATTCCATTAGGCTATCTTGTCCACGCGCTTCCACAGCACTGAGAGCGGGTACAAAACTTGCGGAATCCGGATAACTAGCAAGAGAACCATGTCACATAAAATCACTTAACAAAGGATAAACAATGAGGGATCATGAATTCTATACTGTGTTTAGCCGGACCAGGTTGCTAGTGGATATATTTATTGTTTCGCTTGACGTTTCGACGTGACCGTCGTCTTCGGAGGCCTAAAAGTGGCTCACAGTTCTTTATCTGTGTTCTAAACCGCCAAACGTCTCCTCCCACTCTGCTAGTTTCAACTTTCTCACCAGCTTACTACCTCGAAAACTCTCAGGACGAAAGACTCACCCTATATCCACCGTTTCTGCGGAAAAGTCCGCACCAGTTGTGACCGTCGTTGCGGACGAGTGAGAGACACTCCACTGTCCACATTCAATGTTGTGTACGATCTACAGCTCACATAACGATATGTAGGGCAGAAAGTCACTTGTTATTGATAAGCACTCATCCTTGCTATTTACTTCTGGTTCCTTAACAGTAATCCAGAAGGCTTCAAGCGCTTTTCTAGCCGAGATTTCATCTTCGCGTGTCAGGATCTTACATTTGACAGCGAAATCATTCCCGCCCTGCGCTTTGTTCCGGCGCTTACCAAGCGGCGACACTAGACTTCCACGCCTTTTACTCGCCAAATGCTCCTTAATGCGTACTGAAAGCGTCCTGCTGGTCTCTCCAATATATAGCGCGTTGCAATCTAAGCATTCAATTTGGTATATGACCCCAACTTTTGCACAGTCACCTTCCTTTCAGTCATACAACGCAGTGCTCTGATATACATTGTTTATCGTAGAGCCTGTTCCGAACTAACTGCTTTCTGATGTTGTCATTAGGTGTGTTCACCAATACAACATCGTCCTGTAGTTGAGCTCGGAAGATGCACTTCTGAACAGCCGCACTAACGTCATCCGAAATGAAGGGTAGGCAAAGTGGAAGTTCCTGTTTCCATTTTGATATCATATATATATATATATCATATACCAAGTTGAATGCTTAGATTGCAACGCGCTATATGTTGGGGAGACCAGCAGGACGCTTTCAGTGCGCATTAAGGACCATTTGGCGAGTAAAAGGCGTAGAAGTCTAGTGTCGCCGCATTGTAAGCGCCGGAACGAAGCGGGAATGATTTCGCTGTCAAATGTAAGATCCTGACACGCGAAGATGAAAGATGAAAGATGCTAGAAAAGCGCTTGAAGCCTTCTGGATCACTGTAAAGGAACCAGAAATGAATAGCAAGAATGAGTGCTTATCAATAACAAGTGACTTTCTGCCCTACATATCGTTATGTGAGCTGTAGATCGTACACAACATTGAATGTGGACAGTGGAGTGTCTCTCACTCGTCCGCAACGACGGTCACAACTGGTGAGGACTTTTCCGCAGAAACGGTGGATATAGGGTGGGTCTTTCGTCCTGAGAGTTTTCGAGGTAGTAAGCAGGGATGAGCGGATACGAGATTATTCCGACCCGGATAACAGTGCGGATAACGGATAGGCCAAAAATGACCGGATAACGGATACCGGATAACGGATAACGGGTAAGTGTTAGGACACTACAAAGCACCACCTTCTACTAATACCAAGAATAATATTAAGATATTATTAATACCAATATCTACTAATATCTAATATGTATGAAGAATTATAAAAGGGATATACGACCTGAACATTGTGGATGAAAATTAGCACAAGCACAGGTCTTCTCATTGATCAGCAAATCCGCCACTCTCGAAACGACGTTGTGCATGGCGTAAATATAAGAAGAAACAAATGTAGTATCTAGGTTTCACGAAAACAACAGCGAAACTTGGATATTTGATAACTCGATTGGCACACTAGTTACATATGATGATGCGTGACCAGGGCGTCTTCAATATAAAGACTCCCATAACGAACTCTGGTCCTTCCACGGTTTCGGGTGAATATCATCGTAAGGGAAAAGGGGGCGTTACCAGGCCGCCGTGATTGGCACATTGATCGAATACACCAATCACAGTAGCTTTTTAGCGCCCCATTTCCCCTCACGACGATACATACCCCATGGTTTCTTCTTTAGACCCATTAAAGACAACACGACAAAGATTTTTTTTGGGGGGGGGGGGGGCTTCACATAGGCTGATCCTTTGCTCCATATATCTTTTATGGAGTTCTGGTAAACCTTCTAGTACTGACTGAATATTATGGTCATATTCACTCCTAAACACTATGTGTAAATAGATCCGAAAAGGGCACAGCAGGCAATTGTCGGTAAACCCAGTAAACCTGAGCAAGAGCCTTTCTAGACGAGTACAAGTCTGTATTGCCTTCTCCTACATCGCTTCCAGACTCAAAATCACATACGAGGAAAAATGCGCTAGATCATGTGACATGACGGATTTTCTTGAAAAGGAAGCTCTCCTCTGTTGGGAGCGTGCGGAATGAATCTACTATTGTTGGCCTTATCCGCACCGTTATCCGGCATCAAAGGCCCGGATAACGGTGCGGATAACGGACAGGCCAAAACCTACGGATAACGGTAAAACGGATAACCGGATACGGACAATCCGCTCATCCCTGGTAGTAAGCTGGTGAGAAAGTTGAAACTAGCAGAGTGGGAGGTGATGTTTGGCGGTTTAGAACACAGATAAAGAACTTTGAGGCACTTTTAGGCCTCCGAAGACGACGGTCACGTCGAAACGTCAGGCGAAACAATAAATAAATATATCCACTAAGAACCTGGTCCGGCTAAACACAGTATAGAATACATATCGCGGAATGCCCAGGTTCAGAGAAGAAAGAACGTGGAGATTAATGAGGGATCATATTTTCCTGATTGATGATGCCTTTCATACCAACAAGCAGCTTAAGTGCGCTCAAAATGTACGGTCAATCGGTGACAAAAATAAAATGACTCCACAGGGGATTACTTATACATACCCCCCCCCCCCCAAAGCTTGCGTTTGGAATCAACTCTTGCGAGTACCGTAGCTGCACAGACAAAGAATGAAAATCCTTCAGCTTTCTTTTTGAAAACTTCTCGTCGAATTCTGGTTAAAGACTCTCGCAGTAAGGCGCAATGGATCATAGGTGGAATCTTGCCCTGTATCGAATTTCTTACAGTTGGTTAGTTACAGTAAAACTCTGCACTTACACAGCTATGCTTGAATACTGGTTGGCTCACACACATATACATGATAAGGGTCGTAGTACTCTTTCTTCCCAATGCATAACACTGATGGAAACTGTTTTCAAACAGAACTATCTTGTTGCGAGTCCAAATTCACCACTTTCATCAACATGGTGGTTCCTCCTTTGCATGCAAGAGTTCCGGGGGAGTTGGTGGTAGTTCATCGTTTAAATTCGTTTTGCTTCTTGCGGTTGCGATATCCTGCAATGGTCTTCATGGATATTGGTAGGCTGAAACATTCGCTACCTATATCACTTTTGGCTTGGGTCGACATCACAGCATTGCTGTGTTTTAATTATAAAACCAATGCTATGTGCCGTAAACTAATTCGTGGACTTTTGCTTTATGAATTCAAATTCGGATGATCAGCAAAGAAGAGACCCATAGCATTAATAGTGCGTTTGCGTAGGAAATCTTCTCCAAAATGCCAGGGGCTGCTGGGTTCTTATTCATTCTAAGCAGGGCTGAGAGCTTGGAAATAGCTGCACAAGCTGTTCAGCAATTTGACCTTCTCAAAGGCGTCCTGAAAGAAAAGGTTGTATCGGACCTAGTGCAAAGTGAGAAGGACATTACGGAGAAATTAGCCAACCATTTCTCGTTACTTGAAGAAAATCGACAAGGGGAGGAAGAATAGAAAATGGATTTTGCGTGAGTTGCGCGAGGGGACACCTGGCAGGTCTGCAAATATTCGATCTAAGGGTATCCTAACAATTCTTTTCTTGGAAGGATTGTTATTCTTGATAGGAAACGTGTCATTTAAGACAAAAATGAAGTGTTATCCTAAGACCTAGGTCCCAGCAACCCACCTAAAAATAGCCAAAGCATCCCTACAGTGTCAAGAAATATGTTTGGCCTACCATGGACTTGAGTCAGCCGCAATGATTTTTTTTCCAAACTCATGCACAGTAAACTCCAAGTAGTTCGCTCTTTTATCTAAACTAGCCATGGGAGAATTCTCAAATATAAGGCCAACACAGGCGAACTCACGTCATCCGCTGCTTTTGCGGGATAACGCATACTGGCATGTTACTATGTTGGCCGTGTAAAAAATCGACTACTCGAGCGTTGGAGTTCTAACTTACCCCATATACTCGCTGGACCACTTTCCAACAGAATGTCCTTCTCTCAAGCTCCTATGTCTCTATATCCACTGTAAAACTTTCAATGAAGAGACCCTTCCCAAAAGCGACGTGTACCGCTCTTTCAAGTATTAACTTGTGAAGTTTTAGGGTTCTGTGAAAAAATTTTCCTATGCTATAATGGCTATATTACGCAGATGCCAACGCTTTTTGATTTGAATAAAAATGTTGACATTGAGCCGAGTTATGGCGTTTTAAAAAATTAGGTGCAACTGCCCCGGAACTTCTGCACACACCTAATATGACCTCATTTCGTTTCGGAAAGAATTCTTCTAAATTCTGTTTAGAGTGAGTGGTTTGCTATGAAAGTGGTGTTCTGTGGATCTTCTCTTCACATGAAAAGTGGGATCGTCAAGAAGTATACTAAAAGTGAGAAATATGAATTTTCGATGATTCCTGGCAAAAAGCAACCATTCCGATGTAAGGTATTTCTCTGGTTTCGGCCACAGCAACTATTCTGGTATTACAATGGGAACTGTAATGCTGTTGATATTCTCGACGTACAAGAGAACAGGTTTTTTTTAATCCGATCAGTTGGTTCGGTCCCCGCGTTTAGGCAGCAAAGGATATTGCAGAATTGAAATCTTGTGGAAAGAAAATAGGCAATTACGTGCCTAAGCTATATCAGCTTCATTTTTCTCAGGAGGTTGTAAAGAAGATACTGGACAAAAGCCATGAAGCCAGAGAAATTGAAACTTAGGCTTAGTTTCCACTAGAATTGAGTCACTGTTCATGCTTAGCCGCTGTTAGAATGGGTCCATTAAGTACATATCCAAATTCGCTCTGGATAGCTCAATCCAGAGGTGAGTTATATCAAAATACTCTCTATCCGAAACGGTGCTGATCATATTTTTTTTTGGCTGCTACAGCATGTGTGAAAAAATACACAGAGCACGCATTATAAGTTGCCTTGGCTCCTGCCAACGACAGCTGGTCACCAGTTGACTTTGGTCCGCCCTAACTTATCTATTAGGTTGATGTAGAAGAAATGGTGCTTTTCGGATTTTGGCTCTACTTTTTTCCACAACCAACAACATTTTGGCTCTACTTTTTTCCAAGTCGGCAACTGAGGGACAACTTCGGCAAGCCATGAAAACCCGGAAGTCTGCTTTTGCAACCAATTAAAATCTTCTTGGTCTTACTAAGGGCAACGACAAAAAAGGGGAGCCCAGTGATTTGTCTGAAGAATTAAAAATTATATACAACTGTAGGTGGCAACTGTACTACCTTGATGGGACGCCGAAGAACGTGGGTTTCAAGACCCCTCCGAAGACAAATATCACAGTCAAGGCCACCGGTGTTCGAATGGAGATTCATGAGCAGGGAGCTGTGTACGTTCTTGCTCTCACAGGAACGAAGGTACGTTACAGCCTAGAAAACATCATGTCAACTAGTTATTCTGTCATTATGTCATGCCTCTCTTGTGAAGTATAAGAAATCGAAAAAAAAAATCAGGAAGAGGTCAGGGCAAGAACAAGCTTAAGCGGGAAACCACTCTGTTGGCATTCGGCATTATCAATAGCGATGTAAACCTTTAGAAAACAACTATTCTCACCAGTGGGAAGCTTACATTTTAGGTCTTCTTTACCAACTTCGAGTGGGAGGGGAGAGGGGAGGTTGAGAGAGATCGCAGGATGATCAACGACGTGTCCTGTTATGGTGATAGTCGACCACCACGGAATGATCTGACAGAATTTACCACGTGGAAATCTTCAAATTAGGACCTTACAGCTTTTCTCTGGTAACCGGAAAACGCAAACGCGGCAGAACCTGTCAAGTCAAGCTCACAAGAAATGGAAAGCAGACGTGCTGCGACGGATTATATGAGATACGTTCTCCACATGTGTTGCGGGGCCGTGAGGGGCTGCAGCATAGACAAGGGGGGGGGGGTGGGTGGAGGCAGTAAAGGGAGGACACGTTAGTAATCGGAGACGCAGAGAGTGAAAGGACTTAGGGTGCGCGGCAAACACTGGCTGTGGTTGGGGAACGTATCTCGTGCAACCGCTGCGACGGTGAATAACTGCTGCATTCCGAGTGCTGGGAGAAACACACCACATGCTTTAGATGTGGTGAGGAGGCTAGCTGCTGACCAGATCAACTGTGGTGTCGTTGGACCTACGACCGCTCCCTGGGAGGTTATATTAGATAGGTGGAGAAGTCTTCTCCAAAATTTTGATTTCTTTTTGTTTTTATCATAACTTTACCAACAATTCTCTCGGCCAGTAATCTAATGATAATAATTATTAGTGACCGTATACTATTTTTGGATACATCATTGACCCGATCTCTATAGAATTTGGGTTTCTGTGAGGCAAACAAGTGAAAGGCCCCTAACTTTTCCATTTCCTTCTTCCTAGCGTTTTCCAAGTTTCGTAGCGGGGTCCGCTTTGCTGATCCTTTGACGCCATATTGTCCTGTCGTGCGCCTGGTCGGGATGGATCCTAACCAGCTTGAGGTCGGCGTGCAGAGTGTCAAGCCATCTTTGCTTTGGTCGTCCTTTCGGTCGCTTTCCTGGTACTTCTAGATTGAAGCCAATCCTATAGACTTTATCGCCATCAGCACGGAGAACGTGACCGAACCATCGCAGACGCGCCTCAGAGCTTATCGGCTATCGCAGTAACTCTAAATCGCTGCCGTATGTCCTGGTTGCAGAAGCGATCCAGCTGCGTAATGCCACCCATCTACCGCAGCATCCTCATTTCCATGATGTTGATTCGGCGCTCCATTTCCTTGGTGGCAGGCCAACATTCGGCACCATAGAGCGCGACCGGGCGTACCACTGTTCGATGGATCTTCGACTTCAGGCGGTCTGGGATGCTCTTGTCGCACAGCACACCAGTCAGTGAGTGAGCGCCACTTTAGCCACGCAGCGTTAACGCGTGCATGGCTAAAGTGGCATCATCTCATGAGCGAGACTGCCGTCCAATGAGACCATTGAACCGAGGTATTTGAACGCAGTGGCTTCCGGGAGATTCATGCAATTAACTTTAATAGTGCCGGGCTCGTGCTCGTCGGTGGTCAGATATACGGTCTTCTTAATGTTGAGGCGAAGGCCAAACCGTGCCAGTCGGTCACTCCACGCTTGCGTCTGCCGTTCAAGCTCACCCTTGTCTTCAGATGCTAGCGTTACGTCGTCGGCGTACAACAGCGTCCAAGGCACCGGTCTTTAAAGGTCCTTTGTGAGGGCATCCATGAAAACGATGAAAAGGAGCGGAGAGAGAGCTGAGTCTTGGTGTACGCCAACGGTTATGGGGAACTCTGTCGATGTGCCGGCTGCCGCTTGCACTTTACTCCTATGACCGGCGTAAAGCATCTGCACCCATCTGAGAAGCTTCTCCGGAATGCCTCGAAGCCGCATTGCGTACCAGATTACTTCGTGCGGAACGCGATCGAAGGCCTTCTCCAGGTCGAGGAACGCTAGATGCAGTGGCCGTTTCTTCTCACGATGCTTCTCGATCAGGAGACGGGCAGCATGGATGGCATCGGTAGTGCCGAATCCGGGTACAAAACCGCACTGCTTCGGGGATAGTTGAACGATTTCACGAATCCGGTGATCAATGATACGCTCGAAGATCTTCATGGTATGCGACAAAAGACGGATTGGTCGATAGTTCGCGCAATCTGCGGTACTGCCCCTACCTTTCCAGATCGGGATGGTGATGCTTCGTTGCCAGTCCTCGGGCACCTTCTTCTCCGCTATTGCCAAGTTGAAAAATCTCGTTAACCATTCAGCGGAGCTCCAACCCTGTGCCTTCCACACTTCCGCTGCCATATCATCTGGACCAGTCGCCTTGCCTAGCTTCATACGTTTCAATGCAAACATGGTCTCTTCGATGGTGATCGGCTGTAACGGTCCAAAGATGGGCGGGATTTCTGGGACAGGAGGATGCGCAAATTCTTCCGTGGAGACTTTCTCAAAATAATCCCTCCATCGTTGCGTCGCCATCTTGCGGTCCATGAGAAGATGGCCTTGTTCATCGTTAACGCCGTGAAACTTCTCGAAATCGTCTGCTTGGCGCTGACGCGACTTCGCAAGTCGGTAAATAAAGCGCTCACCGTCTTTCGAGTCCAACTTCTTACAGACTTCATCGTAATGAGCCGCTTTCGCAGCGGCCACGGCCTTGTTCGCAGCCCTCTTCGCCTCCCTGTAACTGCTCCACTCGCCTGCCGTTTTATTGTCAAGGAAGAGATGGTACAAACGCTTCTTTTCGCAGACTTTCGTACTAACTTCCTCCGTCCAAAGCCAAGTCTTTCTTTCGATCTTCCGTCGGTCTGGTTTGGTAGTGCCAAGTTCGGAACGAGCTGCTGCAAGGATATTATTGGTAACCCCTTGCCATGTCTCATTTACGTTCGTGACAGGTGGCAACTTGATCTTGGAGATGACATCTACTTGTCTCTCTCTTAGTCTCCACCACCTGATTCGAGCCGGCCCACATCTGATCTGATTTGGCGGAGTGATTTTCATCGTGCAGATTAGCGGTCGATGCTGGGACGGGACTGTCTCGTAAGGCACAACTTTTGCGTCCGTGACAAGCTTCTTGTCTCGGTACCTCACAAGGACGTAATCGATCTGTGTCTTGTTGCCACCACTGTAGAAAGTAACAAGGTGGGATGGTCGCTTTCGGAACTTCGTGTTCGCTATGACAAGATTGTGAGACTCGGCGTAGTCGAGTATACACTCACCATCGTCGTTGCGCACCCCGTATCCGAAGCCACCGTGGCACCTGTAGCCGTCTTTCGTCACTCCTACGTGGCCATTCAGGTCTCCCGCAATGATGATCGTGTCTTCTGGTGCTATTGCTGCGGTGCGGTCGTCTCACCAATCAGTGCCCAGAAGTCATCCTTGACCCGATCGGTGCATCCAGTCTGTGGGGCATATGCCGAGAAGAAGTGAATGCGCCGTTCTTGAGTGACGATAACAATCTTCATGAGACGGTCGTCAAAACGCTCTACGACTGCTATGGAATTCCTGAACCTTTCAGAGTCGATGACCCCGACGCCGTTCCTTGTACCTGGACTGCCATTATAGACGATCTTGTAGCCGCATCCGATGTCCTTGGACTTGCTTCCTGACCATCTTGTCTCCTGCACAGCGCATAGGTCGATTCGTCAGCGCTGTAGTGCTGCTGCTAGCTCATATGAGCGACCCGTCAACGTGCCAACGTTCAAAGTCGCAATACGCGTATTGGCTACGCTGTGATTCTTAACGACTCGCCTGCTTGCCACCCGATGCCGCCGTTCGCGAAGCATCGAGGACCCTCGCATATTATTGTCCACACTCACCGGGCCCCGCGAGTGGGCGTCGATTCCCGCGTACACCATAGCATTCTTCTCAAATCCATTTGGCGTCATGATCCATGTGATGTGACATGGGGTGTTCGTCAGCCGGTCTGTCACTGCGGCCTGTCGCCGGCATTCGATTTACGGGGAGAAGGAATTCCCCCCGCGGATAAGGGACTTATTTGTTAGAGGCGGTCCCTACTCGCCTCTCATGCGCTTCCCAGTCGTTAGAGTGCGAGCATTTGGCCAAATCCGAACTGCAGTATACAGCCCGCACAAAGCATTTGCACACACCCACGCGCGTAAGTGCATGTTCACACTCATATGCCGGCCGCATGAATCGAATCCAGCACTGTCGAACTAAGGAGTCCATCCCCTAGATCTACCCGCGTCGCAGGGCAAGCGCATGGCTGCTTTTGGTCAGCGGTAAACCCCCTATCCGCCACCCGGGGTCGCGCCACGTACCCTCGCAGCAAATCGGCTGGGATCCCTCGTAGGAGGGAGATCCGTGGAACTTTACGCCATTTATTTTTCAAAAAAAAATCCTTTCCTTGGCAAGTAAGCCTCAAGAAGACAAATTAAATTATATACGGAGAGTCAAGGGAATAGGAAATACAGCACATCGATTTGTCACCAAACATAATTGGTTGTGTTTAGATGATACCATCTACCGTACTTTCTTGTAGTGTGGCGGGAGCAGAAGTGCCCCGGCTGACGTTCTGTACCTCTTGAGGAATAGCGCAGGAAATATACACCAGCGACCACATCTCTCTTCCCGTCAAATCTCTGAATGAAAAGAATTTCTGAAAAACTTCAAACAAGACTTTTCCGTCAACCTAATATATACCGGTAGTTGAACATCACAGCTCAGTCGCGTCTCACCTTCGGCGGATACTAGCGATGAGGTCCAGGAAAAATGTGGCTTAGTGCAGCAATCGTTCGGACGAGAAGCGTGGGCTGTGGATGCGGCGCGGATGTAATAGTGCACAAGTACAAATGCACCTACTGCGGTCGGTGGACCCCACGAGCCTGATGGCTCCAACCAGCGCTATCGTGGAGAGCGCATACGCGGTCGGGAACTTTTAAGCGTAGGGATGGGCGTAAGAATACAGCTAGATTTGCTTAGCGACCAGATTGGCTGCCATCTCAGGTTTATGCAGATCAGATCCTCCTCCCCGAATAAATAGCTGCCTAGACGTGAGCCTCAAAATAAGCTTTGAGCTCGTGGTGTAAGTAATGTTTGGCCGTGTTTGCCAACTCGGATTCCCTGAGTTAGTGATGTCTAGGCAGCATGATTTCTCGTCGAAGCAGATCAACCTTATGACACTAATCCCTATTCGGACTGAAGCGTCCGCTGTTTTAATCGATTCTCAAAAGCTTCTCAAGTACTGGTATTCTTTTGCAAGTGTGACAGCAGTGTTGTACGTATTCAAAACGACATCGCCTTTCTTAAAGCTGTTGAGTGCTTGAGTTTCTTTAGAGTTCAACTCCAACTAGCCGTCTGTCAGCGTTGATTGTTACTTAGTGATCATAAGTACGGGCTCTTCCTTTGATTCCGTAATTGGTGCGACAACAACACTAGCATAGGAAAGTGAATGGCGCTCTTCCAATAGATGATTCAACACAGTTCCAAGTATTTCAACGGAAATAAACTAACTTATCGCGGATCCCAAACTCCGACGTCTCATGTACAGTAGGTACCTTCACTCTTGTCCCGTCATATGTTTCGTGGACAATCCTCGCCACGTATTCTGCCATTAGACGTTCTCTCATTTCCAACCCCACATCTCGTGGGAACTCATTGTATGGTTTTTTCTAATCTAACGATGTGCGCTATATGTGGCTTAATCTCTCCGAATTTTCAAATTCTAATGAATAGGTAAACAGCAGTGGTGAACGCAGAAAGTGGGCGGGGGGCGTGGGAAAAAAGTGGGGTCTCCGCCGTTTTGGGGACCCAGACGGGAAATAAAAATAATAAAAATATTAATTATATGAATAAATAATTAATAAAAATTATATTAAAAATAACAACAAAAATGAACAATTAAAAATAGACTAATACAAGATTTTTATTTGCATTGTAAAGTAATTTCAAAAATTTGGCGACCCATTCCCAGGGGGAGGGGGCGCCCACCTGCGTCCGCCACTGATGAACAGTGATGTAATGAAGAAGTTTGCACCATTATTTGCACCAACCTATCTTCAATTTTAGGATCAACCGAAGAAACACATCAACCAAGTCGTGCAGTCCAATTCTGTTTCCATTCTCTGGCAGATTCCACAGATTGTTATCATAACAGCAGCAGAGATCCTCTTCTCCATTACTGGATATGAGTTCGCGTATTCGCAAGTGAGCTGTTTTTGGTTTGCATCTCAGTATTTTATTAAAAGAATTGAATGACATTACGAAGACTTCTACTATTTAGTCTGCTCCTTCCATGAAGGCCTTGGTTCAAGCGTTGTGGTTATTAACAACTGCCATTGGAGATTCGATTATTGTGTTAATCACTGCGCTTAACCTATTCTCTAATATGGCTACAGAGTTCTTCGCATATGCAGGTATATTTCCTTTGACACCTTCCATGCCCAATAAAGTGAACATTCTCTCTATGGTATGGATTACTGTTTTCAGGAGCCATGTGCGCGGTAATAATCATTTTTGCACTGATGTCCATTTTCTATTACGAATACAACTACTACACTCAAGAAAAGAAACCAGAATTTGCACCTGATGATGATGATGAGGAGGAGGAGGATCTCGTACCGAATGACGAAGTGAAACTGAGAGTAGGTTTGGACACACATGCTTGAAAGAATCGTTACCCACAACATCGTTCCCCGCTAATATTATTACCTGCTATTCAGGCGTTTTCAATAGATCCACATGATGGAGAATACGCTTGGGCAGTAGAACAACGGTTGGATGACATGCCTATCCCAGACGAACGGTTCTAGTAGTTAAATCCGTATAAGTTGGAAAAAAGCAGAGTACCATCAATGACGTTCCCTGATATTACAGACAACTTTATTGTTTACATCATGGTGTGCATATCTTCTGCTTCGAAACATGTTTTCTAAGAGAATATAAGACCTCTTGCATCATTGCTTTCGGTCGTAGTAGGATTTCATTGTCTCTGATGATTCATTAATCTAGGCTGAAAATAGTGCTTATATTGTACGTATGCCAAGACTGGTTTTTTTTGGAAGCACAACAGACAAGTTCAAATGAACAGCTCTACTTTACATCTGTTATTGCACAATTGTATCTTTAGCTGAATACATGATCGCGTATTGTTATCCTGCCAGCATTTTCTGAAAAGTTACTTATAGCTAAAACAATCAGCGATGAGTGGAACGACTTTTCCACACATCGTAGTAGGGAAAATACCAATTGAAAAAAACCTGCCGTAAAAGACGTCCCGTAAAAGGATCCCAGATCTCAGGCTTGAACACCATTCAACAGAATAGTTCCTCTATTTCGAATCTCGTAGGCATTCCTTCTGGACAAATATCTCCCTATTCGATGAGTAAAGATCTCGCCACAGTTGCACGATGGTTTTTCTCGCGTGATGACTGATGGAGAGGGGAAGAGAAGCATTGCAAAGAGCACATTATTTCCCGAACAATCAGAGTCAGTGAGTTTTCTGTTGTGCGTTCGACGTCGTCGGAGACTCGGGCGCTGATGGCTGTTTTACGAAGCTTACCATGGAGAAACACTGCATGGTTGGCCGACCTCACCTGGTTTCACATGTTTTCAAATAAGGACAGGGTCCGTGGCCTTCAGTGACTGACGTAAGGTGGATTTTTCGATATGTGATTGAAAGTGACTACCATATCCTCAAACCGTTTGTTTTGCGCAAGTTTCTGAGATGTTGACCAATAAAAAAAGATGATGTGAAACTGGAACGCAGGTTCACAGCTCAATGTAATTTCACTTCTTGGCTGCTACATGGTTGACACTGTTGTGAGCTACTCTACTCGTTCTACCTAGAACTAACCAGAGAAGGAGGTTACTAGGAGAGGAAGGGAGGGAGTGGTTGAGGGGGGGGGGGAGGTGGGGAGGTCCAACAACTCGTAACGAAATGTATGTTGTCATATGTCGTTTGTGATGATGTTCTCAAATCCGGTTTCCGTTTTTGCTGCGGAATCCTCTGTGAAGAGTTACATAGCACGGATCCAGCTTTCTCATGGCAGCTAGAATTTTGCTTCCTCGATAAATTCTGCTAAAAGATCGCGGAAACTTCTGCATTTGGGAACGTTTTGGAAGCATTAATTAATTTCAATTAGTTGACAAGATTGGAATAGCCCTCGCTCATATTTTTTAGAGAAAATGACTCACAAAAGTCAGATTTGACCAACCACACAAGCCGAGATTCTCGAGCGAACTTCGCGACAAAATAGGTATATAATTTCTGCGAACGCTTCTTCCTTTGTGCGTCTTCAGCGTAGGTGTTAACAACTTTTAGGCCATTTTGAATCTTCCTTATTTGAAAATTAGATCTTGGTTCGCAATTAAAAATGTGCTGGGACAAGAAAGAGTATTTCCGAAAAGAGACTTCATCAATCTACCACACTATCCTTCCATCGTGATTATGAGCAAGTTCCTTAGCCCTCACAAGCAGATGAGCCATAATAAGTTATATTTATGCGAAAACATCAATACTAGAAGCAAGTGTTCACATATGTGAATGGAAGTATGTCTACAGTGAGGCTTTAATAGCGCTGCGTTCAGATGAAGCAGTACAACAAAATCACTCAAAATCTGTGTTAGTTCTTCAGAAAAACACCGCAAGTGTGTTCTCACTAAGCTAGGAGCAAAATGGGAGGAATCTATAGAGCCAGTACGAAATGTCCACTGTCAGATCTTAAATGATCATCCCGAGCTAAAACAGTGGCTGACAACGACCAGTAAGAAACAGAACCTTTAGCTTTTGCTGCAGGAAATGTATGCTCACGCACGCCAATTACGTGAAGAAGTAGGTTCTCTTCTTGTGCTTTTGAATCGTATCAAAGAGAGCACCCACTCAAGTCTAGGTACTTGAGGTTTTGCATGATTTCGGGGCTTTGAGGAACCTAGAACATATGTAACAGTGAAACAGCGAGTAACATCAGAGTAATTCATGAAACCGGTGTGCCATCTTCCGGGTTCTCAATGTGCTCGCGAATGTGGGGGCTTTCAGAGATTCGTCCTCGTGCGAGTCCTCCATGGCATTTTGAGAGCTCGCTCTGCGAGTCGCCAAGTAGAATCGTCTGCGGTATTCTCTGCCATGCGTCAAATCCAACGCGACTTCCAGAGCGCGATGTTTCCCGCAAGCGGGTCACTTCTCGCGCCACGTGGCGCCGCTCATCGCAAAATGTATAAAAGCCGCTTTTTGGTCACGCGTTGCTGTTTGCCTAGATCAGCCTGATAAAACCACTCGTTCACCTTTCCGCCATTATCGAACCGTGAAAGAGGGCGTACAGTGTTACAGATATCTATCTCTACGTAACGAACCCAAGATAAGCTTCACTTCCACATGCGCTGCATTTTTATATAAAATAGATAGAGTTTTGACGAAATTAATCTTCACATAACCTAATTTGACGTCAAGCGTTCACCTTTCAATGCGACTCATTCCTAGCGCTCCTGAAATGTCCAAGAACTTCAAAAAGCCACGAATTCGGGTAATTCGATTGCTCAGCAATTTAAGAAATCTATATAATGGAAGTATTCGTTCGATTGTTTCAGTGAGCTTCTTGTTCGAACAGAGTAATCATTGGGCTGCTGTAAAAATTTCTTTGCTCGGACAGTACATTCACTTCAAATAAACGCGATGTTCGGAGCGTTTGTTCATCCGTTTAAATTGTCACCGTATAAGGGACATGTGTACGCATTCAATGTCTCTACGATGTTCACATGAAGTCGAATGAGTGGCGTATCCCACAAACCGGAATTGATTGACGCCGACCACCTTATCTACTTCATCGCGTCTAGATCACAAAAAAAAATCCCTTGTTGTCGCCACGATTTTGAGTCCCAAGATGTGGTAGGGCGAGTTGATTAACGTGTGATTAACGGACAACAGTTGCTCCGAGCATTTTCTGGCGCTTTGAAGGCTTGTCACTGGCTTATATTCATATTGGGAAAAGATCAATTAGAGTTATCCTAGGCCATAAGAGTGGTATGATTGTCATCACTAGCAGATTTCGAAAAGAAAACGGCGTTGGAAGACATCTAATACACAGCTTCATCGCTGTGTAATCACACTTCATAGCATTTGTTATGCAGTAACTGTGGTACTCATTCCGACCGCTCAATTACAAAGCTTCAGGTCTAGGAAGGATCTCGAACGGATTAAGTGAACATACTGAAGCTGTGGAGGATTTCTACTCTTATTCGGACCATTTCGATGAAAGAGTGCTAGATTTATTCGATGTAGAGAGACAGCAGCATAGAGTGTATAGTTAACCTCAAGAAGAACCACTTCCACTGCAGATCTTTTGATTCAATCGGCCTTGGCGGTCCTTCTTGAAGGTTGCTGGATAGACCCAAGTGATTAAATGCTTTGTGAATGTCTTTAGTTCATATGTATTACTCAGTGGCGGACGCAGAAAGTGGGCGGGAGGGAGGGGGCGTGGGAAAAAAGTGGGGTCTCCGCCGTTTTGGTTACCCAGACGGAAAATAAAACTAATAAAAATATTAATTATAATAATAAATAATTGATAAAAATTATATTAAAAATAATATCAAAAATAAACAAGTAAAAATAAACCAATACAAGATTTTTATATGTATTGTAAAGTAGTTTTAAAAATTTGCCGACCCATTCTCGGGGAGGGCCCCCCCCCCTGCGTCCACCACTGGTATTACCTGATGCTTGCATCTAACTGACCACGCTACGAAGTCTTTTGGATATTAGATGTCCTATTAGCTTTTGTGTGGAGGGGGGGGGAAGACATGAAGCTAATCAGTAACAAACCCAGGAATGCTCGCTTACTGCCTTCGCCCGCAGCCATGTGGACATTGCAAATTCCGCCCTTCCCGATTTCCCACAACCCCATGACTCCTCTGCTCTCGTTGTTAGGGTCACGTCAAACTTCACTGGTCGCCGTCACAAAGAGGAAGTGGAGGTGTTGCTAGGTAGGAAACAAAAGGACGCGATAGCGCATGCTCAGAGTTCATATGTAACAGTGTGATCCATCTTCTCTCCTTTTTTTTGTGGATGTACCCACAAATTTCAATATTATGCCTCGGAATTTCAGCAATTTTATGCTGAAAATGTACATGTGAAAGCTATTTATTTTCCCTGTTTTCCCAGTTCCCTTCAAACTTCTGGTAACTGCAAAAAAAAAGTTCGCAATTAAAAATGCGCTGGGACAAGAAAGAGTATTTCCGAAAAGAGACTTCATCAATCTACCACACCATCCTTCCTTCGTGATTATGAGCAAGTTCCTTAGCCCTCACAAGCAGAAGAGCCACAATAAGTCTATTTATGCGAAAACATCAATACTAGAAGCAAGTGTTCACATATGTGAATGGAAGTATGTCTACAGTGATAACGTCGTATTAGTGCTTCCACTGAACTACTTCTCTTCTTTGCACTGATACCTTTTCTAATGAATAGAGAAGAGAACTCAGTATGTTCAATTCTTAGAATAGCTGTTTTTTAACAACGGGATCAAACACACTCTTCAGAAACTCTGGTTCCGTTCTAGGAGAATTCTAGGAATTCTACGGAAATCAATAGTTTCTTAAGGAGTGCTTTCTAGGACTGTAAATTAGGATTGATTTCATTGCTAAATAAGGAGTGTTGCGCCCGAAGTTAGTGGCATAGATGAACACATACAACTGTTTTCTCCTAAGGTTGGAAACAGATAACTTCTGTGCTGAAACAGCATATTTGACACTACTGAATATTCTTGCTGCAGGTTAAAATCTTATTGTGTTGGGAATAACTTTGTGCCGTTTTCATGGGCGTAGAAAGCACAACTTTACACAAACAATATCAATCACACTGAATGGGCTAAAAACAATACCCTCGCTGAATTCTTTAAAAAAGTACACTGGGCGCTTGAAGTTGCGTTCTTTTCGTTCCATCCCCAATAAATTTGTTAAAATGCAGTTTATCGAAATTTCGAGTAGATCACGAAAACCGTATATGACTGCTTAATCTACCTACAAGAAATTGCTGTAAATTTCATGTTAAATTGTGAAATTCGAGTGCTTTTTTATTTTGAGGGATTCCGCTGTGAACGGCGCGCGATGCCGCCCGCGGCGATTCACGCGATGCGCGACAAAATTGTGACAGAAGGCGAACATTTAAAATTTCATTCTGAAACGAGAAATTGTAAACCTACCTCACATATGCCTGACGTTGGATCGATTACGGTTCTTGCGTTCAGTTTTATTTTGCAATACACTGCGTCTTAAGAAATTTATAGGGATGGAACGAAAAGAACGAAACTTCGCGCCTCGAGGGTACCTTTTTAAAGAATTTAGCGAAGGTATTGTAGTTCCTTCTCTCACCTATATATTAACGCTGCCAGAAACGGGACAGCCTCTCACCTTCACGTTCACGAAGAATTGCATTGTTGGGGAGCACGCGATTTGTAGCCGGCAACTACAATTCAAATTTCATGGACTGAGTTCGAAAAGAAACAAAATAAACGGTATGTGACTGCTCCAGACTTGTCGAGTTCACAGTGGTGAAAATCCTTCACAGTCCCTTGATAGTCATTTTGGTGAACTTCGTGCAGAGAGTGGGCGTACTCAATCTGAACGATCATTTCATATCGAGCACGTAACAGTGTGGGCCATAAATACGGTAACAAGATGTGTTTTTTTTTTCAAACGAGCATGTTCTCCTTTGAAGTCATGTTTAGTTGGGAGGCCGCCTCGGGACGTTTTACCAGCACAGCGCTCAGGAACTTAGGTTTTGTCTGGTTCAGAACAGGAGAACAATGAATTTTAGGACCTACTGGTTTTGTCGAGCGGCCACTCAATTGCACAGAACTAGCTCAAGTGTGCTAGTAGGTTTTCACGGCACCTGAGACATAAGCTTCCTCAAAACCCCACAGGAGTTGGGAATCTCCAAAAAGAAACTTCAAAAATCAGAAAAAAGTTTTTGGGCAACCACTTGCGCGCCGAGGGTTGCGACATCGTTTGATGTCTAGAGGTCTGATTTCTAGCAGATGAAGGATATTTCTAGATGTTTTCTTGTATTATATTCGTTGGGAGTCAATGAACATAAATCACGTGACAATGTCCCAAATTGCTCTGAAAATCTTCTTCTAATTGTGCTTTTAATTGTTACCGTACTTTTGGCCCACCCTCTACAGTTTTGCAAGGATTGTGTGAGCTATTTTTGTACGTTGGTGAGGGTCAGCATCAGGAATGATTGTTCCTTACACCTGGGCAACGCTAGGGGATAGCTCTCCCTACAATACCAGAGGTGTCGCTTGATGAAACTGATGTCTGCGATTTCGCGTGTTTTTTTTTTCGTCGCATCGTCATAACCCCCTTCAATTTTGACCGCTTCCGAAACGAAGCAAACATTCGGAATCAGGATAATCTAATCTATCTGGTAGCGTGCCTAAAATTTGAAAATTAAGAACTTTGGGTGATCAATTAGCAAAATCACCTAAGGATACAATTAAGAGAGACTCGCTGCATCGACTCTCTCCTAATTGTATCTCGAGGTACTCTTCTGAAAATGGACCCCTCTAGATCCTAATTTTTGTGAAGAAGTTGTGACACTGCATTGAAAATCCATTCTTCGAACTAAAAACGTGATTAGGACATGAACGGTAGTTCATACGACTATTTCAGGATTACAGCAACGGTTTCCATGTTTTTAGTCATTTTAAAGGCAAAGGGATCTGTGTGAGGATTTTTCCGACCATCGCAACAACTATCTGACTGCGATTGTGCTTTAATCGCGAGTGGGTGCGATTTAGAGAAACTTGTTTTTTTTTGTACCGGAAAAAATGGGCCAAAGTGGATTTTTCAACGAAACGACCCGCAAACGCGAAACTTGTCAATTAGTTTGATTTTTGGATCTGTGCAGCGGTAGCAGCCACATAATTTCGTGGGTGAAGAAGCGGTTCCGACAAGTTCGCAGTTTTTTGAGTTTCCTTCAAAGCTCTCACTTTTCGCAGTGGATATTGCGCAAGTTTCCTCTGCAAACATCCGGAGAATATCGATTCGATGACTATAAACCCATTATAATTCGTTCCCTTCATATTTTCCACCCGAGCTCTGACCACATCCCTGGTACGCTATTATTCCGGCCTCGGTATCGCTCGATCGATGGATCGCTGGGCCTCGCCATACACTGGTGCTCGCTGCGGTTCTTTATACATATGCATTTGGAAGGAAGTGAGTATCGGTGCAATTGCGGGCGGAGTACATTAGTAGCTACGTGCCAATAGCTAAAAACCATTTGCACATAGCCTTTCAACTAGAGTTTGAATTGTTGGGATGGATCCGCTCGCGTATTGCAACGCGATGCTTAATCCGAGGTGAATCGCCTGTACCAGCTCATGGGTGCAATTACATTTGAAAAGATGAACGAAATCTAGAGAAGAGGAAACTAGACAGAAAATTAAGAAGCTTCTGTTTTATTGAGTATGAAACCAGACCTTCAGAGTTTTTTTTTCTCAGAGTTTCAGAGGACAAAAAAAAATCTTACTCTATATAAAGCGCAGACCCCCCCCCCCTCCCCATTGCCGCGCGAGGGATGACAGGTCACGCTGTTATTGATCGGCTCGCCTCGCCCCACCTCCTTTGTCCGCCGCCACAGGCTCAATTGTGAAAATTGACACGCCCAATGACACGCCCATGGTATATGTATGTGTACAACATGGCAATCTTTAATTAGGACATCTAATTTGCAATGAAAACGGAATTTGGATCTTTAAAGCAGAATGGGGGAACCATTGATGAAGCGGGTGTGATTTCGCAATCAGAGCCGTGACTCATCCAAATACAGCAGAGTTGAACGGAAATTTTTACTGCATTCCTTCTAGAGCATTGAGTAGTAGCAGCAATTAGAAACTAACGGTCAGGGGAACAAATGGTGCACTCCATGAGCTTAATATTGTGCTCACAAAATAGGAATAGGACGTTTACGCAGTTTTTTTCCTGTTACAAGCTAATTGTGCCTGAACCATAACAGTGTGGACTTTCAGCGCTATCACAAATGAAAACGACTTAACCACGTGAGGATCTGTGTTGCTACTCATACAACGAACCATGTAGAAGCTCTTTATATTGAACATAATAAGAGTTAACCTTCAAACCGTTTAGTTATTTATTTATTTATTTCATGCACTCAAGGTGCGCTACAGTATGTCCAACGAAAACGTAATATGAGAACAACACACGGTTAGCGAAAACTACAAAAGTGAAAGCTGTATATGGAAGCGAATTTAAATTTGATTGCGAAGAAGAATAATACAGCTTCTTACATCGGTTGGGACAGGAAAAATATAATTGTAAGCAAGACGTATGAATCAGCAAAAGGCAGAGTTTTCAATGAGATTTCTTTAGAAAAGAAAAATTGATAGAGAAGAATATCCAGGTGACTGTAGGCTGAGGCAGTGTAGGCCCTACCAGCGTTGATCCATGCACCCACATCAGCTAGCAAGGTGCCCTCATCTCGTAAGAGAGTCATGGGGACCTGCAAGAACTTCGGCAAACGGGTATACTAGCTCACCCCGTTGATCTTGCAGGTCGGGCAGGACCAAAACGGCTGAGGGCAAATGGCCTCGACTCCCTAACGGTAAAAAGACGACTATGCTACAGGTCACAATGGAGTTTTCAATTCTGGTTTAGATGTGACTCCAAACATTCCTATGCCAACCGATGTTTACAAAAAGAAACTCAATCGTTAGAAAAAAGTAGAACTTCTGAGAGTGATGGAGTGTCTAGTAGTCTCTGCATCAAAGGAACTGAGGATTTCGGCATAAAGCGAAGATTGATCGTCAGAGATGGTGTCGAACTAGGGAGCTAAAAAATGAAAAAAAACTAAAAACTATTAGTAATCACAAACTCCTAAAATGCTCAAAAAATCATGTTTTCTTAGCCTTGACCGAACTAGAGAGAATTACATCATCGGGTAATTTCTGCAGCCAGCGGGCCCCACGATAGAAAATCGAATGAAATACTTTAGCATAGTGTGGTTCTTTTATTTTGCCGTAATGGAGAGAAAGCATACCTGACCGGCCGTGGCACGGCCTGAAGGTCCAGTACTTACTGGCTCTCAGTTTTACCCCTAACCGAATTACTCTGAAGCAAAAGACTAAGTCGCTGAAAACGCGGCGATACAACAGACTTTTAAGTCCTAGGACCTTCATCCGGTCACTGTACGTCGGCAAGGGAAAAGGGTAATTTGGGTCGGGGAAAACCCGATAGAACAAGATTTTGGTGAACACTTTCTGCACCTTCTCAATTTTGTTTTGAAGTTTCTTCGAAAAAGGGCTCCAAATTTGCGAGCAGTACTCTAAACGCGGAAGCACATAGGCTTTGTACAATCTCAGAAAAATTCTAGGCTCACTCGAACGGATATTACGAAATATGGTGAAAAGTATTGCAAAAGCATCTTTTACGGTGTTTTCAATGTGAGGCTCGAAGTTAAGCTGAGTTCCAACTACTACGCCAAGATCTTTTACTGTGTCCTTCCTTTGTAGCCTGACACCATTGATGTTGTAGTCATATGGTGGAGAAGTTTCCAGGTGGAATACAAATGTTTTGGAAAGGTTTACAGGGAGATCCCAAGAACTCGCCCAGTCCATCATCTTCTGCACTGCTCCCAGAAGAGCATTATGAATTTCCTTTTCATTCAGGTCATTGTACGCTGCGTAGATCTTTATGTCGTCAGCGTACATCTGTACCCTTACCTCCGGATGGGTTTTGAGTAAGGGTGGCAAACCATGACAGTATATCAGAAAAAGTAAGGGGGATAGAACTCCCCCTTGAGGAACTCTACTGAAGCAGGGATGTCTCTTCGAAAAACAATCCCCTACTTTAGCACACATATGTCGATTCGACAGGTAGGAATTAAGCCAGTTAAAAATAAGGCTAGGCATTCCTAGACCCTCCAGCAGTGAGAGAAGTTTCGAATGATTTACTCTGTCGAAAGCTTTAGACAGATCAAAATAAATGACATCTACAGAATTTCCATTATTGAGAGAATTAACCCAATCAAAAATAGTGTCAGCTAGTTGGGTGGTGGTAGAGGCACCAGAAATAAAGCCATGTTGCTCCTGAGGTATCAGTTTGCGTTCGTTAAGCCAAGAAAGAATCATTGAACGGATGATCTTTTCAAGAACTTTTATTGGTGGTGGACATATGCTGATTGGTCTGTAATCAAAAAGGTTAGAGGGATTCGAAGTCTTAGGTATTGCGGTCACTATTGCTTCTTTCCACAGCGGAGGAACTTCTCCATACAGTAATGATACGTTGAAAATCATAGATAGTGGTATACACACTACTTCTGCACAGTGCCTATAGAAGGACTGGGGAATTCCATCAAAAGAGGTAGATACCGAGGGTTTTAATCTCTTTAGATGCATCAGAACAGTGGAAGGTTGCACAACAGTGGAAAAGTTGTTGTCAATAATGCGAGATGGTGATTGCATTTCATTAGAGGAGTGTGAAAAAAAGGTAGCAAAATAATCGGCTAGAGCTTCAGCTTTATCATGGTCGGTGAGGAGATGTATACCTGATTGATCAATAAGCGAAGGCAAGTCGGCTTTTTTCTTAATCTTGGCACGAATGTAGGAAAATAGAGACTTCATGGAAGTTTTACTCATGAAACGACGCTCAAAATTAGCTTGGTATTTCTTCAAATGATGATCCAAATTTTCACATAATTTTCTAAACAGTGGATTTCCTAATGGATCAGGAAGACAGTTGAAAAGGCGGATTTTATGTTCGATAAGATTCACAATATGTTTAGGATAGTGGGGAACGTAGGCACAGTAGAGCTTGAGAGGCACGAACTTGGCAAAGGTGGAGTACACTACTGAACAAAACCGCTTGTACAGATCGCTAACAGATTCATAGTTTTCAAACAACTTCCACCAGTCAATTTTCGAGAGGTGTGAAGACATTCCTATAAAATCAGCATGCCAGAAATCCGGCAGCGGAAGGTAACTAGTACGGGCAGGGTCGGCTTCAATGGTAAAGGACACAGTATTGTGGTCTGATGTTCCAAAAGGTGGTAAAATTCGGATGTTTTTGACGAAAGAGGAAGAGCTCAGAATGAGATCAAGAATCGCCTGACCCCTAGTTGGGCTGTTCACAACCTGAGTTAAACCACAATTCGCGAAAAATTCAACGAATTTGTTAACTTTTGATTTAGATTTAATGTTTGCTTGCCATTTCAATGTTAAAGTCACCGGTAACTACTAGGTTTGGAGTAACTGAACAAATATCGTTAAGAATTTCGACTGCCATTTCATCGTCCCTGACGGAAGAATTTGGAGGACGATAGACTAGAACCCATCTCATAGTAGTTGCCAAACATGGACTAACCAAATCGATGCAGAGCAAGTCACACATTGTTGAAGTAGGGACTGGAAACTCTACCAATGTAAAACATTTCTTGGCTATGCAACACACCCCGCCTCCTCTTTTACCTCTGCGGTCACAACGAAAGACTTGGTATGGTAGGTTTCCTAATATTTCGGAATCGCGAAATCTTGGAGATAACCATGTTTCTGTCAAAACAAGAAAATCTGGATCGTGTATTGAAATGAACAGTCGTAAAAGGTGAATCTTGTTTGCTAGACTACGAACATTGCAAAGAAAACACTTCAAGCCTAGGAAAGAACCATGGAAATTCACGCGTTTCCCGGTAGTGATTTTTTAGGCAATTCGGAGATTTGCCTTAATTCTCCGCGGTACACGACCCATTGCCTAGAGCCGAGACTGTTATTGCGATCGCGAGCTTCTTGCCTAAGTTGAAAGTCCCGTTCGCGCTCCTCCTTCGTCATACTTCTGCGGAGAAAAATACTAGCAAAACCGCGCGACCGAAGGCGATGGGCGTTTGCCAGAGCGGTGGACCAATGGGTTTTAGAAGGCAAAACTATTTTCACAAGACGTGGTCTCCGCTCATCGCGCTTGCCCAGGCGATACACCTCAGAGGGGGTGCAGTCAACATCAAGTGCCTCCAATATGCCGCAAACCTTCTCCTCTAGATTCGTTTGTCTCTCGGCTAGTTTAAGCCGAGTGTCCGACTCTTCGATGCCTGAAATTACAAGGCTGCGGCCGTGTTTTTCGGCTTCAATACATTCAACCATCTCCTCTTTAATTCTGGCAAGTTGTTTGTTGTGTAGAGCACGCAACATCTGATCAATGATAGGATCAGTATTACGTGCCATGACCGCCCTTACAATGTCTGGTTCAGAAAGTTTAGGAAAGTTTAGAAAAGTCCATGTTGGCGGTGTTGGTATCTTGGGAAGGATTTGTGTTAGAGGTTGATTCTTTAGCTGCGCTGGCAGAGGCCTCACGTTTCTTATTTCTACGCTGAATTTGTTGAGACATTCTGGCAGGTCAAAAGAAGAATTCGATAATAAAAGAGAGTCCAGATATGGAGGAAAGGATATATTTCCGAAAATACTTGAACAAAAACTTGACAAAAGAGGGGGAGATTCCGAAAATGTAAGGTACTCACTGCAATAGCTAGGAAACGAAAAAAGAAACGAAAGCAATGAGAAAGCTCGAACAAACTCAGCAGAGAAACAAGAGCGTGGAGGAACGCCGCCGCTCAGGATAAACGTATGAGTCTAGTTGCTATGCAGTTTCGCAGAAAATCACTGCTTCGCCGCGCTTCGCGGATGACAATGATTTTCCAGAGTTCACCTAGCCTGGAGGTAACGTGGCACACGGGTCCGAGACAGAGCGCCGCGGCGCTCCGGCTCGGTTTTACGAATATGAGATTATCACAATGATTTCACAACATGAACCTTCTCTCTTGATTATCACCACTGCTTTCATTGAAATTCCACAGCGTAACAATATCCAGAGTAAGATTTGTTGAAAGACTTTCGATAAATTTTGCAATAAAGATGACGCGACGAAGCTGTGACCAGTAGCGTCGATCGCCACTGCACTTCTGCATGACCTGAAGCGCCGCACCACCTAGGCGAGGCAGCTGAGCGCTGTGGACGTCGAGTGTTGCCTCGCCCAGGCCGCGTGGATGGTGCGACGCTTCAGGCTCAGGCCCCAGCGCAGCTTGTCGGTGGGCAAGCTGGGCTTCGAAAAGGGTCGAAAAGCAAAAGGGGCCTCTTACGGGTTCGGGGCCGAGCCCCAGAAAAACTTTGAGGTGTTCGTTGGTCTAAAGAAAAGAAATGCGTTGATAAAGGCGATGAAAGACGAAAAAGGCTCGCAAAAGAACTGCTCGTAGCTTTAGCAGAGCAATTGCGGCGATCGATGTTGAAAAGTTCGATTGGAGCAGATCATGTACAGGTTCCCATAATCCGGAGGACTTAAACGACTCCTGCGCCACCGAATCTGCATGGATTGAGCTGGAATCTTCAGTGAGATAAGAACTAAGGGAACACTAGAAGATTTTGGGAGAGACAATCTAAACTTATGTGAACTAGAAAAGTATACGCTCACATTCTGAGTCTGAGTGATTGCAAGGCTCTCCCGCTAACTCGAGGCTTAACCGATTGACACCAAATTTGGGGTGAAAAAGCGTCATAGCACTCAAAATAAATGTATGCTATCAGATCACAAAACTTATGTGAATCCAGGAATTGTATGCTCGGTAAAGGGGCCAGCCTGTTTCAGACAGGCTGGGGTACAGGCTGAGCCTGTCGGGGGCATAATTTCCCTATTTAAACACATAAGTTTCCAACCTCCTACCATGCCCCCTATACTTGTAGGTATGTGCTATCACACGCCTCACATACTATCACTTATCATCATCTCCTATCTTGTGAGTATTTGCCCTTCTCCGCTCGCTCCAAGGCACTATCGCAAGCCGTTTAGCCGCGCTGCAAAGTGGAAGGCCCATGGCATACTTCACAGCGACACCGTCGCGGTGAAGAAAATGAATGGAAATGATGAGAACAAAATGTTACGAGTTCTCAAATCTTATCACACAGTTTGCATGGAATACCGTGCTGGCATAGAAGCCACTGTGAGTAAACTTGTGGTGGTGAACGGTCGCAGCTACAGCGTCGCTGTGTAGTATGCCCTGGGCCGAACGCCGACCCAATCGAGCCTGCGCGGGAACTGAAATCATTTGAAAGCCCCTCTGAAAGCCTCGGTCCTTTTTTTTCTACGAAAGCTACTGTCATTAGTTTGGTCTCTATATTTTTCCAGAGTTTTTACTCCTTTATTCTTGATTAGTTTGTTGTTCTGTTCGGCTTTTGGCGACCAATGTCGACCTTATCGTTTCCTGATTCCGTCAGTATAATTTCTGCCGCAGTGTGGAATGGTCCATTCATTGATTGCTCTTGGTAAAGAATTATAGTTATGTTTTGTCGGTTTACACTTGTTATTGCAGTTATGTTTTGTGGTTTCACAATGGGAGAAGAGACTATTTCTACATAATTAATTCGGCTCCTTGGCAAATGCCAAGGCTGGCAGCGTTCATTGCTGGACCCATCTACTCACGAACGCTGCGGTCTTTCGAACACTGTGCTAGGGGAGAGTTTGGAATAAGTTGTTGGTCCAGTTGAACAACTTTCCGTCCTCTATCAGTGCTCTATCATTCTGTCAGTGTTCTGCTCTTGTTTTTATCGAAATGTGGGCGTTCCGACTAAGTATCAGACCGAACTTGAGCTTGGTAACATCTAAAATCTGTGCTGAAAATCCTCGAACAGATTAGCTAATGTAAACGGATGACACCAAGTCGGGAGTGCCCACAATGCGATGAAAACAAGAGCAGAACACTGATAGAATAATGGAGCACTGATAGGGGACGGAAAGTTGTTCTACTGACCAACAACCTATTCCAAACTCTTCCCAACACAGTGTTCGAAAGACCGCAGCGTTATTGTGTGATGGGGTCCAGCAATGAGCGCTGCCAGCCTTGGCATTTGCCAAGGAGCCGAATTAAATATGTAGAGATAGTCTCTACTCACAATGGGTTATCGTCCTTTAATTGCTACTAATTGCTTTAATTGCAATCACGGAGAATGCTTGTAGAATTGCTATCATTGGATGCGGTCATTCCTTTCTATCTATTGTTATTTTCAGAGGGGGCTTCGTAAAATCTGCATTTTTCGAAGGGGGCTTCGTTTTGGCTACGACCCTAATACAGGCTCGTGCCGGGGCCTGTTCAGGCTGCGGAGAGGTGCAATCGTGATGGGCGTAGAGATTTCTTGCAGATGTTTTTATCCGTATTTCACCTTTACAATTCCCAAGTAAAAATAACAGTCATGCAAGCTTCTATCAACCCCTGCAAAAGCCGGATTCATGTCTCCAAGAGAAATCAAACCTTCAATATCATGAAAACTGCATGTTTGAGCGCACAAAGTTCTAAAATATTGTAATTCCTATCAAAGAACCAGAGAAGTTTCATGATGTGATGGAACAAATTGAGCACAAGCCCCTAGGAGTTTCCCAACGTGTCAGGCGATTGTCAGCAGATAAGCGAAAAAAAGACCTTGAAGTGTTTCTGAAAAGGAGCTTTCGGAGTGTGCGCGAATTTGATGCATACTGTATGTATTATACATAGACCTAAGTGATTTGACTCACCCTCGACAGTTGAGCATTGTTTGTGACCGAATTACCGCAGAATTGGAATCCTTACAGCAACACGTAGCAGATGTTATGACGACGCTTCTACCGTTTTTGGTATTCATTCATTCGCCCTCACTGCAACAACCAGTGTACGTGGCCAATCCTTCCAATCCTCCTCACGGTTGCTTGAACTATGGAGTGTGCGCGGATCCGGTGCCGACAGTGCTAGACATCGATAACAATTTGTATTATTACTCTTGTCCGTCGAATGAATGCATCTGTAACAATGGCACATCTGGTAACTTGTGCGCAGATGGTAAGTCCTTCTTGAGAAAGTCTTTGACTTTATCCGGTTGTTAAATCACAGTCAGAAAAAAGGAACAGCATGTACTGCATTTCACCAAATCGAGCTGTCTACTTGTTTTTTTTTTCATCTATGCGTTTTAGTTACCAACAAATGCGATCCCGACCCGTGCCCTAACGATAACGGTGGCATGTACACTTGCACAAATGGCGTGGGGAACTACATGTGCGAATGCCAACCAGGATACACAGGAGTCAATTGCGAGAACAGTGAGTATTCAGGTGTTTCCTGTTGTTAGTAGTTGGGCTTCTACTTTTCCTTGAAGGCGCCGTCTCAACTCATGATCGTTCTGGAGATTTTCAGGTGGAAAGAATCTCCACGAGCTGCTGATCATAATGGTATGTATGAGATTCCGTGCAAAACTACCGAGAACCCCTGCTTTTGAGCTCCAATTCTTGATGAACCTGTGGGCGGAGCCGACGGGCGGGGCCAAGGTACTGTCTAAATAATTCACACCAAGGAGCGCAGCTTTTGGGGGAAATTCGTAACTCTTGTGAGAGTTTCTCATCTATTCCCTATCAGAATAGAAGCTGCGCTCCATGCATGAGGAGCAGAGGAATACTTGAGGTGAAAACCCTGTAATTTCCTGCCGGCTCCGCCCACAGGTTCCTCACTAATTGGTGCTCGAGAACGAGTTTTTTCGGCATTTTCACGGAATCACATATACCATTGTGCTCAGCAGCTACTGCGGATTCTTTTCACCTGAAAATCTCAAGGGCGATTCTGAGGTGGGGGCGGTGTCTTAAAGAGTACATCTTTTCTGATAAAATACGAACGTGACAGTGTAATCATTCGTGATCGGTTGCTGTATGCATACCTTCTCTTAGTAAAAGCGCTCTTCCAGTATGCTCCTAACTAGGACCATCTTCAAGCTGGGAGTTGTTGGGAACTTCTGCGATGTTCAATACGTCAGTGAAGTTTTGGGAGCACCCCATGTGTTCCTGCACAAAATTTTCAAATGATGGAGTACGCAGCAAATTTGAACATAAATCTCACCGTATATGTTCTGCATGATACTGAGGAGCTGGGGAGGCTCCTGCTCAACCTGGGAGCAATTGGGAGGATGCATGCAAGCGGCTACCGAAGGAACACAGTAGCGTATGAGTTTTGCATGGGCAGAAATTGGAAAACAAAAGAGAAATGGCTGTTGCTAATGAGAGAAATGGCTGTTGCTAGATGAAACCAGAGACTCAAAGAAGTTCCACTATCCCATCAAGTGTACGTAGCCATTACTGTATTTTGAACCTAAGGAATTTGAAGTTCTTACTCGATCAAACGTGCGTTATCAATTCAAGCAGTTGATCGCTTAGCGCTTACTCCGTGGCTACCTTGTGGTTCTGGTTGAAGATGAGCGAGGGTCATGTCTGAATTTTCGAACGTTAGAATCCCCGCTTATCCATCATTGTGATCCTTCAACAAGTAACGAATCGTGGAATGCTCTGGAGAAAGGGGCGATGCATCACTTGTTCCAGACTGTTTCGAGAACTGAGAACCAGAAGGACCAAATAATCTGAGAATATATCTCAATTATTAGGTGTTAACATATGTCCTTGCGCTTTTTTTCAGTTGCGATTTTATCCGCCCATTGTCATTTTTCTCTAGCATGCACTATATTTTCTGAAAGCGTTTTCCCTCCTCCACAATCCTGTCATCAAGGATTTCCATAGAGCTATTGGATTACTTAGTTTTTGGGCTCAAGAAGAAAAACGCCAATTCAAGGAAAAACCCAATTTCCTCCTTGCACTCAGTGGGGACCAGGAAGCATCCCATACTGTTTGAGCGTGTAAGCTCTGTAGAATATAAACGCGGAAGAACATCGTCGGTGGAACTGTTGGAGTGGCAGTTTGACGATTTTTGGAAAGAGGGGTCTGACGTCAACATGGGGTAAGATGGCTAGACCCTCGCGAGATTGGACTCTTTCAGCAGAGTTACCTCAGTTATTTGGTGTCTCTAAGAAGTATGATGTCCATCTAGACCACACAATTCCTTCGGAGCAATTCCTTGGTCTTCGTGAAACAAATTTGTTTGGTCGAAGTAGGTAGCGTCGTTGAGAAAAATATGTCTTCCTTGAGCATAGAAACTCGCTGATGACCACTTTAAGTGAAACATCTATTTCATACTTAGAACAGGTCTGTTGGCCAGTGTTGATAGCCTTTCGAGCTTCAACCTGTAAGGCTGTACCGCCGGGTTCCCTACCCCGGGCTTAGGAAACGAGCGAGTTATTAGACGGCGGTGCCTTAACCAGATGTACAGTTAGCCCAAAAGTGTGCGTGTACCCGATTCAATACTAGACCCGTCACTCAGATAGCGGTGTCAGGCAGATGATAGGTGTTAGAGAACGAGGTGTGACTCCTTCGACGTGAGAAGAATCGAACTTAAGTGCCGAAAGAAAGGATAATTCAGGGATTTGTCAAGCAAAACTCAACCAGTGATCTCAGCACGGTCGACTGGGCACGATGGACAGGGATTTATTTTAATTTGTCCGTGCGTTTAGTTCTAAAGAAGTGACTGGAGAAGTTATTTATTCCGGAAAATAGAATAAACAGGAAAATTGGTTCAGCCAACGTTAGGTAACGACAAGGCAACACTGGAAAAGAGCAGTACATGCTGAGAAAATAATTACAGAAGGACTCCAGGAGAAAAAAAGAAAGCAGCACCTTAAAGGAAATATCATTTGGAGGGAGATGAGGAGAAAGGAGCATAAAGAATGGAGAGGGAGAAAGGAGAGGACCGTAGCCGGCCAGGGGCTCATGTTACTGATCGAGACATATCCATGAGCATGATCCAGCAGGATTAGTGTCAAGAGGGGTTTATATTTGGTAAGAGGTACAGGTGCGGTATTGAGAGCCAATGGCACCCGTACAATGCTGTTCCACCTGGTAGGGCCGTTATTAGTTTTGGGATAATAGAAGGACAACTCAACCGGCGAACATTATCAAATTCGGCGCGATGTTCGCGGCGCCTGACATCAGTGAACAGTTCCGTGCAGCTTTATTGCGATTTCGGTAGTCGGTCGTACATTGGCACGTTGAAGCTGCAAAGTTGCCCTTTTAGTACTGTCTCCATCGGTGGTACTCGTACAAACCGACAGCCAGGATAGGTAGCTGTTGGTTGCGCTATTTTTTATTGAGTCGTTGCTCCACTTCTCAGGCTTAAAACTCAAACTCATCTAAAGCTTTAAGAAAACATTTTACAACATTCTTGTAGAGGAAGAATAGCGCTTTCGAATAGTTCATGAATTGTAGCTGAAAAATGGCAGGTAGGTGGAGAGAAGTGCATCCGAAAAAAAAGCGCAAGGAATTATGTTAACACCCAATACATCTCGTTTAACATGTTGGCGACACGACACGTTCTATTTTTAGGTAGGGCTCATCGGATCGACGCTAATTTCTGTTTTTCGCTTTCCTCTTCCCTCTGGGGGTACGTAGTACATGTTTATTAGGGATACTGGCCAGGAACAGGAATATATCCTCCATTCTGCATGGTGGAACTCTTCTAAAGTGTTGCAATATCTATTTCGTTTTAGTCTTAGTAGTGGACTACTATTTACCTATTTATTTATTTATTTATTTATTTATTTATTTATTTATTTAATTCGATGCATTTCAACACATCAACATGTGCAACCGAATTCAACAAATCGTCAGGTTATGGCTACGTAAAGCAAATGAGATAAGTAACACTGTTTCAGGTAGCGTGGTACAAAGCCAGTTTCCTTAGCTTTGATCATGAGTTGTCCATTTTCTCAATGCGAAAAATGTCGTAGGGGAGGTGCTGGACATTGAGAACCAGGGTCAAGCGTGTGTCGATAAATTATCAAGGGGGGGGGTCGTATGGGGGGAAAGAGGGGGGTCGTAAGGGGGGGGGTCGGGGCTGGGAAGGAGGTGCCTTAGTGTGGAATAGGAGGTAGAAAAAAAAGTAGAAAAAAAAAACAGGAGAAGTGGGACACTGGACTATCCATACACAGAATTTGTTTTAACGTGATTAAACGACTTTAACAGTATGATTTGAATAGTGAAAAGTGGGGGGTTATAGGCTAAAATTTTCGCACGTCCGTTCTGAAAGTCCTACCCAGTTCTGCAGGCCGGTAAAAAGTCATTTTATGGACCCTACCCAAATGTGCTCTACCCCCAAGTTTCAGGTCTCCAGATTCAAGAGGAAAGATTCAGCACGGGAATTACGGAGATGAGGTTTCGTCGATAAAAATGGCTTTTTCCATGTTTTTATCGACGGAGTTGAATCGCGCAGGAAGCAGCTGCGGAAAAAAGAGCTGTACAGCCTGAAAGCGCAAACCTTCGACTATTAGAAACCTGAAAAAAATTGGGACCTCAACAGGCCAGATCTTCTGATATTCGTGTCCGACTACAACCATGCCTCTGAACAAGTCTAGATTTTAGGCTGAAATTTTCGCACGTCCGTACTGAAAGTCCTACCCAGTTCTACACCCCTATAAACAGTTATTTCGTGCTTTACGGTCGATCATCTCGAATCTACTACAAGCGCGTGTCATTTTACGCCATGCAAAAATTCTAGCCTCGGAGGGGATCGAACCCTTGACCATGTCGATGTTGTGTATGGTTGTTTTTCGTGACGAATACGAAGGTATTTCGTTTAGAAAATCTCTACTGACGCTTTCAGACTGAAATTCGCTCACCGCACACGCTTTAACCCTCAGCAAAAATTTTAGCCTCGGTAGGGATCGAACCCTTCACCATGTAGGTGATGTATATAGATGTTTTTTTTTACTTGATGTGTTCGAGCCTCATTAGTTACGTAAGCAACATTGCATAGTTAATGCACGTTTTTTGTCCACCGCGTGCATTTCAACGTTTTCCAAAAAACTTCCAAACAACTAGTTAGATACGAAAGAGCCTCTTTCTCCTTCCTATGCTCTGGCCCCACCACACCTCTCGCAGTACGAATACCTGAAATGGGATATCTAAATATCTAAATTTGCAAGCGTGGAAGGAAATTTGTGTGCAAAGGGGGGGGGTCGTATGGGGATCGACTTTTTACCATCATCACGCTTGACCCTGTTGAGAACTCTAGGAACATCCTCTACTTTATCCCCAACATCTGTTTGACGCTGCGAGGGAAGCATCTTTGTAATGGCCCCCTTACAACCGCTAGTCATTATAGTTCGTGGGCGAGTCTGCCTGAACTTGTGCTGACAACTTTATCGGATTGTGTGATTTGCTTCTGCCACACCAGGTTGTTACGGTGGAACTTTATTGACCTTACGTTTCAACGTAACCGTCGTCGTCAGAGGTCTGAAAGTGGCCCCAGTTGTTCAATCTGTATTCTAGACGGTCAAACGCCTCATCGTACCTCGCCAGTTCTCGGCCTTGTCTAAGGCAAGATACGACAAGAGCGCCCAGAATCGAGGTCCGACCCACCGGTTGTTCCACCTTCTGCGGAAGAAGTCCGCACAGCTAACCCGTGATCGTTATGACGGACGAGTGGTTCTTGCTCGACGTCCGGATCTTATTCGATCTACAGATAGCTCACATAACGATATTAAAGGAAGCAAATCACTCGTTAAAGAGAGACATTCATTTTTGTTATTCATTCCTGGATTCTTGGTCAGAATCCAGGCTGCCTCAAGTGCTTTCCTTGCGGAAATCTCACTTTCATAGGTCAGTATCGCGCATTTGACATTAAAGTCCTTGCCATCATGTGCCTCAATCTTATGGCGGCCTAACGGTGACGTCACATTTCCTCTTTTCTTTGCTGACATATGCTCCTTAACGCGCACGTTCAGTGTCCTTCCCGTTTCCCCTATATAGAGTTCATTGCAAGTCATGCATTCCAGCTGGTATACTACTCCCGTTTTTGCACAATCTCCTGTTTTACCGTAGGGGCAGACAATACATTGGGCTGATATACACTGCATATCGTACAGCCTATTTCGAACCAACTGCCGTTTGATGTTGTCATTCGGAACGTTATCTTAGTTTTAATTAATTTTGATTGATTTAATTTTATTATTAATTTTAATTTAATTTTAATTTTTTTAAATTTAATTTTAATTTTCAATTTTAATTTTATTAATTTAATTTTAATTCTTAACTTTATCGGAATTTCTACAGCAAGAAGGGTGCCTAGAGGGGCGTCTAACTCGGTGGTGGTCGCGGTCTTCGATGAAAGTGATTAGGTCCTGCATCGAGAAATTATCGAAGGTAACTACGGCATGAGTCTGTGCGGTGATCTGAGAAATTGAAACGCTGTGAAAACCACAATTTGCTCCCGTCGTTCTGCTCGCTCGAGAGGCTTTTGGGGTTATACTGTAGGTTTTAAGCTACCAAAAGTCGAAAGTAAAGAACCATTAACAACAGGTATTGTTTGAAAAGCAAAAGGGCACGATAAAAAGATGCATAGAAAGATAACGCAAAAGCGCAGCTGCCCTGCTCTTCGCAAATGCACATCGCGTGATTTTCCACCGCAAAAAAAAAGAATTCAAAAAAAGATTCGAAGGAAGAGGTAGTGATAGAAAACGAATGTAGACGCAGCCGGACACGAATAGAGCTACAGTGAACTCAAAACGGCCGTATGTGAGGGACGGGCCCGCGGCGCGGCTCTTTTGGGCAGAGACACAGAGGTCCTGCATGTGGCCGTGTTTCTCTGCTTCTGCCAACATCAGACAACCCGAGTGCCATTCCGCGCCGCAGTTCCGCCCTTTGCACACGTCCGTTTGGAGTTATTTGTATGTATTATGCTTTGTAGTGTATCAATAATTGAGCAACTTTGACCTCTATGTATGTATCTTGCTCTATCCATCTAGAACAATATCCATTCAGTATTCAATAAACTTACATGCATCACGTCGGCACCGTTTTATAAATGCTTATACTCATTTCTACGAAAAAAAATTATTGATTTGTTCTGTGTTATGATGTTTTGAACATGAAAGCAGAATTTGTTCTGCAGTGCTTTTGGTCTTTCAAAATTGATCAACTTCTGTTACTTTTTCTCTCAGCATCCCACGACAAAAGTGCAATCCCAGCGATAAACGGATCTCATCAATTTGGCTGGAAAATTTAGAACGCTTTCTGCAGTTTTTATTTTTATTTTCATCTTTTAAGCTAACCAAATTAGGTGTCAACTCCGTTTGCACAACGAACCCTTGCCTAAACGGTGGAACATGCTCCTCTACCAACAGTGTGGAGTATAAATGCACATGTCCTGCTGGATACGTCGGTATACGATGTCAATGTAAGTCAGGGTAATGATACACAGTACCATATTTTGTTATGGTTCATTGTAGACAAGAATCCTTGTGACAAAGTGAATTGCGGCCACGGTGTTTGTGAGTCGATCTTCGATGGGGCCGATTTCTTTTGTCGATGCGAAGAAAACTGGCAACAAGTCTACTGCGGCCGTCAGAAGTATCTCTGGTGTAAGTGAAAGATACAGTTTTTCAAATTTTTGTTAACATTTTTTACGTGGAGATATCGCACTTATACTAATCGTGTCTGAAATTGAATCCTTGTAGCAACCACAATTTCGCAATTTCTACATCTCTTTTTTATCAAACTGCCACCTTTTATTTTCCAGTAAAAGCAGCAAGCTCACAACTATCAACAAGCATTATTAGTTAGAATCTTGGGGCACGGTCTGCCTACAGGATGTCTATAAACTTTTCTGTAAACTTTTAGCTGGCTCACCTGTGAATGAAGGCTGTTACGGCTACAATGCTGTTCTCGATGATCCGAACCACTACAAAAGGATTAGCGATCCCGCTATGACTGTAACGAAATGTCAGCAAATTCTCACATCCCAGAATGACCCTATCTACACTATGTTCAGTGAGTTCTCACTTCTGAATGCAAAAGTTGAAGCTTAATAACCCTGATTAGTTCAGCATTGTACATTTGTCAAACATGTAAAGTGCTGCTCACGGGATCGCGAAAACCGACGGTCGCTCTGTGGTGTCACGTTGCTCACCATCGCTTTGCCATAACTTCCGTAAAACTGCACCAATCAAAGCGATTTTGTCTCCATTCAATTCGTCTCAAGGAGTTCCTTCAGAATACCTACTTAATGTTGAGGAAAACTTTTGGTTTACTGCTTTTGTCCAAGTAATCGATATACCGGTTGATGCCGTGTAATGGATAAGGTTAGTAGTAGCTCAAACACGCACGATGGACTGGGTTTCAAGCTTATATTCGATTGCATATTGTGAACTGAAGCAGAAACCCCCAACCACGGATCTCCCTCTTACGAGGAATCCCAGCCGATTTGCAGCGAGGCTACGTGGCGCGACCCAGGGTGGCGGATAGAGGGTTTACCGCGGACCAAAATCAGCTATGCGCTTGCCCTGCGACGCGGGTAGATCTCGAGGATGGACTCCTGTTCGACAGTGCTGGATTCAGTTCATACGGCCGGCATATAAGTGTGAACATGCACTCACGCGCGTAGGTATGTGCAAATGCTTTGTGTGGGCCGTATCCTGCAGTTCGGATTTGGCTAAAAGCTCGCATTCTAACGATTGGGAAGCGCATGAGAGGTGAGTAGGGGCCGCCTCTAACAAATAATTCCCTTGTTTACGGGGGGAATCCTTCTCCCCGTCATAAGAATGCCGGCGACAGGCCGTAGTGGCAGGCCGGCTGACGAACACCCCACGTCACATCTAATGGATCATGACGTCAAATGGATTCAAGAAGAAGGTTACGGCGTACGCGGGAATCGACGCCCACTCGCGGGGCCCGGTGAGTGTTGACAATAACTGAGATGACTGGAAAAGGCAAACGCAGCACAACCTGGCAAGCCATACCCCCAGGAAATAGAGGGCAGACATTTTTGCGAAAGGAAGAGCTGCTGCATTCCGTCTGCTAAGAGCAGCAAACCCCATGTTTTGGCTGCGTTTTTTGCCCGATGAACTGTGGTGCAGTTCAACCTGCGTTCTGCCTACTCCTTGCAACGTGGCGACACGCCCCCTGAGAGGTGTATATAAGCCGCTGGTTGAGCATCAGAGTTTAGTCGTGTCTCCGCGCCGGCGGAGACAAGGGGTGCCCAGCGAGACTCGTCAGGCTGGCTGAGGCCCGGGTAAGACCGTGGCCCAGTGCAATAATTATCATTTTCGGATGAGCTTGGGTAAGCATCCACTTACCCAAGCCTGCAGTGCGAACACAGCCCTGTGCCAAGATTGAGCTGCAATTTTAGGTTTGAGACATGCAAACCAGTTCATCGCCCCCGAAACACAGCCTCCTAGGGGCGAACACAGCTCGTGGGGCGACAAAATGAGCTTTCACCTCGCGGTGTAACTGCTGTTGAAACGTGTTCGGCCTGCGTTCGGCCTGCGTTCACCGTCCCGGAATCTCTGAGAATATGCGAGGGTCCTCGATACTTCGCGAAAGGCGGCATCGGGGGGCAAGCAGGCGAGTCGTTAAGGATAACAACGTAACCAAGACGCGTACTGCTACTTTAAACGTCGACACGTTGACAGGCCGACAGGTGAACTGGCAGCAGTATTGCAGCGCCGTTGAATTGACTTGTGCGCGGTGCAGGAGATGAGATGGAGAGGCAGCAAATCCAAGGACATCGGGTGCGTATTCAAAATCGTCTACAATGGTAGCCCAGGTATAAGAGTGTAGAGCGTTTTGACGACCGTTTCATGAAGATTGTTATCGTCACGCTAGAAAGGCACATCCACTTCTTGTTTGCATACGCCCCGCAGACTGAATGTTCAGATCGAGAAAAGACGACTTCTGGACGCTGACTGATGAGAAGACCGCTGAGTATCACCAGAAGATACGGTCATTATTGCAGGAGACTTGAATGGTCACGAGGAGTGACGAAGGACGGCTACAGATGCCACGGCGGCTTCGGATACGCGATGCGTAACGAGGATGGCGAGCGCATTCTCGATTACTCCGAGTCTCATAACCTTCTTATAACGAACACCAGATTTCGGAAGCGACCACCCCAACTCGTCTCCTTCTACAGCGGCGGCAACAAGACATAGATCGACTACGTGCTCGTGAGGTATTGAGACCAGGAGCTCGTCACGGATGCAAAAGTCCGCATGAGACGGTCGCGTCGCAACACCGGCCGCTAATCTGCACAATGAAAATCACGCCGCCAAACAAGAAGCGCGTCGAACGATGTGGGCCGGCTCGAATCAAGTGGTGGAGACTAAGAGAGAAAGAAATAGCAGTCATCTCTCACATTCAGTTGCCACCCATCACGAACGTCGACGAAACATGGCAAAAGGTAACTGATGCTGTCCTCGCAACTGCTCGCTCCGAACTCGGCACGACCAGACCTGATCGACGGAAGATTGACAAGAAGACTTGGCTTTGGACAGAGGAAGTGAGGGCGAAAGTTTGCGAAAAGAAGCGGCTCTACCACTCCTTCCTTGACAATAAAACGACAGACAACTGGAGGAGTTACCGCGAAGCGAAAAGGGCTGCTAAGAAGGCTGTAGCCGCAGCGAAGGCGACTCATTACGATGAAGTCTGTAAGAAGTTAGACTCGAGGGACGGTGAGCGCTTCATCTACCGACTCGCGAAATCGCGTCAGCGCCAAGCAGACGACGTCGAGAAGTTTCACGGCGTCAACGACGAGCAAGGCCACCTCCTGATGGATCACAAGAAGGTGATGCAACGATGGAAGGATTATTTTGAGAAGGTCTCGACGGAAGAATTTGCCCATCCATCCGTCCCAGAAGTTCCGCCCACCTCCGGACCAGTGCAGCCAATCACCATCGAAGAGACCATGTATGCACTGAAGCGAATGAAGCCAGGCAAAGCGACTGGTCCAGATGATATGGCAGCAGAATTGTGGAAGTCGCAGTGCTGGAACTCCGCTGATTGGTTAACGAAATTTTTTAATCTAGTCGCGGAGAATATAGCGGAGAAGAAGGTGCCCGTGGACTGGCAGCGAAGCACTACCATCCCGATCTGGAAGAGCAAGGGTAGCTCCGCTGACTGCGCGAACTATCGACCAATCCGTCTTTTGTCGCATACCATGAAGATCTTCGAACGCATCATTGATCGCCGGATTCGCGAAATCGTCCAGCTGTCTCCCAATCAATGCGGCTTTATATCGAGTATTTGACCACCGACAAACACGAGTCCGGCACTATCAATGTTAATGGCACGAATCTTTCGCGAGCCGCTACTTCAAATACCTCGGCTCATTGGTTTCATCAGACGACACTCTCGCCCATGAGATCACCGCACGCGTCACCGCTGCGTGGTTGAAGTGGCCCTCACTGAATGGTGTGCTGTGCGAGAACGACATACCAGACCGGCTCAAGTCGAAGATCCACCGTACCGTGGTACGTCTGTCGCGCTGTATGGTGGCGAGTGCTGGCCCATCACTAAGGAATTGGAACGCCAAATCAATGTCATTGAGATGAGGATGCTGCGATGGATGGGTGGCATTACGCAACTAGATCGCATATGCAACCAGGACAGACGACAGCGATGTGGGGTAGTTGCGATAGCCGACCAGCTCCGTGAGGGGCGTCTGCGATGGTTTGGTCACGTTCTTCGTGTCGATGGCGACAAAGTCTGTAGGACTGGCTTCGACGTAGAGGTACCAGGAAAGCGGCCTAAAGGACGACCAAAGCAACGATGGCTTGACACCCTACACGCTGACCTCAAGACGGCTAGGATCCATCCCGACGACAGGGCACTCTGGGGTCAAAGGATCAGCAAAGCGGATCCCGCTGCAAAACGGGAAAAACGCTAAGAAGAAGAAGAAGCAGAAACCCCCAAAGTCAAGCATTTAGGAGCTGATCTGGGTGAACTCCACACTAATTCAAGAAAACCTGATTCTTTGGCGAAGTTGCTGGTAGCGCACACCATTGCAACGGACCGAGCAAACTCAAGCAAGGATGAATAACAGGTTCAAGATAACTCTTTATGAGCATTATGTTCTGCAACTGCCATTGGTGCAGGCCTATTTGATGTTACCCTTGCCCAAGATACAAACTTTCGTTGTGCCTCGTGAAAACCTCGATGTTGAGGGAGCTACTGTTCGCTGGTGAGATGAGCTGCGGATCTCCTAAGAAAATTTTATGAAGACCACTACGTGCGTTCCGAGAAAGTACCATTGAAGCAGTTCTAACTGTCACCATTTCTCAACTAGCACTGCACTAGTCTTGCTGAATATTTGGCTGCAATCTTATAAACGCCTCTAGTAGCCTTGGATGAACGTTGGGACAATGGAAGGCTATGTTTCCTGGAAGAGGTTATGAAGGGTCATATCCTGGGCCAGAACGAGAAGTTTTCGAGAGATACGACTTTTCAGCACTTTTGCTGCTGCACGGCAACCAAGCGGACCCTGAGCGTAGGAGCGACTCTCAGGTTCAATGCCTGCCCACAGTATTCTTTTTGCAAAGTTGTAGGACATGAAACATGAATATTTCAACCGCTCATGGATATCTAATGCATAAAAAATACAGTACACAAGAGAAAGTACTCGTAACTAATCGAAATATTCATATGTCTGCCCAAATAAAGACTTTTCTGATCAAATCGAACATTTCGCAAAAAGAATTCCGTGGGCGGGCATTAAACCTGGGAGTCACCAAAAAATGCGTCATCCTCTCATGCTCAGGGTCCGCCTGGATGCCTTGCAGCAGCTAAAAGTGCCGAAAAATCGTACCTCTCAGAAACCTCTCATTTTGGCGCAGGATATGACGCCTGAAGACCTCTTCCAGAATGCGTAGGCTCTCATTATCCGAACGTTCTTCTAGGGCTACTGGAGATGGTTGTAGGATTGCAGCTAAAGTTTCAGCGAAATTAGTGCAGTCCCAATTGACCAACGATGATACCTAGAAATACATCAACTGCATTGGACAAAGGTAACATCGAGACTAGTAGGCCTGTAGCAACGGCACTTGCACAGCTTATAGCACACAAAGAGTTGTCTTGAACCAGTTGTTCTTCCTTGCTCAAGTTTGCTCGGTCTGCTGCAATTATGTGCGCTATCAGCAACTTCGTCGAAAATTGAACTTCTTTGAAATAGAGTGCAGTTTGCCAGATCAGCTTCCAAATGCATGCCTTTGGGAGTTTCTGCTTCAACTGACAATAGATAATCGAATCTAAGCTTGTAACCCAGTCCATTGCGCGTGTTTCCGATATTACTAATACTATCGATTACTTGGACAGAACCAGTAAAAGAAAAGCTTTTCTACACACTAATTAGGTCACCTGAAAGATTTCATTGAGACAAATCGAATATTGACCAAATCGCTTTGGTTGGGGCAGTTCTACGGAAATTATGGCAGAGCAACGGTAAGCGACGGTGATTCCGCGAAGCGACTGTTTTCGCGATCCCGTGAGCAGTATCGTAATTTCAATTCACATGGTGTACGTAAAGTTAACGTTTGCAGCGCTCTCTGGTACGAACTGCTACCTATCAAACACTTCCGTCTTGAATTCGACTCACAATGACAATAACTGTCAGACGAAATGCGTCAATTCTAATGAGATATGTGCAAAGCAGAACCAACGTGCAATAGTGTACACTTATGACACTATTGGTGAGTTTATTTAGAAAAAAAATTCTGGGTTGGAATTAATGCCTATACAATGCGTTTCGTAAGTATAGACGCACCCAAGCAACCGAGAATACCCAGTTCAGTACAGCTTTTTGGGAAAAACCATGAACGTCATTCGATCCAGCTTGCCAGAAAACTTCAGCTTGCATTGTTTTACTTGTATTCATGCAAAAGGCCTGACCGATTTAGCGTTTTACCCTTAAATGGGCCGTTTCATAAATATAGACGCTGTCGAAGAGAAGATACAAATCAATTTTATCTTTAATGGCAGCACTCACGCTGGAAAAAGTTTCCTCTCATTTGTGCTTATTTTAAAGTTGCCATCAATTGGAGTGTAACTGGAAAAGGAATCACTGAATCGTGCAGTTACTCGAGTAATAAAACTCGTAAGCATGTACAAATGCGCCCACCACGCTCAACCCCGCCCCATCCTCTCTGATCGTGTGCGGCTGCGTTTCTCAGCTGATATAGTATCGATCAGGACATTCCTATAGCGGTGATCTTTTCCACACCTCGATGGCCACACCTATCTCAGGCGATGAATCTCGTCCACACGGGCATTGGACAGAAATATACAACATAGTGTTCCACTCAAATCTTGTCTTTTTGGATGGTCTTTTCTCTACTAGGGGCACAAGAGTAGCCCTCAGAGTAGAATTTCATGAGAAAATCAACGACGTTTTTTTATCGTGAGTGCTGTGTTTAAGGAAAAAATGGGCTCATCATTTTAATGAGAATTAATAAGCATCTACAACGTGGATCTGCATTTTAACATGGATCACACCTTTTTGAGGCAAAACTAATGCACTCAAATGACTTAGGCTTGTGAGGTCGCAGGATTCTCGAGCGGATAGGAGGTTCTTCAAGGTCAACCTACAAATATGTACAGGGTATTGACTCTTGCAATAGAAAGAACAAATTTGTTTTGCCAAAGAAGATATCTCCTCGAACACAGCGCTGCCTAGACTTGAAGTCCAAGATGTCCATCAACGGAATTGGAGCCAGGGTAAATCATGGGTTGTGATCAAGCGTCCCAAAATACGTAACCTCTTTTGCTCATAGCCACCCGTAAACCATGCTCACAATCAGGAAATACAAAAAACCAAGGAGTGATGAAATTCACTTCGTACTACCCCATAAATCGCATTCTCTTGGTAGAAATTCTTTCGATAAGGAAGGAAGTGAAGAAACGTTGCGCTGAAACGTTATGCTGGCAGCAACGCTGATATTCGACAGGCAGAAGGATTGATGAAGGCATTATCCGTGCAAAAAAAGTTCGATTTGACCAAGAGAATCCTATGGAAGCACAATTATTTAAGGAATGAAGGACATCTTTTTTGAGAAAAGTAGATGTTTTCTTTAGGGTTTCGCAGTTTAGTGTGCTGTTTGGTGGTAAGAGATTAGTATTTCGATGAAATTATCAAGAGGTCCTCTAGTAATCTTTTAGTAACTTCTGTCGCCCATCTTGGTGGTAATGCGGATGATGTTCGGAAGCACTGCAGAATGGAAATGTATGTGTCACGCCTCCACAGAGGGGAGAGTTTCTTAGTAGAAATTCATCCGCCTATCATACACATCACCCCCCCCCCTCTACCCCACATTTGCTTTCTCCTTCTCACGTACCAAAATACGTAGGGGAGGTTTAGACTGACGTACCCGTGCTTTAACCTGTTGGAGCTGTTGCGTCGACTCTATCATGCAGTATAGCTAATCAAAAGATATTTGACCGCAGCATCAGCATTGCACAAAGTTGCCTACGCATCAATCCTAGGCTCAACTGGTCTCAAAAACCTTCATAATTTCGTTTTGTCTGAAGAAACCATGTGATAGTCACGTCCAAAAGCTCCTTATTTGTTTTGGACTCTTTGAAAGCCCGTATCATACTCATATGATATGATATATTTAGAGTCCCTGAAGCACTGAAACACCTTTAGCGAGCAAATTTCCCGTCTAATCCCAGCACACAAAGGAAAAACCCCAATTTCTATCAAAAAACAGGGGTGACCCATGCCTATTGCTCAATGAAAGAGTACTTTGAGAAATCCAAATTGAAGGCATGTCTTCCGATAATCTACACGGAAGATTTCTGATGCATTCTACTAGATGACATTTATGGCTGGAATCGAACAAATACTGGCACAATAAACCTCGAAAAGCCACTGTTCAGAACCGTTTTGATGGTCAGTTGCTGGTATGGATAGATAAATCTGTGTCAACCCACGTTTTCTGAGTTATTTGGGAGTTGTTACGAAAGATCAACGACTAGGCTGTTGTTGCACGACAGTTCCCATAGTAAAATTATTGGTTTTTGAAAGTGCATCTATACTTACGAAACGGTTTCTCAGAAGAGCACTGAATCTGCTCATCTCTTCCTATAACTCCAGGTGAAACGACAGGAACTAGGGTTCTCGGGCACGATAATTCGAATAACGTCAGCCGTTTTCTCTAAGAATTCATGCGGATTGGTGTGCCCGTATTTAATAGCGTGAAGTTATACCTATGAAACGCACTTTATAGTTAGCGTGGATGGGTACCGCATAGACTACGTAATGCCAGTAGACGCAAGACGCAAAAATTGGTTCATATGCTTGGCTTCGTTCATGAACCTTAGTCTTGGAAATCTCCTACTGTGAAATTCAATCAAGCAGTAGGGAGCTTTTAAAAACTTCGAGTTGGATAGAAAATATTTTAATATTCTGTTCTACAATTGCATGGTGGAGTTCGGAATGTCTTGTGGCATTTGAAATGGGAACCATATTGCTTCTTCGCAATGTGCAGATAAAGAAAACTATATAGGCAGATGAAAATAGAATAATGGTTGAAGACTCTCAAACCTTCATATGGCTTCTTTTCCAAATTTGTGACCAGCTCTCATTTTGAACTGTGAAGGTACGTGTTATTCGGCTCATACAATACAAGGTGACTATCCCATTACAGAAAGAGTACAGAAAACGTATAAAATCTTCCAAAAGCAACTTGGAAATGTGGCTGAAATGTGGAAAAGGAACAACTTACGCAATAAAAAACTTTGGAGTAGCTAGATGTCTCCTTTTCTTGGCGCGCACCACACTCCTCGGGCGATCCAAGTACTCCTCCATTGCGTGCCGAGCGTAATTTTGCAGGAGTTCCTTCTAGGTGCTCTCCATTGACATCATAGGAGAGTGAACGCATATCTGCTTTTTTCATGAAGGGCTTTTCTTCCAGCATTACCTGTATAAATGGAGAAGTCAAAGACGTCCAAGTCAGAGGAAAAGGCGGGTTCTTGAAGCGAAGTTGAAGTTGGGTCGACTGGCACAAAATCAATCTTGGGTGGCTCTGATTTTTAAGGGCAGACGCTCTATTCAGCTGAAAGAAGCAGTGGCCGTCTCGATAGTGCTTAGCAGCGTTTGGTAGCAACTGGTCTCTTGAATATTCTGATTCATATAATATTTGTCGATTTCTTCTTCTGTAGCGTTTGTCCCGTTCGTTGGCGGGTCCGCTTTCCTGATCTTCTGATTCCATTTGGCCTGGTCTGGGTAGGCGCTCACATGCTTCAGGTCCGCATGCAGTGTGCCCAGCCACCGTTGCTTCGGCTGTCCCTTTGGCCATTTTCCTGGTACCTTAAGATCAAGGCCTAATTTGCAGACGGTGTCTTTGTTGGCGCGCAGTAAGTGGTCGTACTATCTAAGGCGGGTTTCGCGGAGCTTGTCAGCAATCGTGGCGATGCCGAACCGCTCTCCTTTTCCACTTCCTTGTTGGCGGACCAACATTCTGCCTCATACAGTGGGACGGGTCTAACGACTGCTCGATACACCTTCGACTCGAAACGATCCGGGATCTTCTTGTCGCACAGCATTCCCGTCATCGAGCGCCACTTCAACCACGCAGCGTTGACGCGCGCAACGACTTCATGGGCTGGGTTGCCTTGGGCCGAAAGTGTTGAGCCGAGATACTTGAAGTAGTCGGTTCTCGGAAGGTCATTGCCATCAACCAGAATGGTGGCGGGCTCATTCATATTGATCGTCATATACTCAGTCTTCTTGTGGTTGAGCCTAAGACCGAACCGCGCTAGACGTTCGCTCCAGGCCTGCGTCTGTCGTTCAAGGTCCTCTCTTTGTTCAGACTCGAGCATGACGTCATCTGCGTATAGCAGAGTCCATAGCTCTTGAGGTCTCTCGTAACAGCATCCATGACCACGAAGAAAAGAAGCGGTGAGAGGGCTGAGCCTTGATGTACACATACGGAGATGGGAGATTTTGCTGACCTGCCCGCAGTTGCTTGCACTCGACTCAATGGGTCCGCGTAGAGAGTCCTAACCCACTCGATGAACTCCTCAGGAACGCCGTGCCACCGACTCCATGTGGCACGCGATCGAATGATTTCTCCAGATCGAGGAATGCTAGATGCAGGTGGTTTCTGCTTCTCGCGATGTTCTGGATCATCAGTCGAGCTGCATGGATTGCATCCTTCGTTCCGCAGTTGGCTGGAGGCCACACTGGTTCTTGGTAACTCGTCGCGTGTCGCGTATTCGGCGGTCGACAATGCGTTCGAATATTTTCATACTGTGAGACAGCATACGTATTGGCCGATAGTCTAAGCAATTCGCAGGGTTGCCTTTCCTCTTCTAGATCGGGATTGTGGTACTCCTCTGCCAATCCACAGGGGTCTTCTTCTCTGCAATGATCTGGTTGGAGAACGACGTCAGCATTCAGCTGAGTTCCATAGTTCCACCGCTACGTCATCAGGATCCGTCGCTTTTCCTGGTTTCATCCGCTTTAGCGCAGCCCTGGTTTCATCCACGGTGATTGGCTGAATAGGACCGTAAGTCGGTGGCAACTGTGGAATGGATGGATGGCTGAATCCTTTTGTTGAGGTCTTCTCGGACTACGTTAAGAGATGATCGTGTTCGTCGTTAAGGAACCTTTCGATGTTATCGGCCTGCCGCTGGCGAGACCTCACCAGTCGGTAGATGAGGCGTTCTCCGTCTTTCTCATCCGACTTCTTCTAACATCGTCGAAGTGCTCAGCCTTCGTGGCAGCCACAGCCTTCTTTGCTGCTTTCTTCGCTTCTAGGAACTTCTGCCAGTTGTCATCCGCCTTATCACCGAGGAATACGTGGTAGAGACGTTTCTGCTCGCGCACCTTCACTCTCACTTCATCCGTCCATAGCCAAGCCTGTCTGTCAATTCTCCGACGACCTGGTTTAGTCGTGCCAAGCTCTGAACGTGCCACTTCTACAACGGCTCGGGTTGCGTTCTTCCAGGTCTCGTCGATGGTCGTGACCGCTGACAACATAGGGGTGGAAGTTACTGTGGCTTCTTTTTCTTTTCCACCTTTTTATTCAGGCCGGTCCACACTGTTCGTCATGCATCCTCTTTGGCGGCATGATTTTCATGGTGCAGATAAGCGAACAATGTTGCATGGCCACGGTCTCGTTGAGTACCACCTTCATATCGATAACTAGCTTTTGATTGCGATGTCGTACGAGAACGGAGTTGATCGGGTCTTCACGCTGCCACTCTAGAAGGAAACGAGGTGAGAAGGGAACTTTTGGAACCTCGTATTCATTATGGCGAGGTTGTGAGAGTCGGCATATTCTAGGATGCGCTCGCCATCTTCATTTCGTGTGCCGTACCCAAAGCCTCCATGACATCTGTAACCATCTTTTACCACTCCTACGTGGCCATATAGATCTCCTGCGACAACGATTGTGTCTTCCTGTGGTACCTCCGCGTTCTTCTAGTCAAGAAACATCCAGAATTCATCTTTGACCTAATCACAACAGCTTGTCTGTGGTGCGTACGACGAGAAGTGAAGGTGTTGATTTGCGCTGATGATGACTACCTCAATGGGGCGGCCATAGAAATGCTGCACCTCGTCTATTGAGTCCCGGAAGCGTTGAGAGACGACTATGCCCACACCATTCCTGGTCTTTGCACTGCTGTTGTAGATTACTTCGAAGCCGTGAACTATGTCTTTCTACTTGTTTGATACCAGACCATCTCGTTTCTTGCGCAGCGCACAAGTCAATTCGACGACGCTGGAGTGCTGCTGCCATTTCAGATGAGCGGCCTGTCAACGTGCCGATGTTCAAAGTCGCAATGCCCGTCTTGGCAACGCTGTGGTCCTTAACGATTCCCATTCTTGCCCCCCCCCCCCCCCGATGCCACCGTTCACGAAACATCGATGATCCTCGCATATTTTTCACACTAACCGCTACGGCGTCCACGGGCTCCGTCGATTTCATTGGACGCCGTAGCTTCCATCTTAGAACCATTTGTTGTCATTGATCAAATGGATTTGACGTGGGGTCTTCCTGAGCCAGCTGTTACGAGTGCCTGTCGCTCGAGTACGGGAGGCGACGGCGGCGAGATTCGAACCCGGGACCTCGTGGAGATACTTGTCGATTTAAATTTCCATTTCCGCAAAGATAAGGGAACTCTCTACGTCGCCGAAACTCCAGCAAAGTGCACGACAATGGGGACTTCGCCGCTAAGCATTAGACTTTAATTGGGTCGGTGTAAAGAAAATGGTTGTGACTGATTCCAGCTGAAGTTACAGCTGAAAGAGTACAGTACCTACACCAACACTGATACACTGAGCAGATCTAGCTTAAATTTTGTAGTAGCAATCAGAGTACCATCTGCTTTTCGAAGGCCACAGAATCAGGAAACCATTTGATTTTGACAACAGCTTTCGAGGTCGCCATGCGAAAATCTTCCTAGCAGCACTACTTCCAACACCTTCATAGGTTCTCTACGGATTTGAACGAAAAGATTCACACAGCAGCAGCTGGTAATGTTCCCTATAAATCCAAGAAAAATTGAATTTAATTGAATCTGGCTAAAGGTACAGTTGAGAAAGTACTTACCAGTACCCGTAGCAGCGCTTGTGCTGCACGGAATTCGTTCAAATCTCGCGCAAAGGATCCCTTCCAGGCCTATGAGCACAGCGTGAATCAAAATTGAAATCATTTGATTTTGAGTCAAGATATCGCTCCGTAATCTTCTATGTCGGCGAGAACGCGGTTTCTGCCCTCAAAAAGTGCGTTCTACACTGGTCCAGCGAGTCTTTTCAGATATTTTTTTCTTGAAATGAAATTTTTTTAATTGTGCGCAACGGTTGGTTCGAGGAAGGTTTGCCCTCTCTTAAACAAGCAATAGTAGTTATCCATGGTGCTGTCAAGTTAACGTGCTCGAAGACGAGTGCACTTGTTAACACTTCTTAATTTGTGTAGACTTGCCGATGCGTAATGAAATCCCGAAACCAATGTTCATCGCACGAACTTGACTTAAACTGTTTGTTTAAAGTGGCGGCCCCTAACGTTTTTCGCTAGGTTTGAAAGCACCTCGTGATTTTTCTTTGTGTTCAAACGAGGTTTGTGTCGAACTCTAGCTGGAATGGGTCTGAACAATAGCCTTCCTGGAGTGATTTACAGAATACGACAGCAACGCTTGCGAGAACCGCACACTGTGCAATGCTGACCTCGCACACGGCGAATGCGTGGATATGGCTCCTGATAAAGGAGGACACACTTGCAAGTGTGATCCAGCATATACAGGAAGCGAGTGTGAAACACGTGAGCATCTTTTCCTTTTTTTCCTGTTATCATTCTTGGTGAGAGATGAGCTCTTCATTAGCGAAGCCTGGACCATGCAACAGCAGCCCTTGTTTGGATGGAGGAACGTGTATTCCTGATGCCTTGTTATGGACATATAGCTGTGAATGTGCTGAAGGCTACTGCGGCGCAAACTGTGAATGTGAGTTGACTGCACCGGTAAATTTTCGCACAGTCTTTCCCAAAAGTGACACAAATATAAAAAAAATTTCAGTTGAACTGCAATGCAAGAATAATACTTGTTTGCACGGTGGAACCTGCATTGAGCTGTACAATGGCAAATACCAGTGTCAGTGTCTGCAATACTATCACGGAAATATTTGTCAAGGCGAGGTGCTACGAACTTCTCCTCGCCAGCTCTCTCATCCTTTACTAGCCTTCTCCACCTCCCAAGACCCCTTCCCTCCTATTAGCTGTTCGCCAAGGAAGGAAGCTTCGTAGAGAGAGATGACTCAGGGAATTGTGACGTTATAAGCGAAACGATTTTTTAGAGTTGAACACTTGTGACTACAGCAATAACTGCGTGAACGGAACGTGCCAGTCCATAGTGGACGGTATCGTGCCAGGATACACATGCCTCTGCATTCCCGGGTACACTGGAGAGTTCTGTGATGTTGGTAAGTGCATCTTTTGTCCTACATACTATCAATTGGATACCTTCACGGCTAGGCATTGTAAAATGGTTTTGGCTCAACTACAGCTATACGCTTGTTATGAGAGGAATGATGCAAAATCTGCTCTCACGAATTCTGAGCGGTATTGCATACTTCTAACAACAATTCGTAGACGTATGTAGGAAATAAAAAACCTACGTTATGAAATTGCATGATGAACACAACTGGAGAAGTTTCACACGTTCACTTTTCTTTCGTCAACGTCAGAAACAGTTGCGAAATACAGGAATCACAGTCTCAGAAAAATTGAGGGTCTCACCCCTTCATCTTGTTGGCTGTTTTTCAAAAAAGTGCCCCATTGCGAAACCAATAATAAACAGGACCTAATCACTTATCTCCTCCAGCACGGCGCCTGAAAACCTGGTATAGTCAGTAAGTGGCCAATCTCTTCGGAAACTCTTCAGATGGTAAGAGTGCAGATGAGCGAGATGCGAGCCACTACCAAGTAATTGGATGGACTCGCAAGGCTTCACTGACATACAGAATCCCAGGACCAGGGTAAAGCATGACGATAGGAAAAACCGACCCTCAATACGACCCCCCCCCCTACTCCCTCTTCCAACCCCCGCCTTTTCACGACCCCCCCCCCTCTGCTTCCGCATGTTTCCTCTGTACACTGAGCAGTTTCAAGGAAGTAGGCACAAAAGAAACGCATAAAAAGAACAAAATTAGAAATAAAACAGCATTGAAGTCGATGTGCTTTCTTATCTGATTGAACCAGACTGCCAGCAAGAACGATCACGTCATTACGTGTCAAAACAGGACTGATTGCCCGCATGCAAGAAGTCGGTTTCTGCCCAGGCATTTGCGCGCCCACGGGTTCGATCCCCGGCACCTCGGAGAAATTTTTGCACAGGTCGGAACCGCTTCAGAATTTAGTGGGGAGTAGAGAGGACTGGAAGATTTGAAAATAAAGCGAGAGAAGCGAAATCGATCAATTACACATGCGAGAATTCGCCTGCAGGGCCCGCAATTTGTGGAAAACTAGGGTGAATTAGATCTCGTGCTGAAATTCTCTGCCTTAGAATCAGCGAATGATTTTCGATAGAGGACGATCAGCTCTATATTTTGCCAGAGTTTCAACTTTCCAGATCTCCATATGTTTTTGGGGGCTCGATGGGAAATTTGACGAATTTCCCATCGATTCCCCATCTAAATTGCGGGAAAACGAACGAACTTCGTGGAGCCAGGTTCTGTACTCAAATGGGAAATTTTCTCATCCAAAACTCATGGAAGGAAAGTTCTCGTGATATCTGCAAATTACTTCTCAGTGATTTCCCAAGCAGATTTACTCTCTTTTCACCATCTGTTCAAATTGCGAGGTTTTCACTTCTTCAACTCCCATGAAGAGATTTTGCCTTTTTCCGAAATTTCACTACCTTCACGTAATAGAGCTCCAAGCATTCGTTCTTCAATCCCATTATCGCGCCCCAATGTTTGCTCCTGTTTGAAGGAGTTAGATGGGAAATTTCCCGTCGGAGACCCGAAAATTTGGAAAATTTCCCATCGAGCTCCCAAAAATATATGAAGCTCTAGAAAATTGAAACTCTGGCTAAAGATAGAGTTGATCGTCCTCTAAGGATATTTTGAAAAACATATGCTGATTTTGAGTCAGAAAACTTCAGCACGAGGTCTAGGTCACCCTACTTTTCCACGTTCTGACGGGCTCTGCAGGCGAATTCTCGCATGTACAATCGATCGATCTCGCTAACCACACTTCATTTTTCAACATTTCCACCCTCTTCGCTCCACATTTGATTCTGAAGTGATTGCGACCCGTGCAAAAACCTAGTGAAGACACCGGGAATCGAACCTGTGGGTCCGGTGAAGCTGATTCCTCTCACACGCTGCCAACCTGTCCTGTTTGACACGTAATGACATGGTGGTTCATGTTCCAAGTTTTACGCTTTCTGAAAAGATTAATTCTGAAATGAGTTATGGGGTTCGGAATCACGGGCATGAAAACGCGCATTATTTTTGCACCAACCTAGCACCTATGAAGTGTTTCAGACATTGACGACTGCGCATCGTCACCTTGTGTGTACGGAAAATGTACAGATATGTACATGGACTACAATTGCACTTGCCTCAAAGGAGCTGACGGGAAAAACTGTGACATTAGTGAGTTGCCTCGAAACCGTTTCATATTGATATTTCTCGTTTGACAGCTTTCTCTGAAAACCTCTAATTACAGACCTGAATGACTGTGTCGAGTACACGGCGGAGGATGGTAAGAAATACCCGAATCGATGTGTAATGAAGGATTCTGCTGCGAGATGCAGAGATCGCCTAGCAGGTTTCACTTGCGTATGCTCAGCAATGTGGACTGGCAAATACTGCGACCTGAGTACGAGTCTTCACAACTAGAATATTCCCACCAATTAACCTTTCCCTCTCGTTTAAAAGAAAAGGATACATGGTCGAAGGGAGTCATTCGTAATGCTATCTGTATTACAGTGATGAAGTAGCCGGAAATGAGGGGAACGGAGTGGAGCAAAAAGTCAGGAAACCCACGGTTTTGAGGCCAGAACGGCCGGGAACACCCATGAAAATTTTCATGTCTGAGGTTCTGATCGTTTTCGAACCTTAGCAGTGGTCTCAACAATTCAAGGGAGAAAGTGGCACGGAAAACTCAACCGTTTCCAAGATATAATTAGTAAAATGTCTAAGATCCTGGATCAGCAGGATCAGTGTGGTGTCATGCTGAATTGGTGGTTACTCACTTCTCTCCTTGTTATTGTGGAGTTATTTCTGAGTCCTTGACTTTCCTTTTTTGCGTTGCTTATCACAATGAATTTTTGTAGTCGTTATTCCACAAAGAATATCCTGGCTTAGTTAATTTGTGGCTGATCTTCGCCAGCATCACATTTTTGAAATTGCTCTTGGCTCCGGGATCGACTTAGAATTTATTGGTGTTTTTGCGACACCTTACCTGGTCGAGTCATCTTTTGCAAAATTCGCTTTTTTCCGTTAGCTCCAAGAACGCTGCAAAACATTGTCCAAAACCGATTTTGCCCACAAAACAGCTGGCAAGGAAGGCAACATTATCGAATTTTTCGGAACGGTCCACATCGAACAGGTCGCGAAACTCGGCCCAAGCTGCTCGAAAATGATGAGATGAGAGGCTCCAGAAAAGCGGTATTCCGAAAGTTTCGACGGCATTCTAACGGTTATGATCACACGCGATTATCCTGAACTGTGTTGTCACAATCATGAGGTCGAAAATTTCCGCGCTGCCTTTAATTTAATAAAGAAGTGAATTGAATTCGAACAGTTGAAAATAAGTATTTAACAATACAACAAGAAATTGAAGATAAGCTTATATAAATATTTCATCCGTTCTATGAAGTATTCTCGGAAATTTGGTGCGCAACACATCCCTGATATGGGGGAGGGTGGGCGCCTGCTTACTAGAAAGCTCTTGTTCTCTCAAATCTGCGCGAATTAATAGGTAGACATATAAAACCTGGACAGGAAACTGGAGCGAAGAATTCGAGATGAGCGCCACAGACTCTATGGTGACACACCGCATTAGAATGGACACTTCGACCGAGTATCCTTCCCTTGTCAGCTGAGTTTTTCAATCTTTTAAATCCTTCACAGCTTTTAATCAGTCGTCAAATTAATACTCTTGCTATTGCAGACATCATTATCCGAGATGTACTGATGACGATCTATGGAGAAGTTAATTTGGAAATGATTCCTGTAGGTTTCACAGCTACCTAGTACTATGGCTTGCTCTTTAGTGTGTACTTCAGAATCCTTTCCATATCTGTTTGGCTGACAACAAAGTGAAATCTATCTGACTTATCCAGAGCAGAAGACCACCGTTTATAGCAACTAATTTGGAAGGTCGTTCAAATCTCTGAATAGTTCATTGTTGCCTATGACAGATACCTATCAGAATGCGCAATCTCAGGTGAAGGAAAAGTTCTACCTTAGGTTTTATGAACATCCATCCCACATAAAATCATAAATTCTATCGATGGAATTTTGCGATTCATAAATGTGCCTGGTGTTCCACCCAAACCCGAAATTTTCTTCAAAAAAAGAAACGCCACATTCAACAGTTTGAATGGAGCAAATACTATCATCCCGAGCATTCGCCACTGCCAAAAGAGCAGGCCATGTGGGTGTCGCCCTTAGAGAATGACCGATGAACGATGAATTCTGGGCGTCGGCTAGAGGAAACTGGAATTTCGGCTCCGATTTAGCCAATTTGACTTTTTTTTTAAATTGACCACTCCATCCACGTGATTCCAGCTTACACAACTATGAAAGGTGGCCCAAGTTTATGGTAACAGCGTACAACCTTCTGCGTCTTCAATTCACCTTAAGTTATTGCTTCTTTTTTAAAACTGGTTTTTGATCATCTGTTAGCTCTTGTTTCGTTTTCTCAATAATTGCATGTGGAATGAAAGATCTCCAGATGACTCTTACCCACCGCTAGCTAAGCTAAAGCATAGCCACTTAACACCCATTTTTATAGCAGTGATTCCTAGGCACGCTCCACTTCTAGATGTTTGAGAGCGTCCGAGAAGTTGTCTTGCCCAATAATTGGAACGCGTGAAGAATTAGGAACAACGTGAGGGAAGTGGGAAGTTATAGTCCCCAGGAAGGTCAAAGGAGCATTAGGACTTCAGTGAATCTGGTGATCAACGCTCAAAATGCGCGCATCTCAGCTCATTGTAGCTTTCAACGTGTTCGGATTTCACGACAACGACTCTAGCAGAACTTCATGAAATTTTGGATTTTTTATTCCAATTTTATGAATGGGACATCACTTGGTCTACTCTGAAGTCGGCCGCCTGAACATTTTACGGGTTTGTTGCCTGGCCCGCAGACGTACTTGCCTGCTGGCCAGGCACGCAAAAGCCGTAAACTGGTCAGGCAAAACCCGGAAACTGGTCAGGCAACGCTCGAAGGCTGGCCTGGCCGGGCATCACCCCGGACGTCCCTACAAAAATCAAATAACATGGTCCCTCACAGTGCGAGAAGCCACAAAGCCCCATGGAACTCACCTTGATCACCTTGACTCCCGTTGATCTTCGGATGTACCGAGCGGGCGCCAGCAATCCTTCCATTTGTCCCTCTCGCGAGCCAGAGTTGTCCAGTGGATTCTGTCCGTTCGAGGGACACGAAGAGCATTATATCTTTCCTTGAAGGACTTCGTGAAGAAGTCTGACCATCGGGTCGGTGGTCTTCCTGTCGTGCGCTTAACGTCCCGTGGAGTCCAGTCGCTGACGGCTCTTGTCCAACGGTGGTCGTTAAGACGCATCACGTGTCCGGCCCACCTGATCTTACTCAACTTGGCGTAAGCGGCAGCGTCCCTGATCTTCGACTGTTCACGAAGGGTGGAACTCCGTATTCCAGCCCTCACTTGTGTGAGGCGGGTTATTCCTAGCATCACCCTCTCGATGGAGCGTTCGATGACGTTGACCGCATTCTCATCCTGCTTGCGTAACGCCCAGGTTTCCGAGGCGTACGTCAAAGCAGGGAGAACCGTTGTATTGAAGAGGTGGGCACGGAGCCTGGTGTTCTTCGTCTTCTTCACTACGTCCTCGATGCTCTTGTAGGCTCCCCAAGCCGCTCGCTTCCTCCTGCCCAGCTCTGGAGCGAGATCGTTCATCATGTTGACTTCCCGACCTAGATATACGTAGCTGGAGCATTCGGATATGGTCGTTCCGTTGAGCGAGAATGGGGCATCCGGGACCCATCCGTTCCTCATGAACATCGTCTTCGTCAGGTTCAGTTGGAGACCGATCTTTCCACACGCGTCGTCAAAGTCGGCCAGCATCCGTTCCGCTTCGCCGATAGTTGGTGTTATAAGGACGATGTCGTCAGCGAAGCGAAGGTGGTTAAGTCGCCGGCCATCAACTTGCACTCCCATGCAATCCCATTCCAGTCTTCGCATGACGTCTTCGAGAGTGGCGCTGAATAGTTTTGGCGACACGGTGTCGCCTTGTCGAACCCCTCTCTTGACGTCGATAGTGATGTCGTCGTAGAATGGAGAAATCCTGGTCGTGAAGTTGCTGTAGAGCTCACGAAATATCTTGATGTACTGAGTAGGTATGCCCTGGTTGCCCAGGGCTTTGAGGACCGCCTCTGTCTCCACAGAGTCGAAGGCTTTCTTCAAATCGATGAACGTGAGACAGAGAGGCATCTTATACTCTCGCGATACTTCAATGAGTCTAGTGACCGTGTGTATGTGATCGATCGTACTGAATCCTTTTCGAAACCCTGCTTGCTCGCACGGCTGTCCTTCATCTAATGTCCTTTCGATCCTATTTAGAATCACTCGAGTGAAAAGCTTGTAGATGACGGACAACAGACAGATGGGGCGATAATTGCCGATGTCCTGTGGGTCTCCCTTCTTGTACAGCAGCACGGTCCTGCTGGTCTTCCATTGGTTCGGTACCTTGCATTCCGACAGGTACCGCGTGAAGAGCCTAGCCAAGGTGGTGATAAGAACTGGCGGTAGGTTCTTCAGATGTTCCGGTCGAATCCTGTCGGGGCCCGGTGCTGTACGATTCTTCACCGACTTGATGGCATGTCGGACTTCGGAAGGGAGAACTGATGGGACAACGTATCCATCCTCCCTTGGGTGATATTGGGGGAGATGGACGTGGCTATCGAAGAGATCCGAGTAGAAGTCGTGGATGACCTTCTCCATTACCCGTCTTGATGAAGAAATTGTTCCTTCTGGGCGCCGGAGGGCGGTCATCTTGGTCTTACGATTGGCGAAGTCACGGCGGGCGTTGCGGATGCTTCTTCCTGCCTCTGCGGCTTCGGCCAATACTGCTGCTCGTCTCTCTTTAAGGTCTTCTTTTATCGCTTCTCTGCACCGTTTTGCGAGCTCGGACGTCAGTTGGTAGTTGCCTGCGGCTCTCGCGACTCCGCGCTGGCGAATCAGCTCGAGGGTCTCGTAAGACAGTCGTCTTTTGGTGGATCTTGAGCCCTCGGCTCTCCTTGCGCTGTCGCAGAGATGTTGAACAAGCCGATCGTATTCTTCGTCGATGTTGTCGACAACGGCATCTTCCCAAAAGCCGGCTAACGAAGTGAAGAGATCCCAATTGATGACGGATTTGGGAGCCCTCTTCTTGAACTTCGCGGCTTTCTCTCCTTTGCGCGAGAAGAAGAATCTTGCACGAAGGAGGCGATGGTCTGATCCGGTGTAGAACTTCGGTACAACACCGACGTCGGTCAGGCAGAACCTTCGATTGACGATGATGTGGTCAATTTCATTATGGTACTCTCCACCGGGTGACTCCCACGTCCACCGTAGGGAGGTTGGCTTCTGAAACTGTGAGTTACCATGGATGGTCTTCGTCGTCATGATGAACTCAGACAGCCTCTCTCCCTGTTCGTTCCACTGTAGGCCGTGGGTACCGATGTGAAGTTCCTCAGGCGTTCTCCTAGGGCCAATCTTGGCGTTGAAGTCGCCAACAATGACCTTGTAGAAAGTGTGGTCTTCCCTGTAGAACTTCTCCAAGTCCATGTAGAAGGCCTCGATTTCTTCATCGTCGTAGCTGGATGTTGGAGCATAGGCGACGAAGATTGTCAAGGCCGGTATTGATCCACATCTTCTCAGTCGCAAACGTCCGATTCGGGTTGTTAGCTGTTCGAACGAATCGATGTTCATGGCCAAGTTCGTGTTGACGAGGACACCGACTCCACCAACTCCTCTACTGTCGCAGGTTCCAAGGAACAGTTCTTCTCCAGTGTCGAAGGTGGCGTTCAGTGGCCGGTGTCTCCTCGTCTCGGTCAGTCCGATGACGTCGTACCTGATCTTCCTGGCCTGCATCATCAAATCCTCGATAGAAGCCTCCGATGCAAGCGTGCGTGCGTTGAAGGTACAGATCGTCATCATAGTCCTTCTGGTTTTAGGCAGCCTAGATAACCCCTCGGACCTCGTCCTCACTGGCGCCGCCGTACCAGTGACTCTTCCGAGATCAGGGGAACACTCTTTATTATTGCTGTGTCGAGCTTTAAGAAAAAGAAAACCCTTAGGAGATAGCTTGCTGGGCTCTATTCCCCCGCGGGTAGCTAGGGTAGGATTTCACCGGGAAGTTAGCCGGGCTTCCCGGGAGTGGACGATGGAGCGTATTTGTTGGAGGCGACTCCGAACCGCCTCCCTTGTACCTCCCAGTCACTTGAATGCAGGGCTTTTGGTCGGATAGATGTGCAGGATACAATCTGCAGACACGCAAGTACACTCACGCACGCATGCATGAACACACCCACGCGCTGGCAGAAGGTATGGATCGTTCCGACACTGCAGAAACAGGGAGTCCATCCCCTGAATCCACCCGCGTCTCAGGGCAGGCACAAGGTCGCGTGTGGTCCGCGATTAGCCCCCTATCCGCCACCTGGGGACGCGCCACGTAGCCTCGCGACTAACCGGCTGGGATCCCTCTTATGAGGGAGATCCGTGGCCATGGAACTCTATCACCAAAGTCTCGTTTTTTTTTGTTTAGTCACGAACATGCCATTTTGTTATTTCAAATATTGTTGGACGGGTTTTAGTAGTGGGCTTATTTGAGAACATAATATTCAGCCACCCTGTAGAGTGCTCTACCAAGAAAGAGTCCAATCATTTTGACAAGGAGATCGACGAGATCGACACAAACGCCATAAGCAGTAGTACCCACATCAGTCGGCTGTGATGCTCTCAGCGTCACGTAAGGCCTAAGGCATATTACGCAGCGACACTGTTGCTGTGACGTTCACTACCACAAGTTTTCTCATTGTGGTTCCTATGCCAGCACGGTGTTCCACGCAAATTGTGTGATAAGATATGGAAACTCGTAGCATTTTGTTCACATCATTTCCATTCATTTTCTTCACCGCGACAGTGTCGCTGTGAAGTATGCCATGGGCTTAAGGGGTCGTGAGAATCGTGCCGGAACTTCGACACACGGGTATACCTGCCAACATCGTGGAACCGGCAAGCCGCGTAACCAGCATGAGGCTTTCTGTACGAGCTCGCCCACCAAGACAAGTCTGAAGCTTATTCTATATATCTTTGCAGACATTTGCAGATCAAGTCATGGACAGTGTAAATTGGCAACAGAATCGTAGAAAGCAACGAAGCGAAATTTCGTTGATGACGAGGGTTACACTTCACCGGTAGAAGAAACCAATTATACCAAGAAATGGATGAAAAGAAAAAAAAACAATGACGAGTCATACTCTTTTACAGAGCGGACTCTTAGGCTGATCTACATCGTACGCAGTGATGATTCTTAGGAGATCCAGGTGTAGCAATGCTTCCTTGAATCTAGAAGTCGTATTCAAATCAAACAAAGACAACGGAAGCTTGTTTGACCACGTCGATGTTCGAGCAAAAAACAACCGCAGTTATATTGACGCTCGATGGTTGCCATTCCTAAGCATGTAAAGATTAAGACTAGGCCTACGGGACGAACAAGCTCGAAAAACGAGTAACTATGTGACGCAAGCCGAGACTTACCTTTCAATGTCTTGAAAGCTGTGCAGATGTCGGAGACCACCTTTCTATAGCGAAGGCTTTTGACCTAATTCATGTAGTCTAACACTATAGGGTGGAAGGATAATTGGGGTCAGGCAATCGGTCTGACACGCCTCACTATCGACTATAGTGTTAAAGATTTTTTTCCTTTGAAAATATTACCAGTGTGACCACATAAATTCTTCATATCAACTGAATTCGCACGTTTTCGCTCCTTATAGACTAGAAAACGCTCAAGGTGAAAGTTGAAACTACTTGGTTGGGGAATAAGTTCGTGCGGTTTTTTTCAACTTGTTTTTTTCACGATGATTTGGACTCTTCTTGTTTTGCCGTAATAGTCCATTTTGTAGCTCTTGATTGCTCTTTACTATTACCATAACAATGTTCCTCAATTCTCGCTTCACCTTGTTCTCTAACGCATGGCATGCGAACCTCCAAGTCAACAGATGTGAACCACCCCACAACCGACTACCGCTCGAATGCAATTGTCAAATGTGGCTCAAACGACTTGGGATATTATTGACTTTTGAAAAAGAACCTTCACTGTTGCAAAGGCAGTACATCAGTGGTGTAACGGAGGCATTTATTTCATTCAGATTTCCCCGCGCATGCCCCAAATTGTCAATTTTATTGTTATCAGTCACCACGTCCCCGGGTCCTCTTTCCTAAGAAGAGGCTACCAGGGAAGAAGCTGCCAGGGACAAGCAGCCCACTTCCACTAACAAAAAACAAACTGAAAACAAGACCAAATACAAACAAAAAATACATAAAAACAATAAAAACAAGCATTTGGGCTATGCATGGAGAAAACGTGCAAAATATAAGCCAGGCGGGCCGTCCGGTCGATAGCGGTCAGCCACTGGCCTCACACCTTCAATTAAAGAAAAAATGAAAGAAAAACACTCATCTGAGCCAAACATCTGACGAACGTCTTCCTCGAACAGCTGAGCGAGGGCGCCGTACACTTGTTACAAGCCGGCAGCGCTGCCACCCTCCCCTCGATTGCTGCTCAAGCTGTCAGCGCTTTAGCAGCAATTGCTGAGGGAGGGCAGCAATTAAGGGGAGGATGACAGCAACTGAGAACCGTTGCTGCTAGGGTTTCTACTCGAACCATTACGCCGTTTGGGCTGCGTTCGTGCTGAACAGTTATCGGAGCATGCATGCCCGTGCAGAACCCATGCGTCTCCAGAAATTCAATGCAAGTTTGATACAGAACTTACGAAGAATCTGTGGGTACCCATGCAGAGTTTATGCAATGCCCATGCAAAACAAATGCATATACATGGATGTGCATTGGTGTTGCATGGATTGACTATTGCTGATATAAGACAATTGATTAAAAAAACCGTGTTTTGCATGAGCACGCATGAAATTTAGGAAATAACTTGGAAATTTAATTTTATGGTTGTTCTTGGTCCTAGATGATGTGATTCGTATCACCTTATTCTACTATGCATATTCCATCTTCTATAAGAAGCTACCACTAAACTATTAGGTAGGCGCGTAATTAATGCAGCTTTTCTCGCGACTTCTTTTCTTGATAAAAATTGAAGTTTTTGAAGTGGTCTTTTTCATGATAACAATCCTCTGTTTCCACTCATCAAAGGTGTTATCGAAAACCGCATCCACATTCGCCATAATATGCTCTATCACTTTGGAAAAAGCTGGGATGCAGCACAAAAATTTCGCGAACTCAGCGAACCTTCCAAAGATGGTCCAATCAGTAAGGCTAAATTGGAAGATTATTCATATTTATGAGGAACAAGCTTAACAGGCGAAAAAAGAAGAGGGTGGCAATCAAATTCCAAGCACTAGGAATTTTGGGCAGCTTGGAAGTGGATGAAAGCTTGACGGCAAGATTGCTGTCCAAACCCTTCAGTATGAACCATTCGACCATGCTTCTTTCCCTCCAAAGGTTCAGAATAACATGGAGATTGGCCAAACGGGTTCAAACGAACTCTCAGACACGAATTTCACCGATTTTCTGCAGCAAAACGTGCAGGCTCGATTTCGAGGAATCTCGTCAATCGACCCTCCTTCCCCTTCTAAAAGTTCCTGGTCGTCGAAATCTGATCTTCGAACTTTTCCTCTTGATCTATAGGACTGTATCTCCGTACAAGAACTACTCGAATATTTCTTGATGTGTCTCTACTGATTTTTCTTCAGTTAAAATTTCGTTGAGATCGCGGAATGACTGTGTTGCATTCCTACCTTTCCCGAAGTGGTAGAGCATGACATTGTGAATATGGATATGGTTCTCGATAGCGCCGTTACCTAATGAAAGAACGGGATCATTTACATGAAAAAAAAACGCCCAAGAAGCCTAAATTTTTAACGAGAAAAAGAGTGATGAAAAAAGCCGCAATAATTATGCACCAATCCTATACTAAACGGTAATGTAAAAAGTTAATAAAACATTGTATTTCAACATAGTCGTGCTATTTATCTACTCTGTATAATGTTGAAGATGCTAGAATACATGAAGAATCAATAGAACAGCAAAAACACCATCAAACAGGCATGTCTGGCTATCTACGTCAGCTACACTTCACCTACACTAAGATGTTCATCTACTGAGTTTACATATTTTAATTTTGAACTTTTCCAAAAGTGAGAACGAGAACCCCTTCAGCTGCTATGCCACAGTCTAATGCGTGTCTAACAGTACACACATCAGAAATGCTCATAACAACCCCGAATATTATACAGCGGAGGAAAACCTAGTTAGTTGAGGACTTTGAAAGCGAAATGACATAATTGTTCGGAAGTACTCCAGAAATAAAGAATTGGAGTAAACCAACATGAAGGGAGCGAGCACAGAACCACATTTAGCACTGATGCTGCTTTGGGACCTAAAACCCAAGCGATGGTACAAACGATCGTACCGACACAATAGGAGATACGCACAGAGTCAGTCAATTTAATTGCGAAATGCCGCCTTCTGTGCTTTTCCGAGCAGGAGATCACGCATTGTTGCATGATGATTTCTTAGCGCAGGCCGTAATGCCACTACGCACGCCGGTGGCACGCTTGTTTGTCACGCCTAAAAGACAAAGTATATACGCCGATCGCATGCTGAATGTCTTAAGTACGAGGGTTGCACGCACTGATTGTCTGAACGTTTTCTCAGTGGAATGTGAGCGCTCAGAAAGTGTTGGTGTCGCCATTCGGTATTCCACGAACAACTACTGATCTTGATCGCTTTTCAGCTTCCACAATCTCTTAGGAATTAAGAGAGTAATCAATTCGTCTAAAAGGGGTAGCGCTTCTGAGGCTTCCGTCTGTAAAATCGTATGAAGCCGTTAAAGCACATAATCACAATGGGCATTATTAAAACAACTCTAAGAACAGAAGGACAAATCTCTTCTTTGGGGTATTTGATGCATCAGGATAGGTACAAAAGATCAATAAAAAAGCAACCGCTCGCCGTGGGAGCTCGAACAAGAATGTTGTGGTTATTGCTTACGAGGAGGCTGCTTTCGATCGTTAGCCATACCCATGTATGTAATAAAATGAATTGAGTTTGAACTAGGAATTTTCTGGGCTGGAAGTGAATCTGAGAACCACCACGAATGCACTGTGATGCCACCTTTAAAGGCCGCACCCACGGAAAAAATCGTTGCGAACTTCCTAGAAGTTTTGAAAAACCCTAACTTGAGGAATAGTTTTGCCGTACAAGCTGCACTGGAAGTGTCCTTCTACCCACTTACAACAAGATCGCGTAGGACCATCTTCACCAAAGCGAACAATACGTAACAGAAGATTCATGTTTGGACAATCTACTTTGTCGGTCACAACTTGTCGGCCCGCCTATAATGTCACCTTCCAGTCCAATAGCGTGAATTCCTTTCCGGAGCTCCTGACACTCACACTTGCGATCTCCTCTATATCTGTGAATCTACACCCTTAAAATTCACACCTGTTGTGAACAGTGCTGTGATGTAATAATGTAGTGAGATATTCAATCCATATAGAACTCCCACTAAACGCGAAAACGCAAGCAAACTTAGAACGAGTGGATTATGTAGAAAAGATGCTTGGTGCAAGTTAAACTGCTGAGTGCAATGTTGAACTATGTATAGTAAAAAAAGAAAGAGTTCAACGTAATAGTTATGAGGATTCTAGCCCAATGATTAGTACTCCGAGGTGAAGCTTTGGTAAAATATGAATCCGAACCGAAAAGTTGAGGAAATGCTTCGCTGGTACTTTCACCGGCGCCGCGGTTCAACACCTTCGCGACAATGTGCTCAACAGGTTGACAGGTTGACACGCATGGTGCGACGCGTGGAACCGCGTGCTCAACCGGGTGAGCGCCCTCTTTTCAGAGTTATATTTCTGCGAAGCAGTCACAATTAGCAAACTTTTATGTAGTGTTATACTAACATATGTTCAAGCTTTCTACACATGCACTGGGCAGAGCAGATCTTCCCTCAAACTTTTTTTTATATGTGATTGAAATTACACTACAGAGAACGATACATCTGAGAAAGAAAATACAATCAGCATCGAGTGAATTTACGACAAACATTTGGAAGCAGTGTTGACGATCACAAAAGTGAAAACGATCGGACTCAGATTTGCGCAAATTTGGGGTATTATGTGGCGGAAGAAAAATTCCTACCACGGGGGACCACCTGCTCAAGCGGTTGAGCACGGGACCAACGCATGTTCAAATGTCCCATGAGACACACCATGCAAAAACATAAGGTCGCGAATGTGTTAAAGGCGTGTTACGCAGTTTTTCATTCGGGATCCATGTTTTCCCAATGCTTCATCACAGATTGTGTTAAGTTCTGGGTTCCCACAAAAAAAATTAATGCGGCTTGAACTAGCCAATAGATGGGTGATCCACGAACGAATCCAAATTGAACGGCAGCAAATACTCTACTTATGCTGAAGTTTTCAGATGCTCGAAGACCTCATGCGTAATCCTTCTCAAATCAAGGACATGGTTCCGTTCATCATCGGTTTGCAAGAGACTGACAATCGTACAGGACTTAGTTGGGAGTACGCAGACATGTTCCACTGGGCTGCATTTGAAGAGAAACGCTTAGAACTCGAGTACGTGTTAACATATATGTACATATATGAAGGGCATTTTTTGCATCTAATGGAAAAATTCACTTGTGAGTTGCTCACAAACTGCGCCGCAATGCTATGTTGGTTTGGCGATCAAGTTCTGTCCGAAATTTCCCAATGATTTCTTTTATTGGAAAATAGGTTGAAATAAGGATGTGGTGCATAACGCGTTATAAAAAATTACGTAGGGTATTCATTTATTTTCCACTCACATTTTTCATTCATTCATTCTTCTTGGATATTCACCTGAAAGCCCACTTGTCTAGCACGGGGCTACTGTTCCACTAGGGCTCGAACTCGTAAAAATGTCTTCGCCTCATCTCCTATTTTAAGCTGTCGTAGAGCACATAAGACGAGGAACATCAAGTTCCGCGCCCACCTGTTCAATACCACGATTCTGCGTGCTCCAGTGTGCGGCTCCACCTAAGCAGAGTGAGGATGCGGTCAGCGCCATCGAACGCTTCTTCGAGAGTGTGATGCTAGGAGTAAACCGAGTAAGAGAGAGAGAGAGAGAGAGAGAGAGAGAGAGAGAGAGAGAGAGAGAGAGAGAGAGAGAGAGAGAGAAAGAGAAAGAGAGATTTTTATTACATCCTGCGTCTATTAGCGTTGCGTAGTCTACAAGATAACCAATCACGCTAACGATGTTTGGTTTGCTCGGTGTGCGATTCATGAATTCCAGCCTTAGAATAGGATGCTCTGCACTACGTTTACTTTCGAGGCTCCCACGCCCCACCCCCCCCCCCCCCTTCCCTTGCGCCAAATTGAGCAGAATCAGGTGGGCCAGACATGCGTCTCAACGACAACCTTTGGACAACAACCGCTAAAGACTGAACTCCATGAACGTCACCCGCTTAGCAGAGAGACCATCAACCAAATGTTCTGAGTACTTCACGAAGTGCTCCAAGGAGCTCTTTGTGTCCTTCGAGCGCACAGAACCCATTGCGCATTTCTTGCACGTCGGAGGGACAAGTGTAGGGATTACACTCGTCCGTTCGCGATACTCGAAGATCTACGGGAGTTAATATGATCAAAGTAGAGATAAAGGTAATCGTAGCAGCACAGGAGCCAGCAGCATTACCAACACATTTAAGAGAAGCGTAGCCAAGCGTTCCAAAAAATCAGATTGATCCACCCTCCTCATGTCTAGAGATATGAACTCATACACTATCAACCTTTTCTGCTTCTCCTACCTTAATGTCTCCAACTATATTTGAACTGGCCAGTTGAAGCTCCTTCGCAAAAGAATTCACTTGGCTGTAAAAGAAAGAAATCACGACACACCTGTATTATTAGGTTGGTGCAAAAATAATGCGCGTCTTTTGTTGCTTCATCTTTGGAGCAGAAAACTTCCGGTATTTCTTATAACCGCCATGAAAAGTTGTACATGGTTTTATAGCAAATTTTACGGCCTTTTGAAATATCTTATGTATTTTGATCTGAATTCACGTTTTCGGCAAATTTTTAGTTCTCGTACAAAAGACGCCAAAACATTTTTTTTGCCAAACTCACCTCAACTAGCTAAAACTGGTCGGCATCGCAGCAGGAACCGCACGAAATACTACCATAGTTTTGGCTTAGGAAGTATGAGCAAATGCATACCTCGAAGCTGCCTCCGGATCTTTTCGACTTGGTGTGTCTTGCTTCGAAGGTAAAGAATTTCGCATAGGTCTTCCTGGGGTTTGGACCCTGAACTGATGGCGATCATCGAAGAGCACCCATTTATTTGGTTTCACGAAACCTCACCGGTAATTGCCCTCAGACCATCCCTTCCTCCAATAAGAATAGGTGGATGAAAAAGCTCGACGAGTAGAAGTCGCGCAAACTGAACGAGTACCAGATTGACCCTCGTTGACAGGTCTGCTTCGCGGCTTTGTAGTGAAAGAATTGAGACAGAACACTTGGTCGCTTATTGATGAGTGTGAAGTATAGACCATCTAACACAGATTGAAGTGCACTGCTCAACAGTTGCCCGAGGAAGATGCACCGAAATACTGTCAGAAATGGAAGCAACACCAAATCAAGGTCACGGCGATTTTGTGGTGACCTGCTGCCAAAATCGCTCACTACAGCCCATTTGCTCTTTCTCACTTGGGAAGCACTTCCAATATATAAGTGAAATAATTAATTACTCAATAAAATTGATTCTACACTCTTACACAGCACCGTCTATCCATATCTCCCACTCCAGAGCCCTCGCAGGTTGGAGCAATCAGGCAAGGAAGCTCTTCCTCATACATCATAATCAGCAAACCTCTCGCTCACCGACTACCACTTCCGGGAGAATTTGGACATTTCTTCTGGAAGAATTTTTCCGAAGACTAAAGGGATACTAAAATTGCCTTCAGGAAGTTTGTCGATGCTAAAAGGTCCTGTTCCAATGGTAGGGTAACCGCAGAACATGTACCTTATTGCCAAAGATTTACGGATTGCAGAGTTCTAAGTACTTTTGAAAAGATCGATTTCGAAATGAGTTATGGGGTTCGGAATTGAAGGCATGAAAACGCGCATTATTTTTGCACCAACCTAATAGTAGTACATAGTTACTGCTAACTGTAACGTTGCACTAAAAGCAAAAGGAAAATGTTGGATAGGACTTTCTCGCCAACCTACTGGAATAGCCTGTACGAACTTTTTTTCACAATAGAAGGAACACAATAACACAATAGAAGGAAATCATCCAAAAGCTTGAGTGCTTGAAAATATTCGGCTAATTCGATGTTCCAAATAAAAAAGACTGTGGAAATCTTTTTGATGCATGCTCGCAATCGGGATTTTGAAGAAAACTCTGGTAATTTCTTTACTAAAAATCATCTTAAAAAATGGAGTACACATGGAAATGTGGGCGTTTTGTGAACTTTGCCTGTTTCGGTGGACAAATTTGTAAGAATGACTGCACTTTCTTATAGCACGTCTCCACTTTAAAAGAAGACGGAAGACGTACGTCTCTCGTATACAGTACGTTTTATAAGTATAAGCGCACGCCAAAATATGCAGGCAGCAAATTCGTTACAGCTTTTTGAGAAAAGTTACGAATGCCAATCGATTCGGCATGCCAGAAAACCTAAGTTTACGTTGTCTCAAAATGCCGGATAGATTTGCACCTCACCCCTGATTGGGCCATTGCATACGTATAGACGAAGTCTACGAAAAAATACAAATAAATTTTATCTTGAAGGAAAAAAAGTGGACTCAGTACTTCGGTAGCAACTGATGAGCATCAACAATGTAAATCTATATTTCAACGTGGATCACACATCTTCAGGGCGACTTTAGGGTAGTTAAAAGATTTACATGCTGCAGGATTGTGAAATAGCAGGATTGCCGAGTAGAGAGTATGCCACTTGGGGTCCATCTGCAAATATGTATAAGATATTGACTCATTCAATCGAAGAAAGAATTGTGGTATACCAAAGAAGATATCGCATCGAAGACGGCGTCGCATATCCTGTCTAGACTCGAAGTCCGGGATGTGCACCAACGGCGCCCAAGCCGTTTTGTCGGCTCCATCATGCAGTAAAAGGGTAGAAAAAGCATTTAACCGCATTATCAGCATTGCACATTGTTGTCTCCATCTCAGACCTATGGTTTCCTAGTTTCAGAAAGCCTCACGACCTTAGTTTACCGGAAGAAACGTGGTGATCGTCGTCACGTCCAAAAAACAGTCGTTTGTTTTGGATCTTTTAAAGGCCAATGTCATGTTTAAATGATTTTTCCTGGTGAGAATAGTTTGATTTGGACCGCACTCTAATGAAGGCACGCTACTATGAGCATGGAAGACACTTTTGGAGGTGGGCGCTACCAACGTTGGAGACGGTTTCTACCATAACCACATCCTCGATATTGTTTCCATTTCTACATATCCGAATTTCTTAAATAACAAGAGCACCTTCACAGTTCAACTCTTACAGTTCCTTGCAGCGCACAGAAGGACAAACCTCACTTTTCATCTAAAAAAACCGGCGTGAGCCATGGCCGTCGCCCAACAAATATTAGATTGTCGGAAAATGATTGAGACACTTCACCAAAAATTCTTCCTTGCCACCCTACCACGTGACCTATCCTCATGGTACGCGCATATGTGATACCATGCTCTCTGAACATCTGCACCATGGGTATGTAAGAACATGGCGCTGTGCCATTTATTATCTAGGCGCGAAAATGTACGAGCACCCAATTCAAGTGATTTTCTTGTGCTTGCTCCTATGGAGCACCAGTGAGAGCAGGACGGATGACAACATTGTCATGACATTCACCCCGGTGCTCCTCAGCTATACAACCGTGAGCCGTCGGTTCCAACGTTATTTTTTTTTCGGGCGATACGTCTCTTCAAAGCCATTTCCATAATCAGCGATCTCCTGAACTGAGGAGCAAGGTATGCTCTAATGGAGTCACTGATAAGCAACGTAATGGAAAACAGCAGCATATAAAATAGTTAAATTAAGGCGACGTCCATGACTGTCGGAGAAAAGAAACACCAACGTGTCGAGGTGCACATTTTGCTCCATAAAATGCACCCTCGAATGACGTCCTTGACCCGTGTACAGTAAAAGCAGCAGACACGGACCGCGGTGTCACAAGCCACTCTTGTCCGACCTCGAACTTGCCATCTAACATTTTGCCTGGTAGGTTAAGCACTCCTTGGTCGAGCAGTACTTCGCCAACTTTCACGGTTTTCATTTACTGATAAATTCTTTGACCTTATTAACATGATTACTGCCCCGCAGCGCTGGAACTGTCCCTGATAGGTGGCTCCTGATGGTAGGTGTATATGGCCATTACAGCATATACTGAAGTTTTCTAATAGAAAAGAAAAGTTTGAAGACTGAAAAAAATCTTGAGCGCCTCAATCATTCCCCGTCAAATTAATAAGTATTAGGTTGCTTGCAACAATTCCAGGGCACTTGGTAGCAGTCCACTGTTTAACATAATTTTGCTCAAGACATCCTGCGAGGATTTTTATGCTCACTGATAGCCTGAAACATCTGCTATCCACAGCATTTTTGGCTGGGATCTATGTCACAACGCTAATTCGTGAAATTGTGCCTAATGAAATCAAATCCGGATGATCCACAAAGGGAATGACCCGTAGCATCAACAACGCGTTTATGGAGAATATCTTCTCCAAAATACCAGAGGCTCGTGGGTCCTCAATAATTCTGAGCGTAGATAAGAGCTTGAAAATTTTTCAATGAGCTAGTCAGCAAATTGACGTTTACAAAGGCGTCCGGAAGGGACAGGTTGAACCACAGCCAATGCAAAGTGAGCAGAACATTACGGAGAAATTAGCCAACCATTTCCGACCAGCTGGATGAAACTGGTAAGAAAGGAAAGATGACTAGATATATTGTGTGTGAGTTGAGCGAAGAACACTAGTGTCGACACCTGGAAGTCTGCAGATGTTTGATCTACAGATATAATGAGGAACCATTTCCCGTATTGATTGTTATTGCTCCCAGTGGGTGAGTCATATACAACAATAGAAAGCGATCGTTCCAGGATCTAGGCTCCAGCGAGTCGCCTAAAAATAAACGAAACCAGTGCTAAACCCTTAAAAAATTTCCTTGACCTTTCATAGCCTGCAGCTTGTGTCATCCTCAACAACTCTTTCTCAAACGGACGCACAATAATTGATGATTGATACCCTCTTTCGTCCCTTAAAGTAATCAAGGGCAAATTCTTGAATGTAAGGTAGACACAGGCAAACACACGTGGTCCACTGCTGCTGGGAGATAACTCATACCAGCATGTTTCGTGTATAAACCTGTCAATCTTTGGCCTTTTTGGGGAAAATCGTTCATGTGCCGTATTCGCAACGTTGCGCAGATGCCATGGCTTTTTGGAATGAATAAAAATGTTGACTTTGAGCCGAGTTATGGCGTTTTGAAAAATTAGGTGCAACTGCCTCGGAACTTTTGCTCGCACTAAGACTTTGAGAAGCCCTAACCAACGGTAGTGTTTGATTTTTGATACTAGCAACATGAAACACTCCTGAGGCATTCTGCTGGGTGACATTCATGGCTAGAGTCGAAGATTTTTCTGCACAACAAACCTCAAAAAAGCTATTGACATCATTAAGAACCGTTTTCATTGCAACTGATAGGAACGGATAAATCTATGTCAGCCCACGTTTTCTGTGTTATTTGGAAATGGTGAAAGATATAGACTACTCATCGGCTGTTCCAAGGAAGTTTCCGCTATGAAATTACTGGTTTTTGAAAGTGCGTCTATACTTATGAAATGGCTCCTATGTAGGGGAAGCGCGGAACCCACACATGTTTTTTTTTCATAACTCCAGGTAAAGAGACAGAAACTAGGGTTTTGGGCACGCTGATTTTACTGACATTCTTGGTTTTTTTCTCAAAAATCACGTGAAACTGTGTACCACTGTTTTCTGGGATGCGTTTACGCTTATGAAACGCACTGTATCAACCGAGATGACCGTGGTCCCTTTTTTTCAACCACTTTTTGGATTCCTATTGTGATCAGAATACTAGGTGAGGAAGGTGGTGTGTTAAAGAGGGAGAGCAAAGATGCTGTAGCTAGAACAATGATGATATGAGCAGTTGTTTCTTCTTACTCAGAACCCCTGGAGCAAGTTGCAAACAAGGATTTCTCAAAAACAACTTGCAAACAGGCTTAAATAAAGTAGTTGCAAGCTTTTGCTAAAAACAGCTTGCAAACTAGTATGACGTCACCACAGGCCTGGAAGAAATAGTTGCCATCTAGCTTTTCATTTTGCAACTATTTTACCAGCTTCCTCCAAAACCAACTATTTTACGAGCTTTGCACAGATACTCCCCAGCTATCACGCAGAAATGAAAGAATCCTTAGTATATGGTAAGGTGTTTTAGTGATCCCATATAATGAAGAGCAGCTGTTACTTCGCTTTCATACAAAGCGTGAGTTATAAGTTCTTGGACTTTGTCTCGATTTTTTGAAATTCCTCGAAACAGGTATTCAAATAATTCACTCCATTCAATCAGTTGCTAGTGAAACCGCATATAGTATTAGCAAAAACAAAGTTCTGGAAAAGCTGTATCATGGAACTCTCGAGAAGATAGCGCATTACGTCAAGCTCTCAGAATTCACTTACCCTTATCTCTGCACCGATTCACTGGCAGTATTGTCCTGTGCAAGACTTTATAAGGGAGATTTAAAAATTGCTCACGACTATTACGTACAAAAGACCATCTCAACAAGCTTGACTTCTTTTCACAGTTTTCATTTTGAAGCATCGAAGGCAAGTTTTAAAAAAACTATCTAAATCAATAGACTCTACACTGAATCAGAATTCTCTAATAACTGTGCAGCACGAAAGCAGCCCGAACAACGTAGTGCGTCAAGTAGAAAGCCTGGCGGCATCTCCTCGCAGCTGCTGCCATCCTCCCCCCAATCGCTGGTGCAAAAAGGAAAGCTTGAGCAGCAGTCGGGGGGAAAATGGCAGCAACTGGGAGCAGTTTCTGCTAGGGATTCTACTCGACGCATTGCGCTGTTGAGCTGCGTTCGCCCTGCACAGTTATCAGAGTCCCTGTTGGGGCATCTAAACTCTAATCTAATGTAGAAACGACTTCCCTCCAAGTTTGCAGCCTGTTTGGACAATTTCGGAACTTGGCTGGGTGGTATACGACTGCGGACGGTGATGAACTGATCTGGGCGGTAGCCGGAGATCGCTCAACCACACTAAACTATGAGAACCACAGAAACACTGCTCTGGCACGGGTTGTTCTTAGATTTGTGGCTGGATTGCGCCGCACAGTTTGAAGACGTTTACGAATGTCATAAATAAAGTTGTTGTATTTTGAATGATAAAGTTGTTGTATTTTGAATAACACAAAACGTTCCTGTTCTAAAGCGTTGACCTTGGAGAACAACTATTTTATTAGCTTTTCATCATGCAACTATTAAGCAGGGAAATGGTCAGAACAAGTAATTAACCAGCTTTTCATTTTACAACTATTTGGCAAGGAATAGGTCAAAGCAACTATTTTGCAAGCTTTTCATTTGCAACTATTTAGCAAGTAAGTTTCGAAAAATAGTATTTTACCAGCTTCTGAAAAACTAGTTTCAGATGCGATCTGAAACTAGTTTCTCAAAAGCTGGTTAAATAGTTGTTGCAGAGGTTCTGAGTTACTTGATTTTTTTTCTCGCTCAGACGTGATTTGTATAAATGGAACGATGTTGTACTTGGAAACTGTTTCACTTTCAACCATCGCACAAGCAATTTCAACTACAAGATACGTTCTTCTGGCATTCAAGGGGGTGAGTCTCTTTCACCGATTCCATAGCTAACGAATATTTCATCAGAATGTGTATTCAATCAACTTGAAGGACTGCAAGCGTTAGTGAATCTGGGCTCACACGAGTACGTGCCTTGGTTTGATTCGGCATCAATTCTCGTGTTTGTTCACAACAAAGATGAGTACGTTTTCTCTGAATCAGTGCGTTACAACGCTCAACCGGATGGTGAGACACTGATCCTAGTTCGTGATGTGAGTTTTTCTTTAGATTTGAAGAATTCTCAAGACAAAAATTGGGAGCGGCAGTGCCTAAATTTCTAAAGAGAGAATTCTTAGTTTGCAATGGAAATGTAGTTGTGGATCACCAGAGCATCACTCGACCACATGACGCTCAAGCGACGAACTAATTTCTTAGCTATCTGCACTGCTCACCCGCTTTCTTCTTATCCGCCTAATTTCCGTACAATTCTGGCTTTGGACCAAGGATCGCAGATCTCTCAGGATTCCTAAATTTCTCACCACATGAGTTGCTTCGAAATCAATTGTCACCAGTTAATGTACTCGCTCTTCGGATTTTCAAGTGGATGGCACCACTAGCTTTGTTAATATGTAGGAATGGTGACTATACTATTAATTTTTTGAAGGTAGTTAAGCTCCATTCTTCATGAGATACAACAATCGAAGATTTTTTAATCAGAAATTGGACATTTCCAACCTGAAGGCCTGGGACTTGGAAACAGTACCTCTTTCATGAAAGCTTTTTCAATGTCTGTAGCTAGTGCTTATGACATACTGACGACCTGATAGAACTTTTTTTTTCAAACTTCCACTGCATATAGATCTTTGGTCAGGAATGAGTAGCAAACCCACTAGAAATCTGACAACCACTAGTTTCCAGCCACTTCTGGGCTTGGATTCATGAAACGATGACTAAGCAGACCAACGATGGTTAACGCGGCTGGTTATCCTATAAACTGCATAATGTTAGGAGACGCACGACGCAAAAGTTGGTTTGCTAGCTGGCTTCGATTGGTCGCTCGTTTATGAATCCTAGCCCTGAATGATGAATTCATTTCTCCAAAATTTTGTCGGTTTCGCAAATTGAACCTATGTGTAGTTTCTTTCTTTGCTCATGTAATCCCACCTGACCGTGATTGTAGATAGTGGCTTTTGTACAGTGCAGTTGTAAGAGGCGCACGATGGTTTGATCCCTGCATCTTGTCAAGCAAGCCATACATCCCCCTTGGTTGCCAGGTTCGAAATATTGGTGCCAGAGGAGGCTGGGAGGACTAACTAGCTAACTTACTACATGTTTTGCTCCCGCAATTCACTGTATAACGTAGAGACGCTCGCCTCGACGATCCTCATATAAAGTCGAATTTGGGGCGCATCCCACGGACGAAGTTGATTGACGCCGACCGCTTCATTTTTTTTCCATAGACTTGAGTAATCATAACGATGTAATGTTACAAATATCTTGATAAGATAATTATCGCTTCCCAACAGCTGTCTCCAAAATTTGACTTCGAAGAGTTCAAGAGGTTTGTGAATATCTGCCAAATACAACCTGTACATCATGGAAGGGTTCCTTTGGAACTGACGAATGTGTGAGTTCAGGAGCGAATTGTTCATGGTTCTTCCAGTAGTGTCCTCTCCCCTCCCCTCTCCTCTCCTCTCTTCTCTTTCTCCTTCTCTTTCACTTTCTCTCTCTCTTTCTCTCTCTCCTTCTCTCCCTGTTAGGGTGGACGATTTCATTGACAGGCATTGTCGCACCAGCAAATAGGAAAAAACCGAATGATTTCTTTCTTTCAAGCTGTTGCCTGTAATCTGGGTTTCCAGCTGAGCTTCTACAGGGAACTCCAAACGGGCAGTTGGATACCAACTAATGCCGCGGCAGGGGGTGGCACTCTGGCCTTCTGCTGCACTCCTGGACCGATAATGCTTTGATCATGCTCTCTGATACTCTCTGTCCAAAGCTGAAACGCCACAGCACTGGCCCGTATTCACTTGAACGTTTTGAGTTCCCTGTATAAACATATTTCCGTAGTTCGCCGATGGTACTCTCGTTTTTCAGTGGAAAAAGCGACTCCTCAGGGAGGTTCTAGCACGGAGCATCAATACTCACAAATAGAAAATAACACAACCAGGACACAAAGTGGATACATCCGGATGCGAATTTGTAGTCATATCCCGGGCTATGCTAGATGTGTCAACTATTTTCCGCTGATTCTAGATGAGTCTACTTTGTTGGCCAGATGTGTCTACTAGCTTGGACTAACGCACCTTCGTGTGTCCACCCTATGTTCATCATGTGTACACATTGAGTGCTGATCAGGGGTGTGTGGAAGTAAAATTTTAAATCCCGTAAAACGTAAAACGGAAAACGGAAGGCCAAAAATGGGCGGAAAACGGAAAGCGTAAAACGGAAAACGGAAAATTTTGCCAAACCATAGGTTTGTGACCAAAAGTCCTCCTCAACATTGGATTTCCTAAGTATCTTCTTGATGAGCATAAGTGGTGGCTCTTTCAGGTAATTAGGTAACTTTAAGTCTACTGATGGTACGTACCTCAAACGCCTAGAATATAGGGAGATCGAGGAGTATCTATCCTTCACCTAGTTACGAGAGATTTTCTGAATTAAATAATCAATGAGCATATTTCTTACTGAAATTACTTACTAAGACGAGAAACTGTAAAGTGTGAAAAGTGGGACGCCTTTGCTTCACTTTAGAGCAGACCTATTCTGCCAAAATTGAGACAAAAAGGTAACTACGGTAGCTAATACATTTGCAATCTGGGGAGGATCACGTCATTCACAAAGGATCCCGTTGGAGCCAGTTAGCGAGGGAGGAAAGAGAAGAAGAACAGTGTGTGGCGAATGTGAAACACAAGCACCCTAAATATCACGCAAAACATCGGGCGAAAACGGCGCCAGTGTGGAGCTGGGGATAATCGTGGAACAGTGACAATTGTGATGTAGCCTTATGCTTTTGTCAACTTGTAAGAAAGCCTACATCATGCGTTGCTTCGCAAGAATGCTTGATGCTCTTACCATGGCACGTCACAGTTTCATTGAACTTTCATCGCAGTTCACCCCACAGTTCTCTGGCACCTTTTTTGAGAGTTTTAAGGAGAGCAGGGCACTTGTATGGCATATTTAGAACAATGATGAGGATCAGCGGAATTGAGACGGTAAATGGCGGTTGGACGTGAATTTTGGCGCCATTGTTGTGAACTCATATACATTGCGCATCGAAACACGTAAACCATCTCCAGGATAGGGAAATACCCCAAAAACAAATACCTCGTCTTCCTCCATAATTTTCCGGGATTTTCCGTTTTCGGGCTTAAAACCCGTAAAACGTAAAACGTAAAACGGAAGGCCAAAAGTGGGGGGGGGGAACGGAAAGCGTAAAACGGAAAACGGAAAATTCCGCACACCGCTGGTGCTGATAGTGTCGACTTTTTGGTTTACATCTCACAAACGTGTGACGCATGCGGTTCACAAAGTGAACACATCTGGGGGTATGCTAGTTGCGTCTACCTCCTGTCACGGATGACTCCATTAAGGCACCTGGATGACTCATCCGTGAAGCTAAAGAAGGCGTCGAACGTTAGTGAACACATCGGGAACCATAACACGGATTTTTGGTAGACACACGGAAGAGTCCGGAGTGCTGGTGGATTCATCCGTGTACGTTAGCATACTCTGGGATGTGTTCACTTCCTCTCTGTTCCTGATTACCGGATGTGTCCAGTTCTATTTCTTCGATGGTAGTCTCCAACAAGATGACAGAGTGTGTCCATTTTGTGTCATGGTAGACTCTACTTTGTCTCATGGATGTATCCACTACATGTGCGAGCAGACTCCTGGTAGTGTCCACCAAGACTACAGGATGTGCCCGCATTGTGTCACGGTAGATCCCACTTTACGTCATGAATGTACCTGTGCGTGCTGACTCGTGATAGTGTCCACCGAGACTGCAGGATGTATCCACTTTCTGTCATGGTACACTCCACTTTCTTCGCTAGATATGTCCACCCTGACCTCAGGTAGAGTACACTTTGAAAGCTAGTACAGTGCTGTTGTATAGACGTTCTCTCCTATTTGTGCTTATTTTAAAGGTGCCATTAATTGGAGTGTAACCGCAAAAGGAATCACTCCGAATCGTGCAGTTACTCGAGTAGTAAAAATCGTACGCTTGTGCAAATGCAAATCAACCCCGCCCCATTCTCTCTGATCGTGAGCGGGTTTCTCAGCTGATACAGGATCGATCAGTATTTTCGGATAGCGGTGATCGTTTCCGCACCTCGGCGGCTGCACCCATCTCAGGCGATAGATCTCGTACAAATGGACATGTAATGGCAAAATACAACATAGTACATATTTCTCGCAAACGTAGCCTTTCTTGATGGTCTTTCCTCTACTATGGGCACGAGAGTAGCCTTCAGAGTAGAATCTCATGAAAAAAATCTACGACGTTTTTTTTATCGTGAGTGCTTTCTTTAAACAATCAACCTGATTCAATTGCCATTCGTTGCAAGAACAAACTCTGTCGTTATTGTTAGTTATTTCTTTTTCACCTTCACCGAAGTGTAACATTTTCACGAGAAAAGATAACCGAATGAAACACCTAATTAGAATAATGTTTCTCTCAATTTTGGAACATCGACTTTCCGCCTATTTCTCGAGGATGTTATGCATAGATTATGGTAAATGAAGGTGGTGGCAGAAATTATTTTATATTTTGCATCAAATGATGATAGCATCAAGTTGATTGGATTGGGGGAAACTCATTGTGGTCAAAAGGAAGGGTGCCTCTATGATCACTAAACGGACCTTACCAGCGCCCAAGGCGAACTACTCCTGTCCATCGGCATTCAAGGTATGCAAGTTGTGTTCACCCTCTTGATCCTTTCATCACCTTGATTTCTACTGAAGTATTCTTTTTTGTTGGATGTGTTCAGCAACTCTGACAATACCTCTGCCTTTTTTTAGAACTGGTATGAACCTATATTCTTTACGACCAGCACTGAACACTTTCGATTCAAAAATGCTCTTTCCGGTTTTTGCTTTTGTATCCAACATCCCCAATATTTGTGCCTGATATCTTCCTCCATTTGCATGAACACTTATCACTCTAGAAAATAGTTACCGTTAAATGAAGTGGCAGCTCAGACATTCAACCGATTGCGGCCTACTTGACTCCAGCCACCGTCATCACTAGCAGCGCACTAGCACCCACACTTACAACAACATTGTGGGTTGCAAAATAGCGTGAGCAGAAACGTGATTAGCGTAATTCATGGTAAACACAACACCAATCCCCTTTCCAAACTGCTATCTTCCGCGAGCATTCTATTGATGAACATGGCAAAAATAGCTTGAGATAGCAGCCGACCATGATGGGCAAGCAATGGCAACGACATGAACTGATGATCGAAAATTTGGATGAGAAAGGAGGGAGCGACACAGCTTCAAAAAAAAAGGGATACGGAAGGCTGTAAGGATTTGTAGAGTATTTGGGGGTTTTTTTAAATCGGTTTTCGAATCGTTAGCTTGGTAAAAAGTTTTGTTGGTTTGCTTCTCTGAAAATTTGTGTTTTGAACATATAGCGTCTACATATAGCTAGGCAAGAGCCAAGGAACGCCTTAAAGTCACAGACACCGCGCTTCCATTTTCTCCATCCCGTGTGATTTTCCAATAATACGGCGAACAATTCAATTCGAAACAAGTTCTTTGCTTCTATTCTAGAGGTAAAATTGAATGCTCAGTAAATGTGCTTAACCATTGGCAATTCTTGCAGCGGAAACGCCAAAATATGAATCAGGATGACCGCAACTAAATAATCCATCCAGTTGGGCAATGCATTTCATATCGCGCCCTCATCGAACGCCGCGGAGCAATCTGCAATGGGAGTGTTTATACGGCGCGGTGCGACCGTCGCGTCCAAGTTCCAAGTCCGCTGTTCGAATGCGATGGGTCCCGAATGGATGCATGGGCAAACAGTGGTCGCGATGTGGTAGATGGCGTTTCCCCTCGTGACGCGAATTCGCGGAGCGAGTCCTCTTCATACTTTCTCCTTAAAGGCGGCACCCATGGAAACTTCCGCCTCTCAGATTCTCATTTTACGAGGAACTTTAGTACGATCCGGATAGTTTTCGTATAAGAAGAGCAGCGGAAACGCCCTGCGTTCAAATCTTTGACAAGTATTCTTTTGTGATGGCGATAACCTTGAACGAGTTAATGCGCCTGTCGGGCTCTCTTTTGTTGCGCCGAGCGTATATGGCATTTCTTACGGAGTAAACGTCGGTGCAATTGCGGACCCAGTACAAAGACTACGTGCGAGCCGCTAAAAACGTAGCCTTTCAATGGTGAAATTGATCTACTGGAATGGATCAGCTCACGCGCGATGTTTATTCCGAGGTGAATGCCCTGTAGAAGAATCAGCTATTTTTCTGCAAACTTCGTGAAATTCACCGCACCTTTTTCACTGTGGGTCCATTTGCTGGTTTTTCTGCAATTTTTGTTGTTTCTGTAACCCACGATCCATCCCTGGTAGCATTTCATAGGATTTATCCGTTTGACTATTGCTGCATTTAGTTTCTGTTGAAGTTTCCATTTTGAATCATTCTTCCTCCATTAGCGAAATCGATGATGTTTTGATTTTCGAGCAACGCCTTTATTGAGTTATGTACATTTTCCCATGTTGATTTCTTTCGATGAAGTGCAGAGAGGCTGCAGTTCAGAAGAAAAAGTGATTGCACGAAGATTCAGTTGGTGAAAAGGCGGCTCTGTAGATCTCTTGATCTCGGTGCTCATCCCAAGGCCCGTTCAACACGGTCACATCCGTAGCACATCACGGAAGCGAGAGCTTTCAAAAAAAAGCGTTTCGGTGCAGTCGAAACATCTCAGCTTTATAGAGGTGTTAACCAGCCTGGACACCACTGGAATACGCTGAAATATTAGGTTGTTACATAAGTTCCCGCTGTTTTGAAATTTTTGACAAAAAAAGTTTTATAAAAAATCAATAACAAGAGCTAATAATCGAAGTATGCACAGCAACAGTCCCTGGACTTCTGCCGTTTCTACAGTGGAAGATCGACTCCGCTAGTCCAGAAAACCGTGGACTACAAATCAAAGAATTGAGTCGGGCAGTGCTGGAGGTCACTGACTTTGGCAAATCGCTTCTCCCATAGTAGACATTCTTGTGGTCTGATAACCGGCGCTCTGTTAAAGCAAGACTTGTGCTACATAATGCGCAATTAGAAATTCCTCTGCGAGCTCTTCGTCTTTCCGGAGAGTTTGTCCAACAAAATTAAGGCGCAGAGTGGCAAAATGGTGTGATTTCCGCAGGACGCTTGGAAATTGCCCCAAAATTCTACCGATTAGTGTCCTCAACTGGTTGATGTTCCCAGCCACGATGGAAAAGTTACACTCCAACTCGCTCCAACTGCAGTGAGGAAAACGATAGAATTAGAATTTCGGGCAAACCATGTTTGGCGCCTTTGCTTGAGACCGCTCGACAATAAAATGGAGAGAGAAAGTACCAGCAGAATAAGAATGGCCTCGAGATTACTCCACCCAAATTTGGTCAGCCTCATCCAACGTTATGTTCCACTTATTATCTGAGCAAGTGTTGTTACCGCATTTGCATTCTTGAAGGATTCAATCCGAAGATAATTACATTTCCAAAACAAGACGGAAAAATTTGAATCACACTCCAGAATGTTCGAGAGATCATGCGCTTCATAATGGTATATAGGTGTAAGTAAAATCTAATCGAGAATCATTTATTGCAAATGTTCAAAAATCCCTATGCAAAAACAGCGGAAATGTAACAACCTAATATTTGAGACGAAAATTTCCGTGGGTGCAGCCTTTAAAAAAGGAGACGGTGGGAGGAATTCGTGGTCGCGCCTGCTAGCAAACGCGATGCAATGTTTTCGCTGATGTTGCGAACTAGAGGTGGCCACTGTTCCATAGTTTTTCCAGCTGTTTTGGTACAAAATCCACAGAATCAGACGAATTTAGTTATAAATGTGACTGCCAACGAACCTGGTTTTAGGTGGTAGTTTTGTGGGTTTTTGCTATGTTTCTAATGCTTCTGCTGTTCATGAGCTACTTCTCGAAACCTGCCAGCCATGCTATGGAAGAGCCATGCTATGCTATGCAATGCAGTTATACATGTTCCATTAATGTATTAATTTAGAGATTTTCCTCTGAATACCCAATACTGAATAATCGGTGAGTGTAAGGTATTACGACACTCCGATATAGGTATAAATTTTCGCCGTTCCGGTGTGATTTTCAGTGGCGAAATCAGCGAACAGAATCCCACCTCCCTCCCCCTAAGAAAGTAGACTGAAAAAATCAAAAGCGCGGAACCAGAAAATGATCAGGTGGAAGGAAACTCGAAGCGGACCAAAAAAAAATCACACTCTCGACCAGCAAAACATTAAAAAACAATAAATCGAAGCACTAGAGCAACGTATGCGTCCAGAGAAATCCGTGGCAGAACCACTAAAACATACTCAAACTATCATCGACAGATCGATGATCCTTGTAGCATTCATGTTCACCGCCCTTACTGTACCTCATGTGGAGTGGGCGGGATTGACCCGTCTTATGCTTGAGATGATAGTTGCTAGTCAGTACGATGTTGTAAGCCGCACGAGGCGCTCGTTACCCACTTCACTCCTCGCACTCACTCTCTATTGTACAGTACATAATAAATATCCACTGAACCACCGCCTTAATTGTGCATTCGGACTACACAAAGTCCAAGAGTCTCAGCGCCCACAATATTTGGTGCATCGGCTAAAATGAAGCCATTCCTCCCGCATCAGAGCGTAACAACTCTGGAGCTTGGAGAAGAGACTAGCTCACACCAGAGCAATTTCACGGCCCACCCTAAGCCGTAAGAGGTTAGCAAAGTCTATCCTAGGAGCCAAAGTGCCCTAAAATCACGGATCCAAATCAAGGATCCAGAATCGTTATCGATTCAACCCAGCCTAACTGGCATTACAGTTAGCGCTTGCGTGAGCTAATTGCAGCGCACATAGTCGTCTCTGAACGACAAATCTCACGGGAACCTTTCTGGAGTGAACCAAAAAAAAACCATGGCACTTCATTTCCACAGAATTCCCATTGTTCTTAGCGCCAGATCGCTAAGAAAAGTAGTAAATTTCTACAAAGAGAGTACAAAGAGTGCAGAATATAGAGTAGATTATGCGAAATGTTGCCCTACAACAGCGTTATTACAAAGTAGCATCCTACGAATCAATGAGGCAAAAGAGGACCTCCAAAAATTGTACAGAGAGGTACTAGACGAGTACAAAAACTGCGAGGATACCTTAGAGAAAAGAGAGATTCTAGCGGAAATTCACCAGATAACGGAAGAATCTGAGCTGCACACATCAATAGCAGAGGCAAACGACCTCATCGCTATTTTAACAGCAAAGTTCAATGAATCTAATGAGATTCAAGAAAATTTGGAGAATCGGCTAGAATACCCAGAACCTAGAGCTGAAAAAGTATGTGCTCCAACCAAAGACGATTCAGAAATCGTTCAAAATATTGCCGAAAACACCGAACAAAATAGAAACTGCGTGTCATTATCGTCAGTTTCACAGACATCATACTCTAGCCAAAACAGATGCAACCCAATGGCACTTCTCAAGAACGAGATTGCCACAAATGCATACATTGAGACAAGATTAGGCCAGAAAAACAACGGCAGGGTCAAACAATCAAGAGGGAAGCGCCCTAACTATAGACCCAATTACGGTGAGGGATGCATATTTTGCCACAAGGGCAATCACTCATCTACACGATGCCGTACCGTCAGCGATCAAAGCATGCGCTGAAAAGCACTTAAAGAACAAAATCGCTGTTGGAAATGTTTCTCACGGACCCATAACAGTTGGGTCTGCCGAAAACAGGACTGCTCATTTCGTGGACAGAAGCACCACATCAGCCTGTGCTTCAAAAAGGACAAAACACAGAGTAATTATGATGACACGCGACAATCAAGGGACATGCCGCCCAACCACTCAGATAGAAAAGGCTGTCAAAACTGCGGTCAGAGGTCGGATAGAACCCGATATGATTGCAGAAAACATACATCAATTAATGCACAAATGTGCATGGATAATTTCACAAAACTCCATAGTCGCACCGTTAGTTCAATAAGCAAACAAACTGTGTTAATGACAGCTGAGGGCAGCATATGGAACGCAAAACGGCGGCAATTTGAAAAAGTGTTGTTCTGTTTCGACTCGGGTTCACAAAAAACCGTAGTTGAGGAGAAACTTGTAGAACAATTTGGCCTTCCAAAGAAAAAGACCAAAATGTGCACATTATCTGGGAGCGGTGGACACATGGAAACGTGCAAAAGCCACATCATTCCTCTCAAAGTCGGGACGGCATTTGGACAAGACATCGACATGACCGTAGAAACTCGGCCAGTCATTACAAGTGGATTTCCATCCGTGAAACTTGGTCAAGCTGACGCGGAGTTTTTGAAAGCCAACGATATTTATTTGGCAAGTACGAAAGTACGTGGAGAACGGCAAATTCCACGCGTTTTAGTGGGTCTTGACTATTATCATGACCTAGTTACCGGCCATGTAACTAAAACCCCATCTGGATTACACATTGCCAGAACGGTTTTCGGTCCCACAATTTACGGTAGTGGGTTGACCGAAGTAAATCACGTTGAATCTGTCAGTTATAATCTGACAGCTGTGTGGGAAAACACCGAGGTCCGTGCGCCCCAAAAGGGCTCTGGACTCAATGTACTAGAAACAAGGGCAAAGGAGCGCAAGAGATGCAAAAAGCTCTCGAAGTACTCCGATACGTACAAAAATGGAGTTTGCCACGCCTACAGTTTCACACCTACCACATTTCCATTGAAGGAAGATGCGACGCATGTCGTAAAAAATCACTCTGTAGTCATGAAAAGGCTACAATCTTCACAACTCCAACCGTCTGCCTTCAACTCCAGCCGCCGCCGTCCTGTACTCCACGTCAAGCCGCCTCCCACGCCGTCCAGCCGCCGTTCGCCTTCAACTCCTGCCACCCGTCGTCGCCCTTCACGTCCTCGAGCTGTTCGCCGCCGCCCACTTCAAGAAGTTGATCCTCGCCGCAACAGGACGACAGGGAAGAAAGCTAAGACCAGTGATATTAATAGTGATAATTCTTGTCGCCCGCCGGAGTATCATCGACAGATCGATGATCCTTGTAGCATTCATGTTCACCGCCCTTACTGTACCTCATGTGGAGTGGGCGGGACTGACCCGTCTTATGCTTGAGATGATAGTTGCTAGTCAGTACGATGTTGTAAGCCGCACGAGGCGCTCGTTACCCACTTCACTCCTCGCACTCACTCTCTATTGTACAGTACATAATAAATATCCACTGAACCACCGCCTTAATTGTGCATTCGGACTACACATAGTCCAAGAGTCTCAGCGCCCACAAGTGTCCTCATACTTGGTATGAGGACCCCATCCTCGGCCTCGTGCCCCGCCCGTTCCCCCATGCTCACTGAGGGGCGGGGCCAAGTGCTTAGGCACTCTATGTTCTGTTCGAGCAGTAGAACGGTTGCTCGCGTATTCGTCAATAAACCACTGAACCGCCATCTTTCTGTACTCTTAGTTCAGGGCCTAGAAACCCTGTTTGTTGTCTTCCGGTCGTCCCCCCTGTGGACATTTTCGAAAGGGTTCCGACCCAAAAACAGTCTTCTCGCGCCCCCACACAAACAGTGAAAGATTACACGACTTGCCGAAGCACGGGAAAAGAAGATTGTATGCATCGAAAAACCTTCCTGATAGCTAAGATGCAAAAAAAATCTCTTGACAAGTAAATAAATGAGAAAAACCCACAATGCGCTCTTCCATTCCTTGGACGCAAGCATCCATGGCGAAGAAAACAGCGCAAAAATGCAGTTCCCGCAGGGATCAACATTGGAAACCGCTGGGAACTTTTTCTGAGCACTTTGAACCGCAAACGGTGCCTGCCGTGAGGTTCAAAACAGTCCATGTAAATCCATGATCCCCTCTAAATCGATGTGTGGATGTAATTTTGCGTGTTTATGTGTGGTAACACAACACATAGTCTATTGCCGAATTACTACAACGGGCCTGGCCAGGGCAGGGGGACATAGTAAGAGGGGTTTCTCACATTGAAGATCACAGGTGAAATTAAGAGAGTCATTAGAATCATTAGAGTCTTTTCCTACAGTCCTTTTTCTTCAGGATTTTTTCACACTAGCGCCCCTTCGGGACGCTAGAAAGTGGGGTGGGGCAGCCACTTGAGGTATAGTCCTTTCCAAAAACGAAGATGGTTCAGTATTTGTGCCTATGGACCGTATTTCTCCTCCGCCTCTCCGAATACAGCACTATTTCGCGCGTTCTCTCTTTCTCTAATATCTTCACAACTTTTCTCAACGGTGAAACACGCTATATATGCAAAAGCTTCACACGTGTGAAATGCTTGGAAATCAGCGAAAAAGCAAAACTAATCATTAGCTGAGCTCAAATACGAAATTCTCCTTATGAGTCGCGTATACTCTACGGGTCTGGCCGCCTCGCCAACGTTGGCCTTCGAGTCTTCTCGCCATCCTAGCCTTGCTTGCGAATTCTTAATCCCGCACCTATATGGAAAGGTAATTTCGATGCACTGATAATACCTACCCTATTTGTCACATTTCTTACATGCCTATGGACCCGTTATGAACAGCCAACAGAGAGGAAGAAGAGGTCGACTGAGACACGAATGAGCGCGTAGCGTGCCCCTACTCCAGCGGCAGATGTGCATCTTGGCGTTTGCCCCACTATTGGGCCACGGCGGACCCATTCTCCGTCAGTGCACCCGTATCCTGGCGCTTATCCCGTTGTTGGGCCAGGGCAGACCCATCCTCCATTTGTGGATCTGTATCCTGGCGTTCTTCCCACTACTGGGCCAGCGCAGACCCGATCCATCGGTGGGACTCGTATCCCGGCGCTTTCCCCAATGATCGGCCCCTTGCGGACCCAGTCTCTATCCGTGGACCCGTATCTTGTCGCCTTCTCCACTACGGGGCCTTTCTCCATCGACTGACCCGTATCCTGCCGTTTTTCCACCACTGGGGAACGGCGGACTCTTTCTCGATCGGTGGACACCTATCATGATGTTTTTCTGGACTACGGGCCCCGGCTCATCTGTCCATCATCACTGCAGCCGCACTCTTTGCTAATCTCGAAAGTGTTGGAACAAAGTTAGGAAATATTTAGAAATTTTAATCAACTGCACAAGTTGCACAACTGGTTTCAGAAACTCTCACAACAGCTTGTGATGACGCGTTCTTCATCCTGTGTATTTGATTGTACTTCTCAAAAACAGACGGATCCTCAAGCTGCATAATCCCCAAGGGACCGCAAAGAGAGGTGCGCAAGGAGTATATCCCAAGTAGGAACATCGATTGAATCCTTCGATACATTTTCCATGGTATGCACACCTTTTCGAAGTGGTTATCGTCCACTGTTCCAAAGCTGAGTGAAGTTACAACAACGCTCCAGCAGGGGGGCGACTCTGCTCCGTACATTGCTGCTACGCATCGTCAAATCGTTGTAAATGCTGTCTTGCCTGGAGGGCTCGAGACCGCTAGATGCTGGTCCCGCCGCGAAATCCCGAATGCACCCGACTTCCACTACGTCTATGCACCTATGACGAAACATCGGCCGAATGTCCCATCAGCTTCGCATCCTCGCTAGGCACAGTCTATAACTGAGTCTCACGGCGATCGCATGCGATCACGTGCTAGTCCCCCTACGTCTGCGCTCTAGAAAATTTTGTTGCACTACCATGATTTATATAAGAGGATTCTCTTTCACAAAGGGATTTACTAGGATTCACATACAACACGTTTGCCTTATAAAGTACAGTGACAGTATGACCTACGGCAAATTTACCTTCATGGACTTGAGAAGAATTGAGAACACAGTAATCATTCGAGTCAGGAAAATGAACAAAGCCCCACATCATCACAACAGGAACGTGAATGCTTGGTACTTGGTGGAACCGAGCCCTCTAGCCCTGAGGGTGTGCGAAAAGATGTGAGAACAGAGTTGCTGGGTCAAGTCAGTTCTCAACGAAAAGAGTAACGCCTGAAGGCTTTCCTCTATTCGATGAGGTCATCTTATCTCTGACCTTCTATCACCCACTGTGACCATCTAGGAGGCAAATGGGACACCTCAGCGGTTGTTCAGATCATTCCCTTATAATTCGTCTCATCTCGTCTCATTATCAAAGCCTAGTACTCCTTCCTTTCTTTCTCAATCCGATTCGATTTTTTTGTAGTTCCTCGAACTCGCATTTTTTTCTATTTTCCAGATGAACAATACCGCTAAATTTGTTATGGAAAACGCCGTGATTTCTCGCCACATTGAAGGTCATTCTATGACTGAAATCGTGCGCTTTCTTTCGCCCTGTTTCCCCTCAATCATTTACGCAAAAGTACGCTATATCGTTCAGAAATTCACTATTGCAAACTGCCACAATTTTATTACCAAAAATCCTAAGCCCATCAGCAGGAAATTCAGTAACTACAATATTTCACGCATCCAAAATGCAATAAAAAAGTGCTCGGATCAAAACAACGAAACCACAGCCAAAGAATTAGGCACGATAGTGGCGACAGGTCTAACCCTGGACGTGAAACCTACAATGATGTTGCGATTACGGCGAAAACTCGGTTTTGTCGCGAAAAGCGTAAGGAGTGCTCGGCTTATTCGAGGAGAAAGTTGTGGAAAAAAAGGCTGGCGTTCTGTAAAGCTATGATTTCGGAGCATGTACGTTCTTGTTCTACGTCTAATTAAACTTCAGAACAAAAAATTCTTGTTCAATTTAAGGAGACTTTCGATGATGTCGTCTTCGTGGATGAATCAACAGTGCAGTTAGAGAACAATTCAAAAACGTGCTACCTAAGTAAAGACGAAGAACAACGGCGTATCAAATCTAGAGCTAAACATCCTGTGAAGGTTCATGTTTGGGCAGCCATAAGCTCCCATGGTGCTACACCAATAGTGATTTTCGATGACCATGTTAGTTGCTAAAATGTTGCTGAATCTTTTGGTTTAGAAAAGTGACTCCATCTATTGAAAGTATTAAAAATGTGTAGCTTTCTAAAAAAGAATTTGAATTCCACTTAGGTGAGAATGGATAGCAGACGGTATTGCAAGATTATTAGGGATTACTATACTCCCTTTGCCTACACCGCATATGGTGGACGATGTCGCCTTGCACAAGATAATGATCCAAAGCATATCTCTCGCTTCACTTTGGAGCACATGGATAATTGAAAAATCAAACGGATAGAGTGGCCTCCGGAGAGCCCTGACCTGAACCCGATAGAATTTGTTTGGCACCAGCTTAAACACTTCCTGAGGTTGCCAGTAATTTTTTCGATTTTTTACTTTATCTTCGTGTAGTTCGAGTTTTGTAGGCATTCTCACAAGCCGAAAAACAAGGATGAATTGGTTGTAGGGATCAAAAAATTTTGGAGAAACAAAATGACCAAGGACCAATGTAGGGCTTATGTAGGATATAGCACATGTAATGCCAAAAATTATTAGAGCTCATGGAGGAAATATCCTTGAGTGATATTTTCCCTTAGACTATCTAGATTTTTCCTTTTTCGACACATTTTAACTAACTTGTCCTCTTTTTCGGCCCGTATTAACTATTATGCAGCGATACTGTATGATTTCTCTCTGATTGAAATTGATACCCTGTTTGAATCGTCGCCCTTTATTCCTTTTTCTGTTTAATTTGCTTTCTATATTGTAGTATTGTATCTCGGGTACCGTAATAAACATAAAAACAAAATATACGTTTGGTTAGAGAGTTTGCCATTGAGGTGGAGTGTCGTTGCTCAATGTTCACCCGTGTGTCACTAAGGTGGACACAGCGTACATCCTACGAAGAGTTTTGGAAGATTTTAAAACTAGCGTGAAACACGAAATAAATGTCAATTTTGCGGATCAGTTTTGCGAGATCTCGTACTTTGATTCGGAAAACTACATCTAGAACAAAAGTAGTGTTGTTTACCATGGAAAAAAAGTGTTAGCGAAGCTTTTTTTGGAAAATGTACAAAATTTTGTTTCAAACTATGACACGATTTCAAACATCCGTGGAAGCCTCGTATTTTTCTAGGATATTGTGCTACATTTCCATATCCTAGTCGTCCTTGAAACGACGCAAAACGGAAGCTCCTTCGGCCCAAGCAAGTGTGGAAATCAGGAGGATGCAAAATTTTGAAAATTTTGTGACTTTTCAGTTTTGTTGGAAACTACAGATTTCAGTAGATAGTTGCAGGCCATGGCCCATAGATGGTGAATATATCAGTAGTTTGTTGAAAAAGTTCATCTAGACAGTTAAACAATGACCTCTGCATGGCAATATGAAGAACATGATGTACGTATGCTTCGAAACCGCGAACTATTAATGCCACGAAATGATCGTAACAGATGTAATTCCATTCCCATCAAAGTCCTAGCAGATGCTTGTCGATCAAGACTACAGCGCGCTGGCGATGTAATGCCATAAACGGCGGTAACTTCGAACACCCCTAATACTACGCTACAAGACACCAGGAAAATTCCTCCTACCGATCATCTGAATATATAAAAGCGAAAGTCTATGTGTGTGTGTGTGTGTGTGTGTGTGTGTGTGTGTGTGTGTGTGTGTGTGTGTGTGTGTGTGTGTGTGTGTGTGTGTGTGTGTGTGTGTGTGTGTGTGTGTGTGTGTGTGTGTGTGTGTGTGTGTGTGTGTGTGTGTGTGTGTGTGTGTGTGTGTGTGTGTGTGTTTGCTTGTATGTTTGTATGTTCGGAATAGAAATCGAGGAGGATGGACTGATCTGGACCAAATTTTGCATGCAGATCCTTCAGGGGCCGGCGGAGGTTATAGGCTACTTTTCGGCCCAGGATATCAATTGGCTCATCGATTATATTGACTTTATTGATTTTTGAGTATTTTTGTCCAAAGGGTCGCGGGGACATGTCTACTGGGGTTCTCCAACATGATGAACACGAATATGACAACCATTTTGAGCGAAAATATTGATTTATCGATTTCATTGATTTTTCATTATTTTTGCTCAGGGGTGGGTGAGGACATGTCTGCCAGGGTTTTCCGACACGCTGAGCACGGTTATCGCAACCACTTTGAACGAAAATATTGATTCATCGATTTTATTGATTTTTCATACCTTTTGTGCAGGGATCGGTAAGGGCATGTCCCCTGGTGTTCTCGAATACGCTAAACACGAATATGACAAGCGTTTGCAAGTGCCTATCTATTGATTTATCGATTTTATTGATTTCTCGCACTTTTGGCTGGGGGTTGGTGAAGACATACTTCTATGGTTCTTCAGTAGGTGGAGCATGGATGTGAGAATCACACTGCACGAGGATATCGATTTATTAATTTTTCCGGTTTTGCACAGAGCTGGGTAGGAACATGCCTGTTGGATTTCCCGAACAGCCAGAACACTAACATGATGAACACTTTCCATGAAGTTATGATTCAAATAACTTGACCAACTTTTTGCGAATGGTGTGGTGAAAAAGGGTCAGCTGCTTAGGTTTGTTAACTCACTGATCACAAAAATATTGCCTTCACAGTGTGAAATACCCAGGATTAGTAAAACACCCGAGCGAAGCCGGGTATGGCGTCTAGTTTGAACTAAAGTTATAGGAGTGCAAACAATTTAAACAATATTTTGGGACACCCTCTATGCATGGGCGTTTAACTGCTTGATTTTTTTTTTATCTTTGAAAAATCTTCCTCATACTTTTTTCTTGGGAATTTAGCGATCCAGGTCCCCGTTCTGGCAAGACCACAAATGCTCTTCCCATGCGCCTTTCCTGCAACCACCACAGCTCAGAATCTTTGTATTAGGTATTAACATATGTCCTTGCGCTTTTTTAGTTGCGATTTTCTCCGCCCAGTTATCACTTTTCTCTAACATGGAATACTGAAAGCGCTTTTCTTCCTCTACATTCCTGTCATCAAGCGTTTTCACAGTGCAATTGAATTGTTCAATTTTCGGGCTTAAAAAGAAAACGCTAATCGGGGAATAACCCAATTTCCTCCTCGTATTCAGTAGGGACGGGGAAGCATCCCATACTGTTTGAACGTGTAAGCTCTGTATAGTATGAACGCGGAAGAACATCATCAGAGGAACTGTTGGAGCGGCAGTTTGACGATTTTGGAAAGTGGGGTCTGACGTCACCATGGGGTAGGATAACTAGAACCTCGCGATTGGATTCTTTCAGCAGAATTATTTCAGTTATTTGGTGGCTTTGAGAAGCACATATGATGTCCATCTAAACCATGCAATTCCTTAGGAGCAATTCCCGAGTCTTCGTGTTGGAAATTTCTTCGGTCGAAGTGGTTTGTGTCATTGAGACCAAATATGTCTTCCTTGATCTTAGAAAAGCGCTGATGACCAGTGATTTCAAGCAAAACGCCTCTTTCATTCTCAGCACAGGTTACCTCGCCAGTTTTTATGGCCTTTCGAGCTTCAATGATTGACAGGATAGGTGGCTGTCGGTTGCGCCGTTTTTTATTGACTCGTTGCTCCACTTCGCAGGCTTAAAACTTAAGCAAACTATCTCTTTAAGAGGGAATGTTTACGAGATTTTTGTGAAGGGAGAATAGCGCTTTCGAACCTACATGATTTGTTCCTAAAGGGTGGCAAATTGGTGCAGAAAAATGCATCCGAATAAAAGCGCAAGGACTTATGTTAACACCTGATATTTGGCAAAGTGATGTCCATTGTGAACGTGAACGCGAATCTCGCTAGAAAATGAATTGGCCGACGAGAGAACACCCTTCCAGATCTCTTGATTTGAAGCCGTTACATTTCTACCTGCATGCATTACTATATTTCAGACAAAATATACTCGGCTTGCTGGAAGATATGGAGTTTGCGTGAAGAAGCCATCCGAAGTGAAAGCTTATTACTACGATGGGATGTACACTACTGACGTCAGTGTAATTATGTATTAAGTTGGTGCAAAAATAATGCGCGTTTTTCGTTGCTTCATATTGGGTGACTTGGTGTGCCTTGCTTCGAAAGTAAGGAATGTCACGTATGTCTTCCTGGGGTTTGCGATCCCCAATTGATGAAAATTGTCAATGAGCACCCATTCAAAACAACATATTTGGTTTCACAGAACCTCGCCAGTAACTGTTGTCAGACCATCCCTCCCTTCGGTAAGAATGGGAAGACGAAAAAGCTTGGCGGGTAAATGTCGCGCATACTGAACGAGTACCAGATTGATCCTCGTTGAGAGGTCTGCCTCGCGCCTTCGTATTGAAAGAATTGGGACCAGATACTAGGTCGCCTAGTAATAAAATATGAAGTATAGACCCTCTACGAGAAACTTAAATGTCTTGCTGAACTTTTGGAGAAGAATAAACTTTTTGAAACTTTTTGAAGAATATGCACCGACACACTCCCAGAATTCGATGCAATACCAAAATAAGATCACGGCGACTTTGTGGTGACCTGCTGCAAAAATCGCTCACTACAGACCACCCATTCTTTTTCCTCTGGAAAGTACTTTCAAGATGTAAATAAAATAAATTAGAAACTTCAGTGCCTGAGCCCAGCATTGCTCAATAAAATGGATTCTACACTCCTACACAGCACTGTCCAGGGACATCTTTCACGACAGATACTTCACAGGCTGGAGCAACTGAGCTAGGAAGCTCGGACTCATGTATCATAATCAGCAAACCTCTCGCTCACCCACTACCACTTCACCGAGAACTTCGATGACTTCTTTCGGGAGAATTTTCCCGAAGACTAAAGGGATACCAAAACGGCCCTCCGGAAGTTCGTCGATCCTAGAAAGCCCTGCCAGAAATATACGACAGTCGGCGAACATCCACCTTATTGCCAAAGATTTGCGGATTACAATACCAAGCCTTTTGAAAAGGATTGACATTGAAGAGTTATGAGGTTCGGAATCAAAGAAATGAAAACGCGCATTATTTTTGCACCAACCTAATAATACGTGTCATTACTCTCTATCACAAACTTCTTCCAACTCATTACCATGAACGTTAGAACCACTAATCCATAGGTTCCTCCCAACGCAAAGTTCACATTTAGGGCTGCCTTCGCTCATGTTATCAGGATATGATTTTTAAGACATGCGGGTGCATGGATCCTCGATATCCGGTGGCTCCTAACACGTCGACGTGCGAACTTGTGCAAAGTAAGCACTCAAAGCTCAAAATAGGTCTCATTCATGCAAATTCATTATTTGAGAGCCCTGCATCGATGATGCCGTGGAACAGACGGGAGATCCGTCCAGCTGGGAGTCATGTGTGTGTCCGTTGCCATGCGCGAATCAACAGTATTCTGTGGAGTGGCATCGCACCAAATCAGTCTCAATGGTTAGTTGAACATGAAATTGCAGAGCCCAACTGGTGACACCCCAACATCCTTATTTTCGCACCGTTTGATGTCCCGATGAAGCATATGTATTCAGAATTTATAACGTCACAATGAACAATGCATATTCAGCCGACACAGTGTGTGCATCTTTCGGGCTCCTCTCAGTACACATGTACAGAATTAGCCGAAGACAATATTCTTGTGACGATAAATCTACCTCGTCTGGAATACCAAATTTTTGAAGAAACTCCTGATATGGACGTAAGATTTGAAGAAGAGCAGAACGCGTCTGTCTACCAACTATCAATTTGACCAAATTATCCGTTTAGGTGAATCGATTCATATCCAATCTGGGTGGACTTCTCGGCGTTCTCATGGGTGTGTGCATCCTCTCCTTCATTGAGGTTGCCGTCCTGTTATTTCGGTTGACCGTCATCATGTGTTCGTCCAAATAACAAATGTTGAGAGAAGACATTATGCAGAAATTACTTATTATATTCAATATTACATTCGAAAATGAAGAATATCACATCTGAGCAAGCATCACATATAATAGGGACAGCGTGAAACGACATATCAACAAAAATACGCACGAGCGACTGAAAGTTGCTACTCGCGATGCGAAAGAAACAACAGAACTCATGGGTCCTGGTCGAGTAAACAACAACAAAGGTGCCACCGTGGAAGCATAGCACCGCTCCACTCAGCAGTTATAATAGGGCCAACAGTTGTGGTGGTAATCCTAAGTGCACATAGGTAAGACATACCCGATCCCTGACGAATAAGTGTAGTGTACCCTTGAACGCTTTCGAAAAGACGTTGATTTTACAGTAGTATTGTAAAGGCGTAAGGCAAGTCAACTTCAGACATGAAAACATATACACTAGAACAGTATGCAAAAAGAAAAAAAAAACGCCCGTTAGAAGCTTACGTCTGAAATCTGCGCTTGCAAATGCATCGGATGAACGATGAATCGAGGGGATGCGGTGGCCAGGCTGCAATCAGCCAGGATCGTCCGGGCTTCCTCGATCCTGACTAGTTTTGCTTGTCATCTTTTTTGTCACCCGTATCCTCCTCACTTCGTTCCTCCTCCTCCACGTTGGCTTCAGGAATATTCGTGTTATGAAACTCCGTAATCAGAATTCGATCGACGGGCTTTTGCTTGAAACACTCTAGTATGAATCCCATCACTGAAAGAACTCACTGTGACAACTGAAACACAAACACGTCGATTTGCATGAGTAAGATTTGAAAGAATTAATGAGAACTTCTCACGTTTCCCTAATCTTCTCTCAATTGCAACGTAGTGTTTGTACGCCAAAATTGGAGCTACTGGATCCTTGGTAAGTGAACTAGAAGTGAAGAAAAAACATTTCAGCAACATAGAAGTGTATAATCACACAAATTTACTACATACGTACATAGTTCTGGTTTTTCTTTGTGAGTGCGAATGGGAGGGATAGTTTTTCTTTCCATAACAAACAGAGACAAAGAGCAAACAATATGAGCGTCACAATACCGAACAGCTCGAATCCTAATGATCTAATCTCACCCAACATAAATTGACCAATCAATACTCTTTTCTTTACATTCATAAAAAAGGGTTATAGCCAAATAAATCAAGTTTTCGTGAAAAAAAAATACTATCTAGGATTTCCTTCAAAAAACATTACAGACAGAACACAGTCCACTGCAGATCGACCAGAAATAAGTATGAACTTGGCTAATTAAACGCTAACTATCACTCATCTAGCCAAACGAAAAGAAGTTTTATACAACACCTCAGGATGCAACCATTTAGCGTTGGATAATACTGATGTGCGCTATAATTTTTTTTGCAATTGCGACTTACACACGCGGCTATACTTCTTTACCTCTTTCGAAACCAAGAGGCGTAAAAAAGAGTTAGAGGTTCTTAGATGTAACTCAAAACTGTTCTGTTTTTGCGCTTAATACATTAAGTCTCTTTTTATCAAGAAATATTTTACTGAATTTTTGTAAGCTTCTGATGAGGTTGCGATTCATTGTTAATGGAGGAAGGCGTCAACGCCGAAAGCTTACAAATAAATCCGTTGAGACTTCATTGTTCAATCAAAGAAAATTTTGGATGTTTAGAGATCTTAAGAAAGTAGTCCAAAAGTTGTAGGTATCTGACAGAAATTTCATTATTAGGGAACTAATTTTGGTATATTTGAGAAACCAGCAGACTCTAAACCGCATCCACACGCTCTGGATCCAGCGTGGCAAGACGGCCCTCTGCTGATATCCCTAACATGAAATGAAAAACGAAGTGGTGCACTGTCTTCATGTGGAAGAGAGAACAGAACAACGTGGTACCCTAAGCTCCCTCAACCATCCTCTCCATAAAGGAATGATTCGAGGATTTTTCAAAAAATCGCAAGCGTATGGATGTATTGCTCTACCCACAAGCACCGGACTCTCTGAATACAAGTAGAACTCACGCATGAAGAGCTTTGGTTAGAGCTTGTGGCTCAGAATAGAACTGCAATAGTGTATTCAACGTTGACGGCCTTATGATGCAGCACTGACGTAAGGGCAGTATAATGTCGTCATCGTCTATATCTGTTCGCCCAAACCTGAAAGAGGAAATCTGAAGTCATTATTGATCTGAGCCTAAATCTTTAATTTAAAACATGCCTTTCACTGAGAAGTGCATAGAAATAGGAGGTGAAACAAAATAATTTTGAAGTATGTATAGAAAAGCAGCAAAGAAATCACTTTCGTCTAGAGTTTTCTTAGCTCAATGGCGAAGCATTTTAATGTTAAGATCCAATCATGAGACTTCCTTATCCAGTAGATCCATTACATACTTTGCTGATAAAGCAGAAGCTATGCGTCAATGCATTAATCGGTTATGTTATAATGCAAAGAATTCAGCACCATGATGAGCGTATATGCCTTCTATAACTGAGTAGATGTGACATTTTCTCCAGCATAAACTTGATTGTAGATCTTCTAATGTTCGTATGAATTGAAGTGAAGGATGAAGTTATAGACGTTGAATAACCCCTTCCGGAATGCGCCACACATATACTATCAAAGTTCGTAGTAGATGTATTCCAAGAAGCATGTTCTCCAAACAGCACCTCGTCGTGTACAGAAATAAAAAAGGACTGCTAGGACGTGGAAGGACCGAAAATGATCATGTGTACAGCCTCCTGTAAGTACATAACCTGTAAGCGTTGTCGTTATACCACATATAATGGACCGGATGATAACCTCTACACATCATTGGCATAATATGCTCCAAACAGTGCTGAACATAGGGTCGAGTGGCGGGAGGGGAGGGGAGGGGAGGGAGGGGAGCTGGGGAAGAAATTTGGGGTCTCTACCACTTTGCGTCCCCGACAAAGAGCCAATCGTGTGGCAGTCGTTGTGGCAGGGTAAAAAGAATCAAGATATATGCAGTAGGAGGAGAGATCGTGGTTTCGCTGAGAGGGGGTCGCATTAGACGGGGGTGAAATGAGTGGAATTTTTGTGTGGGAGAAAGGAAGTCGTTGCGGGTGGTGAAATATGCAAGGAAATTGTATCTGGAACTAGAAAAGGAGGGTCGTATTTCTGTCAGATGAGAGGGGAAGGAGATGAGTGGGTCCGAAAGAAGAAATGGGGTCTTGTCCACTTGGAGACCCTAACTCAGAGTCAAGCGTGTGATTATAGATTATCAAGAAAAGGGAGAGAGAGAGTTGTAGAGAGTTGTATCAAGGTATGGGAGGGTCCTCGTGGCAGAAGAGAAAGGAGGAGTGTACCTGCAGGAATCGCATAGGAGAGGAGCTGGTTGTGATAGGGACGGGGGGGGGGGAGGTGAGGGTGAATGGGGCATAAATTTCATTGTCCTATGCTAAATATTTGAAAATGAGCGTTTAAAAAATGATAGTAGAATAAAGAAAGTAGAAACTAGATGATACAAAATTGCCTTTTTTTATAGAGTACCAGCCTGATCGTCCGGCTAAAGCCGGACTCTCAGGCTTCTTTTAGGCTCGCTTCGCTCGCCCCGCACACGTGTGTGTTCCACTCTACTGAGCGCTGGCATACACTCTCGCAGGTGTGGACCCGTGCGTGACATCGACCCGACACGTGACCCGGCGCATCATTATCTTACTGTTGAACCCGATTCCAAGCGTTTGTCCACTCTCGGACGCCAGCGCGCCCGTACCACACCGTTGGACCCAACTCCAGGCGTTTTCCCACTTTTGGACGCCGGCGCACCGTTATCACACCGTTGGACCCGACTCCAGGCCTTTCCCCACCTTTGAACACCGGCGCACCCTTATCACACCGTTGGACCCCACTCCAGGCCTTTCCCCACCTTTGAACGCCGGCGCACCCTTATCACACCGTTGGACCCGACTCCAGGCCTTTCCCCACTTTTGGACGCCGGCGCACCCTTATCACACCATTGGACCCGACTCCAGGCCTTTTCCCACTTTTGGACGCCGGCGCAACTTTATCACACCTTTGAAACCGTAACTCGATGCGCTGAACACGATGGTGTCGGTAATTTTTGTCGACAGTGGCTGGTTCTCTTGCGCACACACACACACACACACACACACACACACACACACACACACACACACACACACACACACACACACACACACACACACACACACACACACACTTACATACACACATACACACATACGCACACATACACACACACACTTACACATACACACACATACACACATACGCACACATACACACACACACTTACACATACTTACACGCACTTACACACACACATACACACATACACACATACGCACACATACACACACACACACTTACACACTTGCACACTTGCACACACTTGCACACACTTGCACACACTTACACACACACATACACACATACACACACATACACACACATACACACACATACACACATACACACACATACACACTTGCACACACTTACACACACTTACACACACATACACACATACACACTTGCACACACACACACTTACACACACACATACGCACACATACACACACACGCACACACACACATACACACATACACACATACACACACATACACACATACACACTCGCACACACACACACTTGCACACACACATACGCACACATACACACACACACGCACACACACATACACACATACACACATACACACATACACACACATACACACTTACACACTTGCACACACTTACACATACTTACACACACTTACACACACACATACACCCATACACACACATACACACACACACACAGATTGTAGCGGAATATTAGATTTTCGGGCATGAAGAGTATGGGTGATGTCCCTTATCCAGCCAAAACTCATGCAAAAACGGTTTTTGGATGCTTCTATCTTAGTAGGTTAGAGCGGGATGGTCGAGTTGCACCTATGGGGTCGAACAAAAGAGTCGACAATAGCCATCATTGCCACCTATTCTCTTTGCGCCATCGAATATTTGACTGGTAAGGCAGTTTTCTTGAAAGAGAGAGAGAGCACAAAGAGAAACAAAGAGAAAGAAAATGGGATTTTCGTAATAAAAACACGGCTCGAGAAAAAAACAAAATCATATGGTAATTTTAAAAGCTAAATAGTATAGATACGCGCAATATTTGAGAAATTGGATATTCTGAGTGAGAAAAAGGGTTTATAAAGATTAATAATAAGTGGAAAGGAGGTAAATTATGGAAAGCTGAGGATAAAGAGGTAATTGTAGTCGAAATGAGGTGAGAAAACGTTAAGACTGCCAGTCGCAATCATTGCCCAATCAGCTGATAGTTGCCATTTTTCGCGCTCCAAGGGTGCTTTTGGAGCGCGGTCGTAGCACGAAAACTCGTAAAACTTACTGCCTACTGATCCTGCTGATCCAGGTATTACCCGTCATTACTCGTGATTGGAAAGTTCTGACTGGTACTCTCATTGCAAAATTGACTCGACAATCGATTGGATCACAATTGGATCAAGATCTAAGAGGCGAAAATTTGCGTGGGTACTGCCTTTAAGAGAATCACTGCACATACTCAGTAGGGTGGCTGTCTAAGGCGTTCTGCTAACAAGAAAAGTGGCTGTTACAGTACTATTCTTTTAGCATTTTCTGGGTATGCAAACGAATCAACCAGGTTTGAGAAAAACGTTTGAGAAAAATGATAACCCATGTCTCAAGTTGGTTGAAGTTGAGCAATGCGTTTGAATGTTTTTTTTTCTTCACTCTTCATCGTAAATTCAGAACAGCAGGATGATCTGGCCTTGTCGTTTGGTTATTCTCTGTTAACTAGCCTCATTAATTTAGTGCAGTTGGATTATATTTCATTTCTTTCACTTTATCTTTAAGTAACATCGTTTTGTTCTACATCCAATAATAATTTGTGTCTCTTTCAATTTGTGGGTTCTTCTCCGCCGTCTGTCACCTCAAGCAGTTTCCACTGCATCAGAGCTTCCCAGCCCAACTTAGAAAGTCGACCAGCTTGCCGTTGAGCTTGGAGGTGCCATAAACAACTGTTGAAAGCCAACCTGCGGCAGCTGAAACTTGTTGAGTCTGCGCAAATGGCAAGTCTCCGAATTGCAGAGGCCATATTTTACCCAAAATCAAAAGTACAATTAAATGAGTTATTGCAAATGGATTTTTGACTGCCTGCAATCTCCAGTCTCAAAACGTGGAATTCGTGCAAGGTTGAGCTGTCCAAAAAACTCTTCGAAACAACCTCGTATTGCATGAAAAGTGCTTTCGGATCAATTCAAAAATGTAGAAAAACAAATAAATATAAAAAAAACGTGGGAACTTATTCGAGATCTATGAATATTGGATTGGTGCTCGGCTGTTTCTTTTTCTTTGGAGAAGTTTGACAAATAATCGAACTCTTTAGAAGATGATGCGATCGTCATATTCGTTTGGATTTCATCGACCTGTTTCGAGGAACACTGAGTGCTAAACAGTAGCACACTGGGAGAAATCGTCCACGGCCCAGACTAGCTGAAAATTATTCGTCTCCCAAGGCTGCAGGAGCGGATTTAGCTTCGAAATCCAGTGGTCGAGCTCGTTCTGATTTCTTATCCAAATTTTCGTCTTCACAGTGGAGGTTGAGGTTCAGTGACGGCTCCTCCGCCGAGAAAAACCTTGCAGAAATCGCGCAGGAGAAGCAATAAGAAAAGGCTGTTTTTTATGGGCAACAAATGAGCAAGAAAAGCGTCGGATAAACTTGCGGTAGCTTCATATGAGAGGAAGGATAACGGTTGTTGTACTGTCTTCACTATGTAGAGATGTCAACCAATATCTGTGGCCTATAGCCAACGAGATCTCCAGTGATTTTCGAATGAATCAGTTAAATATACTAGATTTCAGGCTGAAAAGATAGTTCACAGGAAATCTCACCAAAAGATGTTGTGCAACACCGCCGAACTTCCAGGCTTTCGACTATGCGCCACTTACTTACCAAATAGAAAACGACGTTTAGGCGTCACATAATGCTGGATTAAATCAGAATAGCCGTTTTGAAAAATTTCATTTCTGAAATAGCTCACCGTGATGATGTTAGGATGCTCAAAAATTTCTCTACTTTCTCGGATCCGGGCTAGCTTCATAATTTCTGATGGAAGAAGTTTCTCGACTTCAAATATTGGATTTTCCTCTCACTGTTCTACGGTGGTGTTTTCGGGGGATCAACTCTAACCTGTGAGCTTTGCAAAGTTCAAGCGCTAGTTGCTTAGAATAGACATAACCTAGCTCACGCAAATGTCATAAAATATTAGCCTAGTGCAAAAGTTTCGTTTGTAATTTTTTTTCAAAAATCTATAAACCTCCCTAGGTGCCGTTCATCAACTAGATATGGTGAGCGAGATGTAAAGCAAATCTTATTCTTTTTCGCTACTGGTACAAAGGGTGCCATTGCACTTGGGAGGCTGGCAATACCCGAAAATCTCTTGAAAAAACTCAAAAAAAGTGGAAGAGGCTCAATTAGCTGGCAAACTGATCATCACCAAGTTCTCTAGGAATTTTGCCGTATGAGAGCTGCCTTGCTCAGCTCCAGAGTTCATTACTTCGCGAGAAAAAAGTCGCCAAACATGACGACTGAGATATGGCAGTCTCCGATTTCTTCGCACTGCAATTTTCCGAATTCTGAACACAGAGCACAAAGAACTACTAATCATAGAAATCAGACCCCTTGTTAGGGCTATAGTTCGGCAAAGCTGTGGAAAAAATAATGTCGAAAAGAAAAAACAACAAAACTTTTGCACCAACCTAATGGTATTTTGGAACGTGATTACGATTCAATTCTCCCTATAAACACATCTGTTTTTAGTCTCTAAATGAGAAAATAACGGTGAAAATGCAACTTCCATGTTGATGGGGTGGTCATGACCGAGTAACCTAATAGATATCTCCGAGTTTGAATACGCGATTCCGAATGAGTCGAAAGTACGAGTGTTGGAAAAAGAGAAGTAGTAAGCAGCGGGGGGGAGGGGGGGGGGAGACAATCAGGAGGGCAGTAGTAGAGCGTTGTTACTGTGCAAAAATCCAACCATCGAATTGGTTCGTAAATCATTGATTATATCTACTCAATTATTTAGCTTCTATTCGATACTGATCTTAGTTGTTTCACACTAAAATTAAATACTCGTGAAGAATAGATCCAAGTGTTGCAAGAACTCCTGATAACCTGACGCAAATTGACGATACTGTGCTCTTTTGTGATGGAGAACTTCTTCCTGCACTGAGTTCTCCGCCAGGAACCCGACTTCAGTTACGAATTACAACTATTCGAAGTGTTACTGTTACGGAGACCGGCTCTGTCGGAATGTCGGTTACTTACCCGAAGAAGCGGAAAAAAGACCGTATTGAAACTCAGTCAAATGGCTCGAGTGCTCGAAAACATGTGGTCATGTCAAATCCTAAGAGGTCAGTTTTTTTTTCTAACATGCATAGAAGAAGCGAGCGCAAACTCTCGTTGTAATGTGACGGTGGGTAATAAATTCTCATGATTAATGGTTCGGGAACTGAAAAGCAGAGGAATAACAAAAAATAAGCAGAATAAAAAGAATTCAACTAACAGAGTGAGAACTTTGGAACGAGAATGAGTAGAACAGATATGATACCCACTACAGTTAGACAAGATAATCAAGCACTCACGCTCTGCCATTGTCTAAGTGAATTGCGTAAGAAGGTAAGTTCTCGAAGACGGCGAAGGACTCGTAATGGTGACGATCTTGGTTGCCTGCAAATGCCCATATAATAACAATCGCCATGGTGTCAAGCTCTATGCAATCAAACACAATGTGTCTTAACGAGGGAATGGTAAATATTTCTGCAAGTGTCAGGTTGTACAAACCGAAAAGGAAAATGAAAATCACGGCAAGACAGTCCCAGCATAAATAATGAGCAAGTGCTGAGTAAAACCAGGGTTGACGAGTTAAGGAGGTGGTTAAATCGATGCGCAGAGCCGAGAAATGCAGAAATGTAAGGCACAACTATGCCCCCTGTTCTACAACAAGACCGAAAAAAAAATTTGCCCCTTCATTGTCCACTTCAGTTGGTATATTTCCTGACTATGGAAAATTCACTCATTTGGCACCGGATGATTACGATAATTGCACTTTAAATGGTATCTCAGCTTACCTTCTCAAGCCTTGCGCAGAAAGATTCTTTCGGGCACTGATCGCGAACATCACACCATTTTGTAGCATAACCTTTTTTTTCTTAGAGTTCCATTTGAATCAAAGAAGGAGTTATGAGGAGAACGATTTCAGCAAGAAAACGGCGAAGGCGACAAATAAAATAACCCTTCACCTCCCTCATTTGCAATGTTTCGCAAAACTTTCCAAAATACGGCAACGGTCTCCACCGTGACCTTACAAAGATGACACTACGGTTCAAAATATGTATGATACTCGTGACCAGCACCTCATATAACCTCCTAGATCATGTTCGGGCTGAAACTTTCTCTCTGGTGATTCTTGAGGCACAAGTAGAATAGGATAACGAACATAGTAACTTTTGTACAGCGGTACTGAAGTAACTTCATGTTAATCAGTACCCATTTGGAGAACGTGGCACATCATGCCAATGCTGGGGCAATGACGACTTAGGGTGAGCCAACTAGCACTTTGTCAACATCAAGATCTTGAACAACTGCAGAGGTTCACAGAACAAAATTCAACACGCTGGAGACCGAGCCCAGTTCTGCATGGCGAGTGTAGGTGGGCAGAGGGCATTTTTGTGATAATTCACCATTTGCACCAGGGGTACGTTTTATGGACAATAGGAGCACATTTCACTAGGTCACTCATAGAGCTGTATCAAAACAAGAGCAGAGTGTTTCATTCAAAAAACTAGCTTATTCACTTCGTTTGGTATGGATTTGGTATTGTTATACATGTGTAAGCAGAAAGTGCGTAGCACGAAATCGTTCGAATTCAGATCTCAACAATTAGTAATTCTACTGCGACCACATTTTCATACATATTTGCACACATCGTAACAGTTTCCTTTACGAATGTATCGAATGTTTCGGAAAAGGACACACAGCTTCATGTGGCCTGCTTATTCCCAACAAGCAATCCTACAACTCCACCAGGTTCAGAAAATGTCATCAAAAGAGAGTTTAAAAAGCATAGAAAGTCGGATACCTATCATCTTACGTGGCAGTGGAATCAACTACACGCCTCGACGAATATTAAACGTCCATTCGGACTGTTTATAATACAAACTTTTTCGCACGCACTTGTGGGCAGGGACTGGAGTTAGCAAAAAAGGGAGAGTTGGTAATTTCTTCCATACTGGCGAGCGTGTCGAGGTGAGAAGTAGCTTACAGATCCGATGCACAAAATTAGCACGGATATCATCATGCAAATAAAGGGCAGGGAAAGTACCACCCGCTTAGTGGTATCGATCCATCATCAAACAACAGCATGTGCATATTATGCCTGCAGCATAACGTAAAAATTATCTGGGCATACTTCGGCGTGATTTGCCCCTGGACCGTGCATAGCCTGTTTAGTTATATGCAGGAGATGATCTCGCGTTTCAAGAGAGGTTCAAGACAATTTCCGTTTCAATTTCAAGACAATATTCCAGAGCCAAGCTTAGCCCGCAACGTTTGACTAGACCGTGCGACAAAATCATTAATTTTTTCTTACAGAATTGAAAAAAAATCCTGTGAAGCTGGGTATGGTTACCACAATAAAATTTAATTCACAGCCGATTGCACTTGGTGCGGAGAAATTTCAGAAGACGGGTTATTCAACAATTCCAAAAAATACAAAATCACATTCCGCTTTGGCAGTTGAGAGGCTTGCGATTAACAAGCAAATATCTAATATCATCGGAAGGTTTCCATGTATGTACTCGAATGGCACAGGTACTCCTCTCTATATATTTTGTGTGTGACTTCCCATGGGAGAGAAAAAAACTTAGATGACTCCATATGTTGACTTTTGAGCGAACTAGTGGAAAGGGTCACGAATCCAGCCGCAGGTGACCCGAAATGCAAAAAAAGGAGGTCCTAAAAAGAGGAATACACAATGTGCTCTTCACGCACGGACAGGGAAGTGGGAAAGAAATTAACTGAAGTGGTTTAAGTTTACAAATAGTGTTGTGCTTTGTTGTTTCAACCAAACGAGACAATGAACACGAGTCGTAGATTTTATGACCATGTCGTTTGTGTATAGCAACAGAATGTCTCTTTCCAAGACTTTCCTGAGAGGAGAAAACTGCCCTCGACAGCTAATGCAGCATTCGAATTCCTACGATGATGATCTCCTAGTCAAAACAACCCCCTCTCAATACTCTGCAAAATATAGCAGCTATCCTTTTTCTCCCTTGCTTCTCGAAAATATGGGAAAAGAACGGCGAGTTTGGCAAGAGGTGTTCCGGAAAGAAAGTGCAAACAAATCTGCAAATAAAACCTCCGTTGCAGAAGCGGATCACATGCGTCACATGAAATTGTCAGGGGCAGGAAGCAAAGCGGTGCGGAAACTCGTAAAAGAATGTAATGCCCTGCAATTCGAGACACTTAGCGATAATTGTCAACAGTTCACGATTCCCAAATGAGCATTTGACTGAGTTTTCGCGCGATTTAAACAATGTATTTCAGGCTAAAAAGTAGTACCTATTAAATAATCGAGTACATGCAGATCGACGAGATCCAAGAGCTTCCTGCCATGAGCATACTGCCTCTTCACCTTCACTTTATCGGTGCAGTAGTTCATATCAGACTGCCATTCAGCAACTTGGTTCTTTTTCGAATACGTTCTGTAAAACAGACAATCAATTGTTTGGCAAGGTACAACCGAACTTCTCCACTACTCTTCAACAGGATATCTAAATCATTGCAAACTTTATTCCTGTAGGCGAAAAGAAATGAAATACATGAACTGACCTCCCCCATTTTTTCACGATTTTTTTTTTGCATTAATTTCGTTTTGTAGCATTGTGCTGCCAAACTATGCATGCTTGCGGTTACGAGCCACATTACTTCCTCGTTTATTTGGAGAACAAACTTCACAAACCTCCTATACGGACTTCTGTTATGCCGTCGCGGCACAACACCCTCATCCGGAAGGAACACCTGCACGGAACCCTCTTTAAGATCGGGCAAACCACAGATGGCGTGTGTCGTATCACAGTAGTAGTCACAGCGTGACACGAAGCAGTGGTTTTTAGCTGAATAAGTAGCACGTGTTTTAGGCAACGGCGACGTTTTGGTGACGGGTCTTGTTGAGCGCCTTTGAAAAACGCTTCTCATGTATCATAATCCGCTTTCAATCGTGGCCGGAGCAAAACACAACGGCGTCTTCGGTTTTTGCATGGAAGAAGAATAATGAGAAATTCGGCAGGTTATATATGGGATGCCATTGTGAAAAGAAAAGCTCAATCAACAGCTACGTACCGGGTGAGATGAAAAACGTCTTCTTTAGCTTTTTCTCTGCCTTATCATAGAGCTCAGATGTCATGTTGACGATTCGTCCGACGGTGGGAACGGCACGTCGAAATCCAAGAACCCTTGAAGGAACTAAACTAGAGAGATTCCAGCATTTCGTTCGATTACGGAAACACCGCGCACCTGTCCAGATGGAAAGTGGCTATTTCGGCATTATGTCGCTCAAAGTCACTGAAGTAGAAGTGATTCGGATCTGACTCATAGTCGCGACCGAACCTGGAAAACATCCTGAACATCCTCCTCAGCGTAATTAAATCCGACGAAGAGCTGAGTCTCAGGCATGATTCAGAAGCAAGTGAATGGAGCGAACACCGACCTCATTGGCTTGAACACGGCTTGCTTATCGTTATCGAACGTAAACACCAGCTTCGCCTTAAAAAGTGTTCCTTATATGAAGAAAATACATATAATAGGCTCATCTGTGAGAGGCTATTCGAAACAGTCAAAACTAGCCTGAGTTCCACCGTCCATTATATGAACAGCCTTGATTTTAGCACGATTCAGGTCCGTGAGGAGATTATCTACAGTTTTGTCATCACTATACACACTACAGGTGCCTATCTGCGCGTAAAATCTCTCCCAGGAATCTCGTATTGGGACAGTTTTTCTGGAAATCATGTGCTGTTATCCGGTAAGACGGAACTGCCTACCAGTAGAAACCAAGACAAACTGTTTGGTTTTCTTCCAGTACTCAGCCAATGTGATGTTCTCATGGCATTCGGACGCTGCCATAGCAAGTAGATCCCTCCGATTGAGGTAACTATGCAGTTTGTTTAACAGAACCCGATTGACGTGCGCCGGAAAGTCTGCAAATAAATGCCTGTAATATCACTGCGCCAACGTGCCCTCGTAAAGAAGTGATTTGCACGAATGCCCTTGTGCCTTGATTAATATGAGTGGAAGAACTTTTGATTAATTGAGGTAGCAGGCCTCAGCTCGTGGAATTTTTGAGAGTAATCGATCCTCTATCATTTACAAAGCATGCTCATCTCAAAGGAAAAACACCATAGGAATCTACTGACCGAATGGATCTCGAGTAGTGTCCTCGTGGATCAGACTGGGAGGGTTCGGCTGCCTTTGGAACGTCATCTGAGGCCCAACTCGAGCTGCTCGAAGGCCTACGTCCCGCCTGCCGGAAGACTGGAGCTGCGACTCACTGGATTGTGGCGCCTCATCCCACTCTCCTAAAATTTGCCTGCTTCTGCACATTTAGCTCCGCTGTGCTAGGTGTTTGTTGCAGCTGACAACGCTGTCTTAAGTGGCTTTCATACATTTGCCGCGGCGGCAGTCGCCCATGGTTAAGCATAGGTCGGCGACGTCGCGGCGGCGGCGCCGCGGCGACGTCGCCGCGACAAGAGCTTGTTTACTTTTTTGCCGCGACGCCGCCCGGCGACGTCGCCCAGCGACAAGCGACAAGGAATGGTCGAGGGGGTATTTTGTCGCTGGGCGACGTTTGTATGAAAGCGCGGCATGCCGCTCGGCGGCAACTTTTGCCGCGCACCCACTTTTGTCGCCGCGGCAAATGTATGAAAGCCCCTTTACTGTCTTAGCGCAGCGGCCTTCATGAAATATTCATTCACTTCTTTCGTGCATCTATATCGTTAGTTCTTCCAACGCGCATTAATATATCAAAAACACAAGTACAATGGGAATAGTCCTCGCAATTTCGCTGAGTACTGCCAGTTTCTCAAAAGGATGATGTACACACTTCAGAAAACACAGAGATGAAGTCTGAATGAATAAGCGGTGGCCAGCGCCGGGTCACTCGACATAACTCTGCCATTGACAGGCACTTCAGCAGCATCGGTGCACCGAAGCCAATTCGTCTATTCATCCCGGAAAGGGCAGACTGCAGCAAAAATCGAATAGGAGCGAACGTAGACACATTCGCGTAAAGGAATTCAGGAAGAGTGTTGAAATCTCTGGAAACTGAACTCACGGCCAAAGTTGTCACGAGGAAGAGAAAGAAGCACGAGCGTAGCGCCAAACGCAGCAAAGGCGAAGGTGAATATTCGTCTAATGTTGCAGCGCATTCGGCAGCTATCACATCACGCTTTTGTTTGAATATTTCCTGCAATAAAAAACGGACTTTCGTTCCGAGGCCAGTGAAGGGCGGCACCGCGCTCAGAGGTAGACCGGAGTATGAAACAAAGAAGCGTGTAAGCACAGCCATTCGCTTCGTACAAAGTAGAATTGGACGAGAAATGGAAGTGGGATCATGATGCATGGTTGAGCAGCGAACACGGGACCCATGCTAGACCAGACTGTTGTTTAGTATTCATTTAGTGATAAGGAATGTCAGTGTTCCAGAACAAGCATGGCGATGCTGTTGGGCGCTTGGAAGCGGTTTCGAGAAAGGGGAATAAGGCAGGAATGTCAACATAATAACAAAACAGAGCTGAACGACGAGCAAATACCGCTGCTCTTCCCCTAAAAACAGCAACAGTTTTTGCTTAAACAGCTTGTCCAGAAAACAATAAACAAAGGACCGTGCACTTGAGGAACTAAGCGGTAAATAAGCACAAAAGCAAGCAAGCAACAATAAACAAACCGAGGAAACGTGGCATCGACCCTTCCACGAGGTATCGCCTATCTGAACAAACACTGCTTAGGGTGGCAAGTCCAATTGATTGTCGGACGTTGTAAACCGAGAACAAACGCATGCGTGAAAAGGTGACCAGAGACAATTATGTCTACTGGCAGCTTGCTGCGTGCGTGGCTTTGACGGCGAGTTAAAACGAGAACACTCGACAGCCGCAATAAAACAGCAGAGTGGGGAGAATCAAAGGCAAAGCGAGATTTGGCCGTATTTCTGACGGCGTCAAACATCAGAACACGTTGCGTTAATGAACTATCAAACCCTGGCTCTGTTTCGTGCGACTCTGTTTGCTCAGCCGACAGTCTCTAGAGAGCATTACTCATAGACCATTAACATGAGAACGAGGTCGCGGAGCAGAGGAAGCAACAAAAAATAACTAGCCGCTTTACTCTGCAGAACCAAGAAAGGTATTATAGCTAATAGAGTGAATGACAAGTAGTTTTTGATCAGGTAATAAAAGTGGTCATAATGGGTTCCGCTCAGCGGAACGAAGTATTATAAGGAGGGCGAGGAAAAAGGTCGGTTTATTGATGACTGGTGCTGACGAGAAATCTAATAGACAAGCACTTTAGCACGAAAATATCGTACGATTCGGCTGATCTGAATGAAGCAACGAGAGAGCGAAAACGGCAGAGGGGGATGGGGAAGTGGCTGACGTACGAATAATGATATGGCATGTATTCACCCCTGACCGAAACTAGTCCCGTCAGTGACAGCACGCTGAAGCGGCGGGATGAGTGAGCAAGTAAGACAAACGATCGCAGCGAATCCCGTACGACAGCTGGGGACGGTCAGCGGATCGCCATCCCACACTTCTGCTAATTGAGCTTCAAGGATTTGTTTCTTAGTGCTCGGGAGATGTGTGAAGAGGAAGTTCCGGCACAAAGCTATGGAAACTTCGAGTTTCAACAACAGCGCTTAAGAGTGAAGGCGCATACAAAGCTTGGTAAATAGGGTGACTAGCGACCACTGCAAGTGGAGGAGCGGCATGAAAACACCGCTTACACTCACCTGTACCGTCGCTATCGATTGAGGAACCAGAAGAGTCTTTAGTGACGTGATCCGGAGACGTGTAGATGGACCAGTCAATGAATATACCGCCTTGTTTGATTCGAGCACACAGTGGAAGTTTGAGCAGGTGAACTCAGCTGCCAGATCCCATCGCAAGCCGCCAACCTCCTCAACACCGCAGGAAAATCGAGATGCTGGGAACATCCGGCGTGTCACGCAATATTCGAAGGCGAAATTATGGGCTCTGTAAGCTCCAACCAGTGCAAAGGGATAAGTCCCGCCTGAAACAATGAGCGGGGCAGATTTGGTGAATTAGCGGACAGAACTGTAGTGCAACGTTGTCCCTTCCTGACCCATTTTCCTTTTGAAAACTGCCTAGTGGATTCATTAGGTGTTTCGCAACGGCTCATTGGCAGAAGGCGGATCTTTCATCTGGAACACGTAAGTTCATTTACTCTACCGACGTTTGCATATCGGAAACGTTTTGCGTTGGTGTCGCACTCATCACGAATACCATAAAAAAGCGCACGCTGTCTCAGGCGGGACATACATCCACGGGCGGAAGGTGGAGACGATGACAAGTAAAATATGGAAAGATTTTAAACAGCCCCTCAGGGTGAACGAATAAAAAACTAATAATGCAATACTCAAAAAGAACTGGTAAAACAAAGCTGCGGTGATTCATACGGGTTGCGAAAGAACGAGGATGAGCCGTCTCCACAGAGTCAGCGATACCATGGAGATGAAGCAAACAGATAGCAATTATGGGATATTTAAGCGATAAAGTGGGCACGTCAATATGATAGTGCTGGCTGATAATGTGGATGATGACTCTTCTCAAGGAGACGACCGACTAATAGGTTTGTTGTGGCTGGGGACAACGCTAGACATGCTAGTGTTGAATAAATGATTCAGCAAGCCGCCGGCATACCATAACACGAATTAATGTGTTAACTGAAATGCGGGTGAGGGGAGACTGACAACGCTAAAAAGTAATCGATGCTCGAGTTACAAGAATAACTCTTCGCTGGAAAAATCGCGAGTCTGAGCTTATTTATGTTTGGACGCAACGCGTAAATGTCGCCGTAATACTATTGGGGACAGTGAAGAGTGAAAATAGTGTAAGATTGAAGCTGGTACGATGAAACAACGCGACGCGGCGCTCGTTTCGAATGATTAGACAAATTATTTCGCCTCGAAGCCAACTCCGCAACGCTAACCTCTCGATAATCAATGCAAATTGCCATTCATTATCCGTGCTAGACCCGAAGAGAGAGCGACGCTCAGAAACAATATTGAAACTTCTACGCGCAATTCTGCAGTGTCAGCCGATCCGGTCGAGAAGATGGAGCAGAATGATCGCGACCGTCAGTGGAAGTAAATGCAAACATGGGAGGTGTAACTATTGGACAGCCCGAGGGTGTCCTACGAAGCAAGAATGAGCAGGTGAGAGGTGATTCGGGAGTGTTGCTACCCATTTGAGGCGGTGCGGTGGTCGCTTCAAAGTGGGTCGAAATCGGCCGTTCTATCAGTTCAAATCGCGGACTAAACTGCGGCGAAAAAACGGTCAAGTGAGCGCAAATGTTACGCGTTTTTGACGTTCCGGTGCACTTCGTCTCCAGACGGTCGCTGAGACAGGAGCTATGCCGGACGAACGGTTGCGAGGGAACCAACTAAGTGCAGTTGATCGAGCGATTCAAAGGAACACGCCGCACGTGTTCCTGTGGCAGCTGCTCTTCGGCCAGTGCACTTCGCATTGTCTTCTAATCAGCTTTCTTTTCATTGAAAA